>JAHTLZ010000016.1:55927329-55947561 GCA_023846285.1 Phrynocephalus versicolor
ACAACAACAACAACAACAACAACAACAACAACAACAACAACAACAACAACAACAACAACAACAACAACAAAAGGTGGGAGACAACAAAAAAGGCCAGTATGGCTACAGAAAAAAACATGCTCAGAGGACCTGAAAACTAAAAAGGACACCTATCAGAGGTAGAAAGAAGGGCAGGCCAAAAAGGAAGATTACAGAGAGGTAGAAAGAATTGCAAGGATGGCATTAAGAAAGCAAAGCAGAGAAGGGGCTAAGGTTAGAGATGCAGAACGAAATTTTAAAAATCAACAAGAAAGCATTCTTCATGTATGCGTGAGCAAGATATAAAAAACAGAAACCATGGGTCAGCTACTTACTTTAGAAGGAAAAATGATAACAGATGACAAAGAAAAGGCAGAAGTACTAAATACCTATTTTAGCTCAGTCTTCTCCCATAGGACAGACTTTGAACCTCCATACACTAGTCAAGTGCAAGTGGAGGGAACAGGATTGCAGCTCAAGATTAGTAAACAAATAGTCAAGGAATATATTACCACATTGAATGAGTTCACATTTTCAGGCCTGGATGAACTGCATCCAAGGGTATTGAAGAAACCAACTGAAGAACTCTCAGAACCACTGTCTATGATTTTCTTGAAATCATGGGGATTGGCTAAGATATCAGTTGATTGAAGAAGGGCTAATATTTTTTCCTATCTTCAAAAAGGACAAAAAGAAGGAACTCATGAAGAACAGACCAGTCAGTCTGAAATCAATCCCAGGAAAAGTTTTTGGAACAGATTATCAAGTAATCACTAGGGATGGGCATTTCATTTTGGAACCAGTAGGTTACAAAATGAACCACGCGAGCCCACATTGTGCTCGGGACTGTCTGATACATGTGGAGCCAATTGCTTTACCTTTCTCTGGGCTCGCACGGGGTTAAACTGCAATGAGGAAGCACGCTGCAATGTCATATTTCATAATCTTTCCTCCTTTGTGGTGCTGGCCTATCAGATAGGGAGGCAGGATGATGCCTGTCCCTGCACAGCTCCTGATTAGCCAGCACCCACAGAGGAGGAAAGATGATGTCACAATGTGCTTCCTCACTGCAGCTCAGCTCCATGCTGGCAGAGAGAAAGGTAAATAAATTGGCTCTGCATGCATCAGATGGTTTCAAGCACCACCTGGGCTCATGTGGTTTATTTCGTAAGCTACTAGTTCTGAAACAAAATGCCCATCCCTAGTAGTCACTCTGGAAGCATCTAGAAAACCATGCAGTAACAGCTAGAAGCCAATGTGCCAGATTAATCTGATCTCTGTTTTGATCAGGTAGCCTCCCTGACAGACATGGAGAATGCTGTAGACATAGTATATTTTGACTTCCACAAAGTATTTGACAAACTGCCCCATTCCAGCTAGGTGTGGAATGGATGGAACAACTAGGTGAATACAGAACTGGCTACAGAATCCTATTCAGAAGGAGAAGATTAAAGGCTCCTTCTCAAACTAGGAGGAGGCAACAAGTGGAGTACCGCAAGGCTCAATTTAGACAACCATATGGCAGATATCTTGCAATGCGTATTCGTGGCTTGAACAGGGTGTTGAGTTTGATGGCTTTGTAAGCACCGTCCAACTTCATGATTTGATGATTTACTTAATTGATTATGCCCCACAGTGCTCAGCTCATAAAAGGGAACAGAAATGAACAATTAGCTGCATTTTAAAAATTACAAAACCTTAGCTTCCATTAAAGAAAAGAAAAACAGAGCTATTGTTAACAGTCCTAAATTGTGGCTTCTAGACAGGGTTACCATGCTTTCACTTAGACTGCAGTAAAATGTACTACAAAATTTCCATAAATTGGAATAATCTACAGTGAACATGATGTTTTCTAATATAGTCAAAGTTAGGATACTCCTAATTCTTGACGAGTCTCTGCTGGCTCCAGACCAGGCCTTTAGAGAATGGAGTAACTGGAGCCTATAGCTGACTCTAATTTGATCTGAAGGAAATGGAAGATCCCTCATTAGGCAGTCCCCTTGCCTAAATTTGAGCATAGCAATAAATAAATCATTAGTTTCATAAAATTCCAATCCTAAATAATATGCAAGGGTTAAAAAAGAGCCTGTTTCCCAATTCTCCTAGAACAGGCCTGCCCAAAGTCCGGCCCAGGGGCCAAATCCGGCCCGTCAGGCCATTCTGAGTGGCCCGCAGCTGGCTGGCCTGCCCCTCCCTCCCCCTCCTTCAACCTATGTTTTTTTTTAAAAAAAAAAAAATCTGCCGCCAACACTGACACTGCTGGGAAGCTTGAGGGGCTGGATGGACCAGCCGGCCGATGAGCAGAAGTTTGTAGGGTGGGCGGGCAAGGGGGCGGGCCACCACCACCAGCACCGATGGGAAGCTTGTGGGGACAGGCGAGCGAATGGGGGTGGCGTGCATGCAGGCCGCCGCCACCGGCATCACCGGGAACCTTGTGAAGCTAGGCGCGTGAGCGCAGGGCGGCACACGGGTGGGCCACTGCCACCAGCATAGCTGGGAACATTGTGAGGTTGGGCACTCGTGCGGTCAGTGGGTTGGGCTTATGGGTCAGTGGGTGGGGCTTCCAGTGGAGTAGCAGGGTCAGTGAGCAACTGGCCCCTGACACATTCTCAGCCACCAAATCTGGCCCTCCTTACAAAAAGTTTGGGCACCCCTGCCCTAGAATTTGGCTTCTTGAAAAGAAGTACTGTACTGAAAGTCAGTCCCCAAGTTCACCAACTCCCCTGCGGATTTTAGTGTCAAACAAGAGCTATGAGTAATGCATGTTCCATTAGTTGGGTATCTCTTTCTTCTACTGCTTCCTGTTGGGATAAACATAGCATCTATGTCCAAAATGCCTTTGGAGCATACTAGTGTCTGGTTATAATCCATATTAATACAACAACAGACAACCAGCAGCTGGTACCTCTAAAAGCTGTGAAAGGTTTGAGAGATGTTCGACTCAACAGACATTAGCACCGATGCCAATACTGGTGTCATCTCAGGACATGATAAGGGGAAGCAGGTAGAAGAGAAAGGATAAATCTTAGGACATGATCTCAGTCTCTAGTGTGACTCTGGCAGTCATTATTGTACATAGC
Organism: Phrynocephalus versicolor; assembly: GCA_023846285.1. NCBI lineage: Eukaryota > Metazoa > Chordata > Lepidosauria > Squamata > Agamidae > Phrynocephalus > Phrynocephalus versicolor. The sequence continues at coordinate 55,930,428 of JAHTLZ010000016.1, forward strand.
CTTTTCCATTGCCTTTTTCTGCCTTAGAATACTCTGCAGCAGAGAGAGCCTAGTGGATTATGTGCTGAGATGTAAAAAAGAAAAATCAGAAAAATAGGTCAAGAAGACAAGCATTCGCTTGGGTACTGCTTCACTGTTCTGTTAATGAAGAACCTCCATGCAGACACAAACCTTTTACTCTTTTCAGAGGCAATATGGAATTTTGTCGCTATGCAAATCTCCAGTATGGTCATTAATTTATCCTAATCCTTTCACAAAGAGACTGATACACACTATTCCATATGTGAGATTATCAATCTTATTGTAGCTCTAAGTATCATGTGGCTGGTATGGAATTCATGGGGACTTTTAACAGGATAAAACCCAGATGTTAAAAATAACTGTATTTGCAGTCAAACCTAATACTGCACTAGGAGAATGTTCAGCCTGTCACCTATCTATCTCAGTTTTATTTTCTCAGAATAGGCCCTAGTTCAAAAACAGTGGTGCGCAGCATGGAAAAAACCTGAGTCAGTGACTGAATGGGTCACATTTCCAACTACAATACACCCTCATCCATTCCTCTAAGCTGATATTGTCATCTGATCCATATCCACATTGCACCTGTGTAATAAGAAACAGTGTGTGTGCATTTATTTAACCTACCAAAACACCTGACGCCTAGACAAGTACCTCAGCAATACTTAGGTTTTTTTAATGCATTAATGGGCTTAATCAATTAAAAATTTTGCCCACAGCTTGCAGTACAGTCTTCCCCCACCATTTTGCATTTCATATACTGCAGTCCCAGTATATTGCAGAACTGAATTACAGTCACACCCCCCCCCCGCCATTTCGTGGTTCAGGTACTGTGGTCCCACTACATTGCAGGATCGCAGCACCTGCACCTCAGGGCCGCATGGGGGACGGTGGGGACGGCGGCGCCCGAGACTTCTCTTCCGGGGCTGTCTCCATTGAAATGCATTGGCAACGCATTTCAATGGAGAAATTTCCCCCATTGGAATGCACTGAGCCAATGTTTTCCAATGGGGAAAATTTTCTCCATAATGCATTGCCAATGCATTTCAATGGAGACAGCCCCGGATGAGAAGTCTCAGGCAGCGCGGGCGTGCAGTGGCGGGAGGTAAGATCCCGCAACACTGCCTGAGCGCGCCACCCCAAGACTTCTCGGACAGGCGCGCGATTGCCCCCAGGCCCCCCCACCCGCTTCCGCATATCGCGGATTTTCATGCATCATGGGTGGGGTGAGTCCCTAACCTCCGCAATCAGCGGGGGGTTAATGTATATGAAACAAAGGGCTCCTGGGGCAAGCTGTTTGAGGCCTCCTGCACTTATCCCAGGTCAGGCGCTGCCCTGAGTGGGCCTCCGATGGGCTTCCTGGGCCTATTGGAGCTCCAGAAGTGGTTTCCGGTGAACTAGAAGACACTTCCAGAGATCACCCAAAACCAGTTCTGGGGCCTCTGAGAGGTTTCTGGTGAAACAGAAATGACTTCCAGAAATCCAGAAGTTACTTCTGGATCACCAGAAACCACTTCTGGCCTCCAACAGGCCCGGGAAGCCCGTCAGAGGCCTGTTCAGAGCAGCACAAGGCCTTAGGTAAGTGTGTAGGAGGCACCAGATAGCCCCCCCCCAGTCCCATTCCAACCCAGCATCTGCATATCATGGATTTTCCATTATTGCAGGTTGGGTCGAGTCCCTAACCCCTGTGATAGGCAAGGGATTACTTTACCATTTTAAGTCATTTGATAGCAGATCTCCAACAGCCACCTCAGATGGAAAAAAACAGCTACAATGGCTAGATTAATTCGACCTCAGAATAGCAGACAGAGTGAGAAGACCACTTTTCAATCAGCTGACATTCCAGAAGATGAATTTGCAAGAGAGGAAAACAGAGCAGCAGTAGCCACATCCAGAATAACATATCCAGAATTACAAATTGAAAAACAGCCAGCAAATCGTGTAGGAAATAATGGCTAAATCTAGCACAATTTAGACTCTGGAGCAGGAAAAGAGACAGACTTAGTACTAGTAACAGGAGCCATAAATGACCCATATCCTCATCTTTGAATGAGTGCCCTTTGTCCTTCATATGGAGATGTACTGCTGTTAACCCTTCCTATGTTGGGCCATCCTTCTCTTTAATGGTTGTTTAGGTTCTCCAAAGTAGAGGGCTGCACACTCCTCACTGCATTGGGCCACATATACTATATTGCTCCTCTTGTATCAGATCTATTTTGATTTGGATTCCTAGATTTAGCAGGATGTTGGATTCGATTGCCTTATAAGATTCCTCTGACTCAATCATTCTGTCTTTTCCCTTTGAGTTTCACTGATCAACTTCATTTCTTCACTGTCAGAGGAAGTGTACTTGACCCACAAAAGCTCACACAGAAAAGATAAGTTAGTCTTTACATGACACTACATTGTTGTTTTTGTTTTGTTTTGCTTCACTTTTGTTTGAATATTCTTTCATGAACATTCTTTGGATTTGTCTGTTATGGTACATAGAAGTATCATCAACCCTATACCCTGCAGCAATTAGCTGCCAATGACTCCTTAAACACACAAAATGCTTCCATCAGGAACGGATTTGAATAAAAGGCATTTAAAATTTAAAGTGCTGTAGCAATTTGTTTTCTAAATTAAGGCTATATTACTCATCATTGAAGGTTGCACTGTTAAATACAGTTATGCAACTGTGAAAAAAAATCAGTCCTACGGCTTCAGTTTACAAATAAAAAATAAGTGAGTTAAGTGTGTCACATTACCCCACCCCATGCCTCGCAAACAATTTGTATTATTTTAACATCTCTGTTCATTCCAAGAAGGAAGATAAAAGATGACTTAGGGTAAGAAAGAAAAAGCACTCTAGATACCAAAATGAAGGATTCTTCCCCCTTGCTGAGATTCGTAACAGTCAAACAAATCAGAAGCCCTTTATAACGACCACATGTGTCTTTATAAGCCTTATATAATGTCAAATAAACAAAGGTTGATAAGAACAAAATAAGAGAAATGCATGATTCCTCAATACATGGGAAATTCTCAGCATTGTCCTTTCAACAAACATGAAATCATCAATTCTTGTTTCATCAAAATCAACTCCCAGCTTGCTTGATAATGACTTCAAATTACAGGTCCAGCCCAAGACATTTTACAACTTGCAGTGAAAGACAAGATAAGGCAACTCTTCCACATTCTACATACAAAAGCCAGTGCAATCTCAGGCTCACCAAGTGGAACACCTCTTATGGACCACAAGTTCATTTCACATTCCAACAGGATGACTTCTATAGAGAATGGAAGCTGGGCAATCACACTTGCAAATGAAGTCTGTGTTTACCCCCAATGACCAATCATAATACAAAGTGAACTAGAATGTAGATGACATACGCTATGACAAATAGCACTTAGAAATGGCACTTATGGAAGTGCTATATACAGCAAGATGTGCATCATGCAGCCTATAAGCATGCAGTCCATGACTATTTTTCCTGGGGGTATTTTCTGCAGACTATCCTAGGGAACCCACATTTAAAAAGTACTCATGCAGGGCCATTTTGTTTTACTTCATAAACATGAATGAATGAATGAATGAATGAATGAATGAATGAATGAATGAATGAATGAATGAATGAATGAATGAAGCCAAAAGTTGCCCCTTTTTGCCCTGGTGCATATAGGGGGAAGGAGGGCTGGTGACAAAAATTTCATCCCCAAACCACCTGAATTCACTCCACCTTTTAATACAGTTATACTGTTACTTCAAAAGTGGCAGTGGTATATTGTTCTCCATGTCACATGAAGGCAGCAGAACTTTACCTTCCCCGGGTGAAATGAATAGGCAAAATTACTTGTTGGGTTGAAAATCAGACCATGCTTTATTGAACACAATGCATATCCATTGCTGAGGGGGTCTGCTGTAATGTGGGGAACCATTGCCTCTGAGGTCTCTGGGAGACGTCGCCCATGGCATAGTCCAGGCAGGTGAGTTCCGTGGCCTCATTGGAGTTCCATTTCAGAGCAGCACCCCCTCAACCAGTCGAAGCTATACCCACCACCATCACATGGCCGGTCCCAGCCCTGGTGGGGTTATAAAGATCTCCTTGCCCCGGCTCTGTGATCATGGGATCTGTGGAGCCATGGGGTTGGAGGGACATAACTTGTTAACCATTTTGGAACTCACCAGATGCTTCCATTCCCTGTTAAATAGGGCTCTCACCCTGCCATCCTCTTGCGGCTCACAAGGTTGGAGTGAAAGCACGTCTCGTGCTATTTCGCCTATGAGGGCAAAGGGGTCCCTGCGCCAGATGAGCTAGTGGTGGAACGGGCCCTTAGTGGTGCAAGAACAGTTTTATGGCAGACAACAGAGTTTACCCTCTCCAGCATGTACCTGCTTCCCAACATCTGCTGGTTCAGTTTTCTACCTTCTTTCTGTCTAGTAATGGCTGCCATGGACATTGTTTTCCTTATACTGTACACTTAGTCGGGGAAAGCACCAGGAGGAATGATCACACAATGGACAACAAGCAATCAGATTTGGCACAGTGCCCAAAACAGATATGACCTATTGGACACTGCATAATGGTACTAGAAAAGGGCAAAGTTTACATATTGCATTCAGGCAACATTGGTATGCATTCATTTTCTATATTTTAAAACCCAAGGTGGGTTTAATAAAAGCAATTTACACCAAAATTTGTGTTACCGGGAATATTAGGAGGCTAGGGAGGCTGGAGGTTAGCACTTTGACCACCCCTGAATTACAAATTGAAATTGAATCTCCATCTAATACCTTATGTGTTTAAACTGAAGATTCATCATTCTAGCCACAAAACATGGTTTCTTACTATGTTGCAGTTAGGCCTACTGTAAATTATTAAATCAGAATCATTCTCATCACTGATGCTTGAGATCTTCTAAAGTGAAGCTGAAACTTTTCAAAGACAAATCAGGACTCTAACCAGGAGCTACATGTCCATCGCAAATTACAGTCTGTGAATTCTATAGCACTTCAGGGTCTGGAGCTGTTCAATATATTTTGTATCTTTGTGGTTCAGAAATACTTCCATGTCTTCTAAAACATGGGCAACATTTCTTCCCCCTTTGGGGCCATCAACACTGTTTAGATTGTGGTTGGGCTCCATCCTGCTGCAAAAACAGAAGGAAGAGCTCTAGATAAAAATAATAAAATTAATCCCTGCAATGGGGGGCGGGGGGCGGGGTAACGTTACCATATGCTGAGAGAAACACAAAAAGAAATATATTGACAGTAAAGCAGAGATGGGTGTGGACCTTTGACCCTGTTCTAATTTCTTCTAAATTACATCTGTCTTGTTCCATGCAAATCCTGAACACTGTTCAGATATCCAAATTATTAAAAACAACAATTATAATTTGAAATTTTATTATTACATACCCAATTTTTGCTTTCCCCCTCTTTTCTATCTGTTTCTATCAGCAAACACAATACCTGTTCTGAGATGTGTTTGAGATAGTTGCTACTAAAACAAACATTACAGACTCATCACAAACCTTCGGTGAAATAGCATGCATTGTGTACAGGAACCTAAAGGGGGGGAATCTATCATATTATCAGAACTACAAAATGAGATGGGGGGGTCAGAGACCTTGAGTACCAAATTCCACAATGGAAGACCAGCTGGGTTATATTTTTACCCAGCACTGCCGCTTGCAGACAGAAGAGGAATGACTTTCTTCAAAAAAAAGGGAGGGGGGAACCTTCCAGATTTTGGATGTGGGATACGGCGCTTCTCTATCCACAACTATGAATGGCCTGATATGGCTGCAAATATCATGCCCACCTTGCCAGCAGTAAAGAAAATGCCAACAGTTACATAGCAAAGGGCAGCCTGCATGTTGACACTAATGGTCTAGAACAGTGATGGTGAACCTTTTAGAGACCGAGTGCCCAAACTGCAATTCAAAGCCCACTAATTTTTGCAAAGTGCCAATACAACCATTTAACCTGAATACAAGTGGCTGTGAAGGGGCAATGGTGGGTGCCCACAGAAAGGGCTCCGAGTGCCACATTTGGCACCCGTGCCATAGGTTCACCAACACTGGTCTAGAAGATCACTGATGCAGCATGAGTTGCCAGCACCTGGGGGCAAGGCAAGTATTTCAGGGTACAGGTCATGTGCCAGCTCTGTGATGCAGCACATAGGGAGGGTGGGCCATGGGGTCAGAGAAGGCCCTGGGGTGACACTATGAAGTGGCCATGGAGCCACTTGAGGTCCATGGCAGCAGCAACAGAGGCCGGCCCACTGCTCTCTGGTGGCTCGGACTGCTGGGAGGGAGAAGAACCCAACAAGGAGCGGCAGCAGGAGTGTCCCAGGTAGGGCAGGTCATGTGCCCCTAAGAAATATGTGCCCAAAGAAACTGTCCTGTGGCCCCACCCATGCCATACCACTATACAAGATACCATCTTGTATTCACTCCCATCCACAAAGCAGGATAAAATTCCAGAGCCTGACTCCTTTTTTTATCAGCTAATTGCTTCTCAGCCAAACACAAAGCAACTGTCAGCGGTCTTTTTCAACATGTTATCTAGGCATCTACGGCTTGGAGACACAAAGTGATCAAAATGCCTAGAAGAAATATATCTTTCAGATTAACTGCATGCACTCAAGTATGTGTCTGTACACCTGGAAAGTACTGGGTGTATGCCATGAAAACCAGTGTAGAGCAGATTCAGCCGCTTATGTTGGGAAAGAAGTCTCAACCATTTTCCTTCAGGGATTATATTTAGACAAGGACATTCCATTCCAGGAGCTGTGCAATCTGCAATCAGGATATGTGCAGGGACATAAATCATCCCGCCTCCCTGTCTGATTTGCCAGCACCAGGGAAAGGGAAAGATGACACATCAGTGGCTGCTTCCTTCTTGGAGTTTCACCGCACAAAGGCAAAGCAAGGTAAAACAGTCATTGTGCGCCTCAGTTTAAAAAGGATGTTGACAACCTCGAGCGGGTGCAGAGAAGGGCGACTAGGATGGTTGAAGGCCTGGAAGAGATGTCTTATGAAGAACGGCTTAGGGAACTGGGAATGTTTAGCCTATCAAAAAGAAGACTGAGAGGGGATATGATAGCTATGTTTAAGTATCTGAAAGGATGTCATATTGAAGAGGGAACAGGTTTGTTCTCCATGGCTTCAGAGACTAGGACTCGGGGCAATGGTTTCAAACTACAGGAAAAGAGATTCCATTTGAACATTCGGAAGAACTTCATGACAGTTAGAGCTGTTCGGCAGTGGAATATGCTGCCACGGAGGGTGGCAGAGTCCCCTTCTTTGACGGTATTTAAGCAGAGGCCTACCTGGGACACTCCTGCTGCCGCTCCATCTGTCGGAAATATTGTGAAGGGGTTCCTGCTTGGCAGGGGGTTGGACTCGATGGCCCATGAGGTCTCTTCCAACTCTATAATTCTATGATTCTATGATTCTATGATCTTGTTCTGGAGGGTGGGACTGTGTTCTGAACACCAGCTATGCTGGCGTGTTTTGTTTTGAAACCAATCCCTTCCAAAAACAAAACAACTATCTCTAATTATGTTCTTTTAGGCTCCAAAGTGGAGCGCAATACAACCAGAATTTTGGAAAAATTTAAAACAAAGGTACAGTACACCCCCGCCAATCGCAGGGGTTAGGGACCCACCCCACCCGCGATCCACGAAAATCAGCAACATGTGGAAGCAGGTGGGGGGGGCTGGGGGCGGGGGCAATTGTGCCTGTCCCAAAGCCTCGGAGCGTGGGGGGTGGTGCGGAGTGACCCGGTTGCCCCTGCCGCCCCCCGCAGCTGTGGGGCCTTTCGGACCTGCCTGGGAGGCGCAGAGAGTGACCCGATCGCCCCCGCCACCCGCCCGCAGCTCCGAGGCCTTTTGGAGCCACCGGGGGGGCACAGAGAGCGACCCAATCATCCTGCGCGGCCCTCCAGGCCGCCTGCGAGGTCTTTCGGAGCTGCTGGAGGGGCATGGAGAGTGACCTGATCGCCCTGCGCAGCCCTCCCCGGCCGCTCCGAAGCCTTTCGGAGCCGCCTAGGGGGGCCGAGGAGAGCGACCCGATCGCCCTGTGCAGCCCTCCCCGGCCACTCTGAACCCTTTTGGAGGCGCGGGGGGGGGGGCAATGGAGAGCAACATGGTCGCTCCGCACAGCCCCCTGCGGCTTCTTGGATATGTGTGTGGGGGTGCATGGAGCGACCAGATCGCCCCCTGCCCCCACCCGTGGTGCAGATACTGCAATCCTGCGATGTAGTGGGACCGCAGGACCTGAACCGTGAAATGGGGGGGTCACTGTATGAATACCTCTTGCAAAATCTCATTTAAAATCATTCTTGGAAGGGTGCAGAGTGGAGCTTTCTTTGCAAAATCATGCTTACCGGGTATTTTCTTGAACTTTTGGGAGGGAAATGAACATGCTTAAATCAGGGTATATGACTGGCTGCCTGGTTTGGACTGAAAGTTTTATAGTCAATCAAGTTCAACACCCCCCACACACCTTTCTGTATTTGTTGAGTTCCTGCTCTATATCATGATAAAGGCAGCAGCAAATATTGTCAACTTCCTTCTTAATATCAGAATTTGTGAATGATCACCTTGTGTTTGAGAAACTGGAAACATCCAAATTCAAACCAAAGAGCAGCAGCAAATATCAACTTCAGGTGGAAAGAAAATGAAGGTTCCTGGTGCAGATGAGAACAAAGTGGAAAGATCTGCAACATGTGAATCTACAAAACCCAAGATCTGAAATGAAAAGTCTCCCTACACACATATGCAATCATTTCAAGAGCCAGTTCACTCATCCACCAATGAACATCTCGTATGAAATGTATATCTCATCACATATTATATTACACACCTCATTCTGCTGCTATATGTCTGAAGAAGTGAATGTGTCCACGAAACGTTACTTTAAAATATGAAAGTTAGTCTTTAAGGTGCCCACATGTTTTCTGTCTTTTGTTTTGCTTCATTTTTCTTTGATTTTTGCCTGCAATTGTTGAAAGGACTAGCATGATCATCTGGATGTATAAGCATCCAGCAGTTGTCCCCCATCCCACCCCACACCACCCCAACTCCAAGCAGAGGGTTCATCGCTGCACTTGATGACCATACATATTTGCAAGCAATAGATAGCTGGGCAACTTGTTGAAAAACAGACCTGATGTTTTGGGTGTGTGTGTGTGCAGAATAAGGAACAGCTGGGATACTGCTGCAGTCCCTCAATATTTTGAAGGGTTGTTTTGGTCTTAAATAAATGGTGAAACAAAATGGTGAATGCATGCAACACACACAGCTGAGAGACATACACCCTTTTAACCTCTCAGGTAAACTAAAGTTCCAATGCTTGCTCTGCAGAATGGAGGCTAGAATGCTGTCTGTTATCCAATTTCCAAACCACTGCTCTACAAACATGTAGCCTGCATGTTTTCCAAGAGATGTCCTTTTGTCTTTTTAAATTAAAAAGGGGAGGGCTGGGAGTTTGCAATGATTGTCACTTGAAACCAAGGTCAAAATCATCCATACTATGGAAAAGACAATGGAATAAGACAATGGGGAAAATCAACTCATTTGAAATGTAGTGTTGGAGCTGAGCCTTGCAGATCACTGTAAACACAAATAAGTGGGTACTCAATCAAGTTAGGTCTAAGCCCTCATTAGGGAGGAAAATGAGCAAATTGAGGCTATCCTACATTGCATATATAATGACGATGCTGAACAATTAAAAAAGACAATGTTGATGACTAATGTGGTAGTGGGGGCAGTAAGAAAAGTGGATGACATAACCTGAGAAGGGCTGATGTAACAAAGGAATCCAAAGCTGTTTGTTTGCAGGACTTGAACATAACTTACTGGAAAAGACAACATTGTCAGGCATGGGGAGGAAAAGAGGAACAGAGTACAAATCAATATGTTGGTTTGCAAGATCTGAAAAGAGCTGTCAGTAGTAAAACATTTGGAAGATTGCTACCTAAAGTGACTTGATGACACATAGTACCTTTAGATTTTTTTTAAATTACCAAGTTATTCTTTTTTTAAATTACCAAGTCATTCTACCCATGGGTGGATGGGTATAATAAAGATTACAATAGGAGACTATGACAGGAAATATGCACCAAAGCTCTGCTAACATTAGGTAAGATCATCCCCAACCACAAAAGAAAGAAACCCAAGAGTGCTATAACACTATGTGGCAGGGTAAAAGCTGAACAACAGCAATAACAATCTTTCAATCTTTTGTATATATCTCAGTGGACTAAGGCTCCAAAAACTGTCGCCTGCAAAGTCAGCAGCTCAGCAGTTCGAATCCCAGGTGCCACACAGCAAAGCGAGCTCCTCCTGATAACTCCAGCTCCTGCCAACCTAGCAGTTCGAAAGCATGTAAATGCAAATAGATAAATAGGTACTGCCATACAAAGCAGGATGGTAAAACTGTTTCCTTGCAGCCATGCCGGCCACGTGGCCATGGACTTGCACAACACTGGCTCTTCAGCTTGAATACAGAGATGAGCACCATTCCTAGAGTTGGACACAACTAGCACGCATGTGCGGGGAAAACCTTTTTAATATCTATCTATCTATTAGAGATGGGCACGACCAGAAAAAATTACGTTTCAAGTTGTTGTTTGTTGGGACGGGCCCGTTTTGGGTCGTTTCCGTTTGTCGTGAAATTTTTCAAAAATTTGTTGTTTCCGTTTGTCGTCTGTCATTTGTACAGTGGTTTAGGGGTAGGGGTTAGGGTGGGCTCTGGGAGGGACCTCTCTGGGTGCCTCTGAGTTGATCCAGAAGGGAAGGGAAGCGTAATGCGTAGCCGTCGCGTACCATAAATTTTTACATTATGTTGGGTTGTTAGTGTGACAGAGGAACCTCGTCGGCACTTCTCTGTCTCACTAAGAACATTATGTTAGGGTTGGGGGGTTAGTGTGTCAGAGGAACCTCGTCGGCGCTTCTCTGACTCACTAAGAAGGAAAGCATACTGGCGTACTGGCATATATGTTACGCTTAGGGAGGGAGTGGGTCTGGAGTTGGAGGCACCTCTCGATGCATCACTCTGACCCACTAAGAAGGGAAGTGTACTTGTGTACGAATCTGGGTTAGGGTTGGGGTTAGGGTAAGGGCTAGGCTTAGGGTAACGGTTAAGGTTAGGGTGGGTTAGTGGGCTGCACCTCTGGGTGCCTCTGGCCCACTAAGAAGGACAGTGTACTGGCATATGGGTTAGGGTTAGGGTTAGGGTTAGGGTTAGGGTTGGTGGGCTTTTTATGCCCTCTCTGGCACATCCAGAAGTCTCAGTCAAAACCTGGCCATGCGATTGGTGGAATGGCTCCAAAAATTTGCATAGTCCCATCCCATGGCCAGCCCATCATTGCGCGTGCGCAGGTGTAAAAAAATAAAAATAAAATAAAATAAAATAAATGGAGATATTTTATTGCAAGAAAAACCCACTGCTGCTACTATAAAAATTCAGGCATTTAAAATACCTAATTTTCACATGCTTCTGTGGTGCTTTGGTGGGTTTTTGGACCACGATTTAAAAAAAAATATTGTGGTCGCCATTTTGGATCCCCCCCACCGCATGGCATAGACTGAGACGACAAGGATGACCCCCCCCCAGCCTGGTACCAGCAGCCCAGGACAGGAGAGGGGGGAAGCCCGGGGACCCCCCCAGAAACCACCCCTCTCTGGTAGGTGCTCTCACTGAGGCAGGCATATTTTCGCCTACTTTGATGGCCGGGAATCTTTTTTTTTAATTTTTAAAACTTTTTTTCTGTGCTGCTTGGCATCACGCGATCGCCGCGATGCCATGAACAACAATGACAAATCAGACCCAATTTATCTTTATCGGGTCGGGTTCGAGCTGGAGCGGAGTAATTCTCGTTACCGTTATCGTTACGTAACGGAATCGACGAACGGAAACGGAAACGAGGATTTCGCCGAGTCGTGCCCATGTCTACTATCTATCTATCTATCTATCTATCTATCTATCTATCTATCTATCTAGAATAGAGTTTTATTGTCATTATGCATATGCAAGATATGCACAACGAAATTAGAGTGCTGTTCCACTACACACTCTAAGCATACAAAACACATAAAACACATAAGACATATAAAACACCATACAAAATATTAAAAACTCTTAAAATTGCTTACAAAATTTAAAACACTACTTAAAAACTGATTAAGATAGTGCTAAAACTGTCGCATTTAACCTGGATACTGCTCTGTGATAAAAACTGTTCTTTAGTCTATTTGTCCTTGACCTAAGAGTCCTATATCTCCTGCCAGACAGCAACAGTTCAAAAAATTGGTGGCCAGGATGCGAGGGTCTCTCAAAATTCTAGATGTCTTCCTTGAGCATCTGGAGTTGTATAATTCTTCCAAAGGAGGAGGAGGACAGCCCACTATCCTCTCAGCAATATTTATGACCCTCTGGAGTGCCCTTCTATCTGCCACTGTGCAACTGGAAAACCAGACACAGAGGCAGTAAGTGATAGTGCTTTCTATAAAGCCCCGGTAGAAGGTTACCAACAGTTTCTTAGACAGTTGTTCCCTCCTGAGAAGTCTCAGAAGATATAATCTCTGTTGGGCCTTCTTAACCAGTGCTTCAGTGTTGGCACTCCAGGTCAAATCCTCCTGTAGAATAACTCCTAAGAACCTACTGTCCATCACCCGCTCTACACAAACTCCATCAATAATCAGGGGCTGAGTGTCTGATTTCCTTTTTCGATAGTCCACTATAAGTTCTTTGGTCTTGTTTATATTTATTATCAGATTGTTGGTTCTGCACCACCGTAGCAGCCGATGCACCTCCTCTCGGTAGGCTGACTCGTCTCCACCAGAGATGAGTCCCACTACAGTGGTACCTTGTATAAAGGAATTAATTTGTTCCAAATGAAATTATGTTAAACAAATTTTCCTTTATACAAATTCTCATAGGAATGCATTGAAAATGGAGTAATTCCATTTTATGTTGTATGGATTTTATGTTGTATGTGATTATATTAAGCAAATTTCCCCTATCTCTGGAACTTTTTATGTTGTACAAATTTTATCTTATAAAAGCTGTTTGTAATTATCTAGATAGATAGATAGATAGATAGATAGATAGATAGATAGATAGATAGATAGATAGATAGATAGATAGATAGATAGATAGATAAAATTGTATCTCCACCTTTCAAATTGACACAGATATACCTTGCAATATTTCCATACCCCCCCAACCAGGAATGTACACAATATTTCATTTTGCATACCACCTGCTGGCAAGTTGGTACCACACATGCCCCATCTTATAATACATGGCTGTTTTCCCTTTTTTGAAAGGCTGTTTTAGAGAATCAATATTTCAGCCCCTGCAACCTGGATTCTTTCCATTTTTAAAAAACAACTACAGTAGGACCCCCTACTCTGCTGGGGATTGGTTCCAGGCCTTCTCCTAGATAATGAAAACCACAGATAAGAGAGAATGCCCCAAACCCAAAACTGCTGTTTCGCGACAGTAGCTTGCTTTACAGCTGCTATTTGTGATAGTAGCTTGCTTTGTGGCTGATAGATTATTTATTTTTTTCCTCTGCCAACCGTGGATAACTGAATCGTGGTTAATGAATCAGTAGATATGGGGGTCCTACTGCATAAGTAAGATTTCAATTTATATGAGCTTTTTTAAAATCCGGAGATGTTTAGGGTTGCCTTTTTCTGAATGGAGGGTAAAAAATCTTTTACCCTTAAACTAACAGTTAGTAGCACCTGCATTTGTTAATAATTGTGAGTGTTGTTTTACAGCAAAGTTATCATAGGAAATTTTCATAACTCCTTTTAGGCTGCAGTCGTGTACCTGCATATTTGGGGATAAGCACCACTGAATCCTCTGGAATTTAGTTAAGAATTAATATTTACAGAATTTTGCTGTCTTAAACATGCTTAAGAAGGAACTTCACTGAACCCAGCAGAACATCTGAGTAAACATTCATAAGACTGTGTACAATCCAGAGTACAATCCAAGGAACCACAGTCCACAACTACAAAAGGCATATGTATTTCTCTGTTGTGCTTATGGTTGCTAACATGTGAATTAGGTCATGATTATTAGGAGAGCTAATACAACTTTACAAATACAAGTGCTGTTAACTCAATGCCATAACCAGAAATCTGCCTACCCATACTATACGTATATATATATATATTACTGATCCATAACAACAAAAACAGCCAAGTTGTATCACATTTCCTTATCTGGTCATTTTAAATAATCTGTTAAAATACAAGATACAACATACCATAAAAACCTCAACATTAACTTTGGTATATATGGCTTAGAAATGATAATTGCCATATTTATTCAATTAGATGGAGCATCCTCCTTGAAGCAATTAATATTATTAATTCATATTTCTGGGATTTCATGCAATCTGCTACACTGACTGAGGCTCTGCCCACAGAACTGGCTTATTTGCATGGCAGCTGAGAGATGAAGTCATGTTTAGTGCAAAACACTCATCAATATTTGCAGATTCATACAAATGCCAAGAGAATAAGGTTTATGGCGGGTTCCTTTTTCCAAATCCTACCAAAAGATAGTGACAAATCCATAAAATCCTGCCAGGCAGAAATGTCATAGTGACGCCAACATCATATAACTTTAGAAGCAAGCAATTAAAATTTCCCTGCATGCTTCAGGCTACACAGTCTTTCAGTTTCCTTTGCCATGAGCAAGAACTGAATGCAGGTTAAAGGCATTTTGCATAGACATTAAATCTTCAGTAAGGAAACATTAACATTTAAAAACAGAAACCCAATTATTTCCAGCTTCTCTTATTTTTAAGGATATGTTCAATTTTCAGTCCAAGAACCACAGTTCAACAACACTGGTCAATGAGCCACCCCCACCTCCCTACAAAAGAGAGGGTGCAGCAAAACAAGGCAATACTAATTTACCTTATTTGAGATCCTAAGACTTTATAATCCACAATCCCATCACATTCTCATCCATAGTCTTCTGAATCCTGTAGTATTTAAAATAAGATCACCCCAACTTCTTTTATATTGTTACCCGGTGCCCCTATAAGTTTTTGGCATATAGTTTTTGTTTGGGGAGAAGGTTAATTGCACTACATAAGTGTTAAGGCCATAAATCTGCCTGTGGTTTATTAGATTTTGTCTTTTATTACTGTCTATGTGTTGTGACAATTGCTTATTTTATTGATTTTTGATCTTTTGACAGTAGTCTGACTGTAAATGTGATTGTTGTGAACAGCCCAGAGTTCCTTTGGAAGACGGGTGGTATAGAAATGTATAAACAAACAAACAAACAAACAAATAAATAAATAAATAAATAAATAAATAAATAAATAAATAAATAAAACCAGGAAGCTGCTGCTAGAATTTATCCCTCGAAAACAGCTGGTTCAAACATGCTGTTCATTGTTTCACAAAAAAAACTACCTGCAGTTACCCCTACCCCCCGAGAATCACTCGACACATCTATTAATCTAATTCTCTTCTAGAAAAGGTCTAATGCCACAAAAGAGAAACTGCTACATTTCTGCATGTTATTTTGACTTAATACTTTGGGCTAGGGTAGCGAAACAGTCCCAGCATCATGCCTCATTCATTCCCATGGAGCAGAAACAGAGCATTCACATGAGAACCCCATTCAGTGTGACTGTGCACAGTTCCAGAAATCTAACCCCGGCTTTTTTTTTTTCAACTGCCATTCACATGCACAGCGCCGGCGAATGCTAAAAGATGCCTCACAGATCTCAGCACTACACCAGTCCCTTGGGGATTCTGTGAGCTAAGCAACAGCCTCAGCAGAACCAAGCAAGTGGCAGCCTGTCTCGGCGCACCATCCTTCTCATCGAGTATCTGAAAGAGTGTGTTGTTGCATCCTTTCTTTTCCGAACTGAAGGCAGAAGGTACTGAAAACAAAAAGGCCCTGACAGGTTGATAGCTAGAAAGCCAGAGAGTTGCAACACGCAGCTTAATGAAATAGTGTCTGCAGGGCAGCCAAGAAAGACTGGAGCCTTTTCCTTACAAAAATAGGGATGGGAAAGTTCCAGAGATTGAGGGCACATCAACGCCACCTCAGAGCTCAGGGCTGCAATCTCCTCTCCCATGCCACATTTATTTTACTTTAAAAGGATGCTTACTCCCTTTAAGGACATGGGGCCCCTTTCCTACCAGGGCTCCCAGATCTGTATTAAACCAAGGGAGTCAAAACTAGATCTGACTGGAAGCCACTTTAAGCACACCCACCCACATGGGCCCCCACCCCCGTATGCCCTCCAAGAGCCAGTCTGCACACAAGGGAAAGGGAAGGCTGGAGGTGGGTGGGGAGAGAGACTATGTGTCAAAGTCACCTAAAAAACCCCTAGAGCAGGCATGTCCAAAGTCCAGCCCGGGGGCCAAACGCGGCCTTTTTAAAATTTCAAGTGGCCCTCAGCCTCTTCTCCCTGCCAGCTCAGCCTGTCACTCATCCCTGCCAACTGGCCCCTCCCTGTGTCGGATGGATATGTCAGCTTGCAGTTTTATGATTTGCCTGCCCACCCTGACTCCGGCCATCCCCTCGACCGACCGCCCTGCCTACCCACCCCTGGCTCCATTGCTATAGTATCCTCCTCACCTCCTTGTGAGGGAGGGCAGCTTATGTGAGCATCTTGGGTGCGTGGGGCCGATTCCCGGACCATTCGACAGCCACCGGAGCCTTGGGCATCTTGAAACCGGAGCATTTGTGGCTGTTGCAGATGCACATAGGCCACACCCTTTCTCCCCCCCTTCATATTGAACAGTTGGCCCTCACACATTTTCACCTCACCAAATCTGGCCCTCCTTGCAAAAAGTTTGGACACCCCTGCCCTAGAGGGAATGCAAGGCTTTTCTTGAGAGTTTTAAAAAAAAATCATTAGGGCTGCCAGAGGCTCAAATGTGCCCACTGGCTGCACTGGGGACCCTGGGTGTGTTTGTCTTGAAGACCAGCCTTGCCCTTCTGGGTTGTGGAAGTTCAGTTCTTTAAAGTGTACAGGCCCAGGGCATAATTTCCCAAAGAATACAGAAAGATAACAGAAGAACCCATGGTGAGCCAAACTGACAGCCAAGTCTCAACTCTCTCTCTCTCT
>JAHTLZ010000016.1:55955408-55989281 GCA_023846285.1 Phrynocephalus versicolor
TATTATTATTATTATTATTATTATTATTATTATTATTATTATTATTAAACCACAACAACCAAAGAAATATCTACATTTTAATTCCAAGAATTCCTTTTTTAATCTTACTAATCAAAACTAACAAAGACAGAAACACCCATGTCTTAATTTCAAGAATGATTTTTAGGTCAAGAGGAAGAGGAGAAGACAGAAAAAAGTCATACAGCACCTTAAAGACTCATAATTATTTTTCTAGTGCCATGGACCTGTTGTCCAATCTGTCCCATGCACAAAGAAGAATGCAATGAATGTTAAATGCCAAACTTCAGGCAGGATTTTTTAGAAATAAACTTTTATCTTGTTTCCTCAGATTCATTCATTCGTTTGCTTGTTCGTTCGTTCGTTCATTCATTCATTCATTCATTCACTCAGAGTCTAGCATTCACGATTCATTCTAAAATTAGATGCCCATGAATTTAAAGGATTAAAGTTGCAATCCAGAGGTCTGTGAGTAGTAGAAATTAAACACGGCTTCTGCCACTCAGAAGCAAACATCAGAGTATTAGCTATAGGCAGAATGAGCCATGCTGTTCCCCTTGCACAGCTGGCCTCTCCTCAGGAAAGCCTTTAGTGTGAGATGCTTTCAGGGGGAAATAGCTGTTCCATCTCCAGAAAACTGTTTGTGTATGCAGAGAGAGGGTGCTCCATCCCAGCTTTAAATCACAAGTGGCCTCTATTGAACCGCAATTTTTTGGTGGCTTTTAGTCTTTAGTGTTGCATGAGCCATATATCCTTGATCATCATAATGCCTAGAAATAGCTAATGGAAGTAAATATACGCAGAATTAAATCTCCAATTGGTGCATAATGCCTAAAAACTAAGCAAGATGAAATGGGGAAGGATTATGGCCAGAATAATATTTGTTAGAGGCTTGCTGTTTGGGGCACAATAATAAAAAAGTGACGACATAACACTCTCCTTAAATACTCAACCAGACATCTTTTCCATATCAATCCACTTTTCACTGCATGTTTTTTGATGATAAAGATTTGCAGTTTTATGTAAAATGAAAAAAGGAGGGGAGAAATCAAACAGATAATACTCTTTGACCTCTTTGAAGCCACAGATATATAATATGCAAAATGTGGCCTTCTTGTGCAGAATGAAGGCAGTGAGCTCAAAGAAGGCTCAAAACTTTATCAGCTAGGCTCTTAAGGGGTGTTAAACTCCTTTGGGTTTCAGTGCAGCGCTAAATACCACTTAGCACCATGCAAGACTGAGACACTTTAAAGCACAAAACAAAGCCCTTGGTTCACTGAAATCACTGGAGGCCAGCATCTCCGTTCTGGAGCTTTATGGCTTGATCTGCAGCTCCTTATTTCTGAATAACGCTACCCTTCTGCAATGTTCCTTCCTTCCAAAGTATATTGTTTTATTTGGTCAGGAAAATGAAAAGTACCCTTCGTTTAAATCACCGGTGCTGTGCAGGTTTCTCTTTTTTACCTTCTTCTCTGTACTGAAGAAAACTGCTACTAATGGGCACTCTGATTTCAATAGACACTGCATTCAATTTGAAGAAAGTAACAAAAGGAGGCAATGAAGCTTTTTCCATGCCACCCCTAGAATCCTCCTCCTGAACCATCTATAGAAAATGTATGGAAAACATTGTTCAGATCATGATCACAGCTGCCATTTCAGTCATTAGAGGATGCAATGCTGATACCAGATAAACTGTCACAGATTATTATTTTTCATATTACAATGGAAAGCTACCTTGCAAGTGCAGGCATAACATAGAATAAGTACATCCATTTTGTTATTTCTGAATACAAAGTTTCTCCCTATCTCTCTCTCTCTCTCTCTTAAAAACACAGACACTCACGCGCATATGTCTAATCTGAAGAAATGGTGGCAACTGGAACACCTTTAGTAAAGTAAGTCATAATTATAGATTTTCCCCACTTTCTGTATTGTTGAAAATATATGCTGGTCTTTCGAGGCCAATTATGACTTTCCAAACAAGAGCAACACCAGCCAATGACAATTTATACAGATGGATCTGTTATAAAATAATTCCTATAATTCTCTCGAAAAGCAATACATCTCATCAACATGGGAAAAGCTACAGTGAAGTGACTTGTATATTTGCAACCCTTGAAATAGAAAATTGTTCTCCGTGTAGTTAAGCGGCCCCAAAATATTGCTACTAGGGATGGGCACCAAATGAAAAATGAAATGCTGATTCATCGGTTTGTTACATAATGAAATGAAACAAAATGGAGCAAATTGGGGGAGCAGCGTTTCATTAACAAAGAAACAAACCGGTGGTCTTTTCATTTAATATGAACCAATTCATTTCTCTGCAAAATGGCTCCCCTGGGTCCTAGAGGTACCAAATTTGGTGTGAACCTTCCTTGGACTCTCTCATTTAAGCCCTCCAAATTTGGAGAGATTTAGGGTTCAGGGGGCCAAATTATTCAACTTCAAAGGGGGTGCCCCCAGAAAAAACATTTCTTATTGCAATGTTATGTGCTTGAATAATAATTATTTTAAAAAGAATATTCAGTGAAAAATTACTGATCCCATGCATGCAAATACCAGGCTTCATTTCCCCAAGTGATTTTAGGGGACCCTTTGAAATTTTGAAAAGCTAGGGTTTCTGGTGGCAGAGATATTAAGCTCCAAAGGAGGTAGGGAGTGCTTAATGGAAGGAGTGTGTCCAGCGCACTTTACCTATTATAGGGTTAATTTATCATTTCCCATCAGCGTGCTGATCCACATTTCTTCAGTTAAGTTCCTCCCCCAGCCCCTTTGGAGCTGAATAAATCCATTCTCTGAAACCCAAAACTTTCCAAATTTCAAGGGGCTACAGAGAGAGCTTGAGGAAGCTCCCCTGCCATTTCTCTGCTGGTAGACGCCTAGGATAAGTATTTTCAAATACTTTTAAATTACAAATTATTTTTCCCTTTGGAGTTGAATAACTTGGCCCCCTGTACCCCAAACCTCTCCAAATTGGGGTTGCTTCAAGGGGAGGTCTTGAGGAAGCTCCACTGTAATTTCCATACTGCTAGCTGCCTGGGATCACTCTTTTCAAGTACATAACATTGCAATTATAATTTTTTTCCAGGACACCCCATTTGAAGTTGAATAACTCAGGCCCCTGAGCCCCCAATCTCTCCAAATATGGAAGACTTAAAGTGGAGGGTCCAAGGAGATATCCACCAAATTTGGTGCCTCTAGGACCCTGGGGACCCATTTTATAGTGTAATGATTCAGTTTGTTACTGGTTCATTTTGTACAAATTCTTTTTTAAAAATTTGTTTCTAATTAAATTAAACGAAGCACAGGGGGAATGAAACAAAATGAAATGAATCTCATTTTTTCTGCTTTGTGCCCATACCTAATTGCTGCTCCAAAAGAATCTGAACAACAACAACAACAAAATCTCTCTTGTGTTTCAAGAGGGTTGGTGGGGGACTGGAATCCTCTCTTTTTAAAAAAATCCAACTTGGTGCATATATTCAATACATTTTCTATTTAAATTGCAACGTGTTCTGCTTATGTATGGTCTCATAGTGCTTACAGCACTCTCTGGGTGGTTTACAATTTAATTGTGCAGGCTACACATCCCCCCCCCCGAAAGCTGGGTACTCATTTTACTGACCTCAGAAGAATGGAAGGCTGAGTCAATCATGATCCAGCTACCAGGGATTTTAGCTGCAGTTACAGCCATTTAACCACTGTGCCACGAGGTTTCTAACTTGCTAATAATGATTCCATCCCTTGAACAGAACTAATGTTTTGCAACAACCAAGTAGACCTCAACAGTCTAACAAAGCCCAAACTTTCAGCAAATTTAAAGAAAGAAAGAAACAACTCAAAGCTATGGGCTGAATCCAGGCAAATGTAAAATATTTACCCTCCCTCTCTGGAAAAGACAATAATGCTGGGAAAGGTAACAGAAAATGAAAAAAAAACAAATAGAAGATGGACTGACTTTCTAAAGGAAACCACAGGCTTGAGTTTACGAGACTTAAACCGGGCAGTTAAGGACAGGACATTTTGAAGATCACTCATTCATAGGGTTGCCATGAATCAGAAGCTAATTAATTGCAGTTGGGATTTCTGCCACTGAAATCAAGGGAACCTAAAAGTGCCTTCTGCTAAGCAGATCGCATCCTGTGCACCACCCATCCCAAAACATAAATGCACAGATATGAATAAATAAAATAATTACTTGCTTCACAGTTCATAGGGCACGTTTGTGCACCCACACAATTTGTCAACAGAATTACAATGAAGAGGAGAATGAAAGCAAAATTATACTCACCTATTTCTTAACATCCAGATTTTGAACAGAACCTCAACAGGTTTTTTTCTGCAAGCTTTATGTAACAGTCTCTAGCCAAGAATCTGCAGATAAAGCCCCCAGGGTGAGTTCTAATTTTAGAAGGAAAGAGTTAGAAATAAGAGTTAATTCAAGCATCTCAATATGCAATGCTTTAATTATATTTTTAAAATGAATGCATAATCAGTAAGCAGGGTAAGCACGGGAGGAAGATGCAAACCTTTGTTATTTGTTCCAGATACCATACTCAACTAAAGGCATTTTCATTAATTGTGCTCAGCTAACGCTCCCCCTACTTTTTCCCTCTGTGTGCATGAAGGAAAATAAATTCTACCCAGACATTATCCTCATGCTTCTGATAACTTCAAGAATGTCCTCCAAAACTAATAGCAGGTTTCAAAGCTGAACTGTATTGAATGTGCTTTGCTTTGTTTTTGTTTTTGTTTTGCTCCCACAGTTCACAGCAACCTTCCATGCTTCTTGTTAACTCACATCTCATTGCAACATAATGGCTGGGATCCTGCTGGCTTAGCTATGCTGGGTAAGGCTGATGGTGTCGGCGGCAGCAGCAGTGGCGGCAGTGGTGGTGGCAATTTTGTTGAAATAAAAGATTTCTTATTCTAGGCCTCCATTCCCCCCCCCTCCGCCCACCAAAGGTCTCAATGCTCCCTTGGAACCCCTTTCATCATCAGGAAACCATTGAAGACTCCAAGATGGGGGGAGAAATCTTTCATGTCTGAAAACTGCCACTTCTAGGATGATGTCAGCGGTGCTGATGACTTTCAGAAATTAAGACTTTTCTCCAAAATCACAGCCCTCAACAAAGGCGAGCCTCGGGACCTTGAGGGAGAAGGGGAACAAGACATTTTTAACTCCCCCCAAATTGCCATGACTGACAGCACAGCTACTCAAACTGAATTTTTTAATTCTTTTTTAAACTTAGGAATAAAAAGTATGAGGTTAAAAAAATGACAGGGATAGCCTTTTCATTAAAAAAAAGTAGGTTAGAACGACTTTCCATTTATATTCTTTTTAAAAGCACAGTAAGAGTTGCTGTTGTGAGTTTTCTGGGCTGTTTGGTCATGTTCTGAAACACAACCAAACAGCCTGGAAAACCCACCACAACCATCAGATCCCAGCTGTGAAAGCCTTCAAGAATACAACAGTAACAGTACCTCATCACTATTTTGTTTTGAACAGACCTCACCTGGAATAATTTATTCTTTAGTGTGCACCAGCTTAAGAAGGATATTGAAAAACTGGACCATATGCAAAGGAGAGCAACCAAGATGGTAAAAGGGCTGGAAGCCAAGCACTATAAGAAATGGCTGAGCTGGATCTGAGAAATGATATGACCACCATCTTTGACTCTCTGAAGAACCATCAAATGATGAAAGGTGGAACAAGTTTGTCTTCTGCTGCAACAGAGGACAGGAGATGAACTAACAAAAAACAAGAAAGAGGATTCTGACTAAAGATTAGGGGGAACTTCCTATGAAAAAGAGGAAATATGAAATAGAGGAATAGATTGCCTCAGAAGTCATGGATTCCCTTTTTAAACAAGAATTGGATGATGATCCATCAGAAACACTTTAGCTGTAGACTCCTATATTATCTATAGACTGGAGACACTTTTCAAATCTATAATTCAATGGCTGAAATCTGTTAATATAACTACAGTTGTGGAAGGTGATAAAATATGCAGCAGTGGGCCATTTTCCGTAATTAAATACTTTCTACTTCTCTTTCATGTAATCCCTTTCATTATGAGGAAGCCTTGGGAGCTGTAGGACAAAATAAGGCAGTCTTTGATTACATAAAGGCTCCCCCTGCTGGTAATGTCATCCACCAGTGGTAATTTTCAATAAATAAGACCTCTGTCCCCTGGGCACCAGTTACACAACAGGATTTCAGCCCATAATTTTATATGGATTTGAAGTTTTTTTTTCTGAATCTGTGCACACATCTTCATGAATGCAATATTTATTTTCAGTAGAATACGGCAATGTGGACCAAATGCTATTTGTGTGAACCAGTGGTTCTCACCCTGTTGGTCCTCAGATGTTCCTGGACTGCACCTCCCAGATATCTTGGCCAGCTCAGCTAGTGATGAAGACTTCTGGGAGCTGCAGTCCAGGAACATCTGGGGACCCACACATTGAGAACCACTGGTGTAAACCAACATTTGCTGAAAAGCCTACCTCATTAAAAAAAGAATACAAAATCTGATGTGTTTCCATTCATGAATTGGAGCATTAGCACTCTTATCCAACACAATGAAAATTAACAATAAAATATATGACAGCTATACTACATTCCAAGTACACCAGTCACTGTATATAAATTTTTGGTAAAGTATCATAGTTCAGATTACAGAGAAGGGGGAAAGCAAATTATTTTATGATGATGGCCCGGCCCCATGTTTCAAGGGAGCATGATCTGAATAAAATGAAAGGCATCTGAGGATGATGGACATGAGTAATCTTTCTACTTTCCCTCCATAATCTGAGCCCTATGAAAGACAGAACACAATCCAATTGATGTTTAAGTCTCCCAACAAATGACTCCCAATAAACTTTCAATTTTCCATTGCTGGATTCTGCTTTTTAGTGGAGCATTTCTCAGTTTACACCACACTACACCAAAATGGTACAAATAAAACAGTACTATTTAATGCACATTTGTGTAGGCAGCAGCTACCATGAATAGCTTTTATCAAACACGCTTTGAAGTTGTAGGAACCAAATACTGCAAATACATGACTTCTTTTCGGGGAGAGAAAGCAACTGTTAAATAACATTGAGAAAGGGTTTTTGGTAGCAGCAGAACATTTTTAATGAGGATAACCCAATACGTTGGTGTTGTTTTTTCTGACCAGTTGGAGCCAAGGAAAATCATGGAGATTTCATCCTCTTTCACCAAATGACCACAATTATTCCACATAAAGTCACTTATTTGCATTCGGGATACAATAATAGAGGCGGAAAATGCTACTCCGCTACTCCCAAGCAGCTAGCCAGTCGGTAAGAGTAACAAGAGAAAGAGGGCATACGAGAGTCAACAAACCATAAGACCATACTTGTATTTTGATCACATATGATGGATGAATCATGGCGGCATAGTTAATTTACAGTTTATGCAGACCTAGCCTCGGAACGCTTCCTTCCAACAATGAGCAACTTGGGACTCATGTATCACTCAACTGCCCTCATGTACTGGACTTACATATCACTCAATAGCCCTTTTCAAGCTGCCCAGGAAGAAGCTAATTAATGTGACAGAGGAAGAGACACTGCCGAGGCAGGCTCTTCTCTCTTCCTAAGCATCCTCATTACAACACGTGGAAGGGCCTGTTCACGGATGTTTCTAAGGACCTCTGCACCAACAGGGATCCCTGCACACCTTTTAACTGAATACATCATGGGAAGAAAGAAGAGGAGGCACCTGCCTCCACAACGCTGTTCCTTTCTCCTACCTATGTCCACAACTCCTTCATTGCCAGGAAAAAAGGCAAGAGAACCACAGTAAGATGTAAAAATGTCCATTCAGACTTTCGGACACAAGGAGAGCTTTGTATCAAGCTACGGACTGAATCAACATCCATATGATCATGATTAAAATCTTGGTGAACTGGATTTTCTGCCTTTCATTTATCCTTCCTGTCCCTTTTACTGCATTTGTATAAAATTAGGTAAGATGCTAAAAACACAATAGGGGAACAGATGTATGATTTTAAAAGGTCAGGTGTATGGCCACCAAAGCATTCAGTATGAATCTTGTCACACTTTTTAAAAACAGGTCTTTAGGTCCTTTCGCCCCAGGGACTTTGTACTAAACATCCCTTGCTCTGATGCACAGATCAGCTCATGTTAGCTGCAGGTTAGGAGGAGGGAAGGGGCAGATTCGGGTCAATAAACAGATCTACTCCTGTCCATTGTTTGTTGATTTAGCATGTCATTTCCCTTTACACTGAATTTTCTCTTGTACTACCGACTGTGTTTTGCTGATCTTCTCCTGTGAGTAAAGCAAAAGGAACTGGTACATCTGCAGAAGTCCAAATGTGAATGGGAGACGAAGTCTCAGGATGTATAAAAGTAGAAAAGACCTTTATTCTCTCTCTAATCGTTTTAAAAAGCTCTGGCTCGATGCGTTTCAGCCTTCTTCAGGAGCTGAGCAAAACAGAAAATTATAATTATAAAATTACATATTAAATATCCTTTTGTAAAAGAGATATGGTATTTCACAATATATTCTGGCATGTCTAATGTGCTTTAGTACCTGTACTGGAGTAAGTTTAAAATCCCAAGCCATGTATCTCTTTTACAGAAAGATATTTAATATGTAATTTTATAATTATAATTTTAATTCTGTTTTGCTCAGCTCCTAAAGAAGGCCTCCAATGAAACGTGTCAAGCCAGAGATTTTTAAAATGATTAGAGAGAGAATGAAGGTCTTTTCTACTTTTATTTATACATCCTGAGACTCCATCTCCCATTCATATTTGGGTTTCTCCTGTGATTACATTCATCTCTCATTATATGGAGGATTTTCTCCCCAGAATAAATGGATGGACAAACAGATAAACTACCACTTACAGCCACATAACCCCATGATTTTTATAAATCTAATTTTTACCTCCTCATCTTCCACTTCCCTTCATTTCTCTTCTTGCAGAAGTCCTCTGAATCTACTATACTTTCTTTAACAGTTACTGTATTTCAGTAACTGCACATCAAGTGGGTTAAATGCTGCAAAGTTGACATTACAAAGACATATCTCTCATCCACTTTTTCAAAATAATATTTATTTAGACTGGTTCTGCACTACATGCTCAAACCACAACCTTCATTGTTTGCAGTGGCATCCTTTGTGCTAAGAAACATTCTCAGTTTTCCCTAAATGTCAAATGGGTATCCCCTGATCAGATCCCATAGGCTCATCCTATTCTTTCTATTTCTTTCCAAGAGGAACGAAAAACATAGGAAAATATGCTCCTCTGGGCCACCTGAGTCCAGAATAATGCTTCTCTACCATAGTTTTCTTTCTAATTAAAAATGTATGTCAAATTGAGCAGATAGTCATTCACTTCACTAACAAACCAAAAGCCAAATTATACACAAAGCTGCCAGATCATGGTAATTTCACTTCATTTGATCTCAAGGCTAAACTTGAAACAGGGCAGGAAGCTGTCCTTGTGGTGTCACAGGAGCAAGGCAAACTAGGATTGGGGAAAGTCCCCCCCCAAACCAGGTGTGCTGGCAATGCTGTCAGGATTTCTACAACAAGAAGGTTCATGAATCACAACACTGGTGCTCCTCCCAGGCTCAATGTCAGTGTGTCAAAACTCCATGACTAAGAGTAGGGGGTCTAGAAAAAGAGCCACTGGAAACATTAAGTTGGGGGCCATCATACCACTTGTAACAACACAGATTCAGAGACCTTCACACTAAAACAGTGAGCCTCCACGCTAACTAACATGAGGTGAGTACCTAAGTTATAAAGGCTTCCTACACACAAATATAACTCCCCCTCCAGCCCTATTCCTCCTCACGTTTGTCCCCCTTTGCCTGGAGAACAAGAGAAGCAAAGCAGTACCATCATTCCAGCACCCTTCGGCCTCTTGGTCTTCCAGACTAAGCCAACCTACAACATGAACACTTTATGCCATACCTTCTGTGTAGCCACTGTTTCACAATATGCAGAGCAGTTTGTCATGTAGTTATTTTGCACTGTCCAGGTATGTTTCCACATGATACCCTGTGGCTGTCAGTGGTTGAAATCCTGTTGCTTAGTTTAAGCCAAATTGTAACTTTGAGCCCATTTCTGCCCATGTAACCAAATCACCCCTGCCACAATTCTTGGGACACATACACACAGTGAGATCAAGCCAGCATGCATTCATAGTCTACCTTCAAGAAAAGCAACAGGGACTGTTTGTTTACCAGGCAAGCGTGGACCAACACTTATGATCCATCTTATTCCAAATTACAGGATTTCTACTAATAATATAAGATTTCCCAGCATCCTGAAGAAGAGGAGTGTTCATCTAACATCCAACCACACATTTAAATGCAACATGCAATATCCACCACTCAAAAGATGTCTCAGATAGCAGCATCGTGGCTTAAGCAACGAGTCAACAAGGAAGTTTTTCACTGGCTTCTGCTTCCTTCTCATCCTCAACACACCAGAAGACAACCATGCCATCCTATACTTCCCAAGGACAAGAAGGACAAGCAATTTTCCTTATGAGAGCCCTGTTTGCTCTGTATTTCACTAGAGGTGAAAACACATAGCTTCCAAAATATCTCAAAGGAATCCTTGTGAATGTTGATGCAAAGCATCAAATACAGAGTGTTCACATATTTGCAAAATGTTATTTTATATTAGGACTCAGCATCAAATAATGTTTGATTTCAGTCTTAAATGTCTAATATGTCATGTTGTATTCTGTATTTTATAGCATACAATGGCAATTAGCATTTTGAGGTAGCTGATGGCTGGTTCCCAATATGAGCCAGAAACCTACTGGAGTTCGTATGAAGTTTGCATAACTTGCTGCAACTTATCAATAAGGTGCTGAGGCATTTGTTGGCTCTATGCCTCAGTCTGCACCCAATTAGTTACAGTTTGCTACAGCAAATTATACAAACATTATGTGAATACCAGGTAAGTCCAGTAAGTATTTGATAATAACAGATGACATTAAATGGTGGCAAGTGTTACATTAGCAAGGAGGGCGCAAATGTTGACCTCAAGATGGTTCTGGAGTTAAACTACCGAAACCCTTCACAAATGACTATGCTACCTAGAGTTGATGGGAGTTGTAAGCCAATGGAATCAGGACAGCCGTTGTTGTCCAACTCTGGCCTATAGCTTATGAGGCTCCATATTTGATATTTGCCAAACTGCTCAGGCAAGAAATGCTGAATGCTGATAAATCTAGAATGTTCATATTTTGAATGTTTAAGGTAAAACTTCGAGCTCAGAATTGAATTTCTGGGTTTTAAATACACTCTTAAAATGTGGCTGACCACTACACTCCCTGACCCACCCAAAAAAGGTCAGAATTTGCCTTTCACATTTTCCACTTTGAAACAAGCCATATGGGGAGCACATGCCTTCTTTGAGTGTCACTAATACCTCCAGATTATTCTTTGACTCTTCTAGGAGCAATAACTGGCTCTCACACAAGGTGGCACACATCCTGCACCACCTGTTGTAATGGAGAAGGGCATTTAAAAGGCAAACATAAGGCTTTCAAGGTCAAACATTGGCATATGGCAGCAGGAGATCTTTGGCAAGCAGCAAAAACAAACAAAAACATGGCTTGTACGCCAGGCAACATTTTGCCCCATTCTCATTTAAATTATGCATGCATGCATTACAGCGGACTACACCTTAAAAGAGGTATGCCCTTCCATGTAACAGAGAACTCTTATAAAATGTTACGATTAAACCACAATATCTGAGCATATGTCCCCATGAAGGTCAAACTCTTTCATGATTCTGGACTTAAAGCCCTTTTTTCATCTCAGGTGTGAGCTGCTTATTTATATTCAAATGCACCAATGACCTTTGAGTGTCTCTTCACAGGCACCAATGCACCATCACAATCTCTATCCAATGACTGGTGGTGACCTTTAGCACCTCTCGTCATGGTTGACCGTCACTATATAGGACATCTTTCCATGCATCCCATATTCCCTGTACAGTAACAATTTTCCCTATTACTATATAAGTATCTGTCTACTGGTTACTCTTTGTGTCTCTGAAGAAGTGAGCTATAGACCACAAAGATTTGTGCCAAGTAATGTCTGTTTGTCTCTAAGGTGCTACATGACCCCTTGTTGTTCTTGCTTTAATAGACTAAGACAGCACCCACCGCTCATGGTAAACACATGGCATTCCAAATAATGAATTAATTAGATCAGTCAACTCTGTGTTGCAACCTTAATTCTTATTTTTATATAAAGACAAAAGATCAGCTAAGACAAGACTCCGTAGCTTCTGTGAGAAGGTGTGAACAAATATTCACAGTACAGTTAGGGCAATCTGATCCTAGCTCATTCCAAAGAAACCTTCTTTTCATTCCAGTTCAAGAATTTGCAAACATTTTCTCCCATCGGGACTGTACACGTCTCGCCACTTCTATTGCAGCAGTGTCCACATGATTTTTAAATAGCGCATGCCTCTTGAAATTCCAATACCCATGCCTCAGTTCCTTCCTTTGTAGCACACCAATTGTACAAGACTCAGAAAGCCACAGTATTTCTATCAAACTGGTATTGCTATATTGCTAATTCTGAATTCAACACTGGTCTCCTTCTTTGCCTCGAGTAGCATCGCCAATATTTAGGAACTCCCACAGTTCTGGAATGCAAAATGTCTCTCGCTATGGAGCCACTGATTTCCTTCAACCAACTGTCGTACCTTCCAGTCAGTAAGAGAAATTTGAATATGATGACATTGTAGCATTGTCCCAAGAGTCAGAATGAATGGATAAATCATGCCCACCCCACACAGCCTTTATTTTATGAACTTGACTACAAACACACTTTTCAGTCATAAATGCTGCTTCTACACACACCAGATAATGCACACTTCAATTATAGGCAGTGGGTGGAAAGGAATCTTGAACCAAGAACAGCACATTTGCTAGTTAAAAATGGCTAAACCCAATGACCATACCCGTTTAACAATGCATTTCTCTTTCATTCTCACTGCAGTACACTGAAAATACCTGACCCTTCTCAAAGTGTCTACGTTACTCATAGACTCTATTCAGTTAGGCATGGGGGAAAAATGCAGGGCACTAGAACTTCATTTGTCTCGTCCTATGAAATCTTTTCTGATGATTTTGTATCGCCTATGGCTATTGCTATACTTGGCTCTTTCAACCATCTACTACTACTCCAATTCAAACACATCTGCATGCACACCCACACATGCAGGCACACACACACACGCACGCACACACACACACACACACACACATCTACACACCTCTATTAGGAATATAATCTCTGTTCTTCAAGCAAAGTAAACAAGTGAGCTTGTATGATATTTTTTCCAGTATGAAAAAGATTGATTTAGGAGGGGCATGATTATAAAATTTTACTTCACAATCCTTTTTTTCCTTTTGTCAGATAACAGATATCAATGAATAAAAGACTATTGGATTCATGTAAAGTTAGCTGCGTAGCCAATCAGTGTCACGCAAAAAATAATACATGAAAATAAGGACGCAGGATTCACTCTTCCAATGATTGTCATTGAACATTAGTAAACATTCACAGTATGAAGTCTCTGTCAGAATATCTCCAGCATATAAAGTAGTGCAAAAAAGCAATCCAGTCACTTTTCCACCGCATCCAGACCATGTTAAATGATTTTCTTACTTCAGTTCTTCCACGTATTACTTAATAAATGCTGCAAAGTCTCCAAAAGACCGTTACAAAAATAAACCATTTCTGAGGGGCCTTGTATAATCTTTAGCAGTTGAATAGCCACTTGTGGCGACTTTAAAAAAACCCCAAACAATGATAAATCAATATTTAAGATTAAATTTGGACTTTCCATAGCACGAAGTTCCCCACAATAATCCTTAGCATTTTGAAATAAAAGACTATGGAATCCACAGAATTATGGTAGCTGTTTTAAAGCATTAACAAATGAATACATGGCTGCTGGACTTGTTTCCTACATAGTAAATACCTCAAAATGCTAACTTTCACCAGTGGGCAGTGAGTAAGGTAGATAGTTAAACACAACCATTTTTATAAGTAAAATTGTCTCCCTCATGTGCAAAACACCTGCATTCTAGTAAAAATATAAATTTTGAAGCTATTTCTGATAATCCCCCTCCACAAGGCATATCATTTACTTGATATGTAATACGAGTTGACTAATGCTTTGTAATTCATATGTAACCATCAAATGTATGTTTCTTTAGACTCCTGTTTGCATATTTCATTTGTTAAAAACCAATGCACTCTTTAATGCATAAATAAGTTTGGAAACAGTCAGAATTTAGACATCCGTTTCCACCGATTTTGCATTTACACAGTTCTGTTTTGCTGCCTCACTGCCATTTCCGGTGACCTGACCCTTTTCCTCTTTTACGCAGAGAGACTCTTTAACCCCTTCCTCCATCTCCAAATATTCTGATTTTCCCTCTGTGGATGAAGAAGACGAACTTCGGAATTTCTTCAGGATGGTTGGAAGGTATGGACAACTGACCGCATTCTGCGTCACTAGAGTCTGCTCCTCATTCTCCGTCTCTCTGTGGTAGAAGTAGTTAAAGTTGGAGACAATCACGGGCACTGGCAAAGCAATGGTCAACACACCAGCAATGGCACACAGGGACCCAACAATTTTCCCACCCACAGTGATGGGCTTCATGTCCCCGTAACCCACTGTAGTCATGGTCACAACCGCCCACCAGAAGGCATCTGGGATGCTCTGAAAATGGGTGGCAGCTTCGTCGGCTTCTGCAAAGTAAACAGCGCTGGAAAACAAAATAACTCCAATAAAAAGGAAGAAGATTAGGAGCCCCAGTTCCCTCATGCTGGCCCTGAGAGTGTGACCCAGGATCTGCAAACCCTTGGAGTGTCTGGAGAGCTTGAAGATCCGGAACACCCGGACAAGGCGGATGATTCTCAGGATGGCAAAAGACATAGCCTGTTGACCGTTACTGCCCTGCTCCTGGGCCAAGTCAGTGCCCAGGGTGATGAAGTAAGGCAAAATGGAAACAATGTCAATGATGTTCATGATGTTTTTGAAGAAGGCCGCTTTGCTGGGACAGGCAAAGAAGCGCACTAGGAACTCAAAGGAGAACCAAATGATGCAGACTGTCTCAATGATGAAAAAGGGATCGTTAAAGACCGTATAGCCTGCACTTTGCAGGAGAGTCTCGTTGACATTCTCCAAATTCTGGGTCAAAATGAGCTCCTTTTCATCTCGAAACTCAGGCAACGTCTCCAGGCAGAAAATGACGATGGAGATTAAAATGACCAAAACCGAGACGATGGCGATGATCCGGGCTGGGCTGGAGCTCTCGGGGTACTCAAAGAGAAGCCACACTTGTTTCTTGAATTCGTTCTCCGGCAACACCTTGTCGTCTTCCTCCTTGACAAAGCCTTCATCTTCCCGAAACTTGAGCATGGCCTCCTCGCCGAGCTCGTAGAATTTGACTTCCTCGCTGAAAATGTCAAAGGGCACGTTGACGGGCCTTTTCAGGCGCCCGCCAGACTGGTAGTAGTAGAGAATTGCATCAAAGCTGGGCCGGTTCCTGTCAAAAAAATACTCGTTCCGGAGAGGGTCAAAGTATCTGCCCCGCTTGGCTGGATCCCCTAGCAGCGTCTCCGGGAACTGAGCTAAGGTCTTCATCTGGGTTTCAAATCTCAGGCCAGACACATTGATGACAATCCGTTCGCAGCACTCATACTCACTGTAGCGGACAGAGGTGTAGCCCCCAGGTGCAACGCCATCCTCCGGAGGCTGGTCAGTAAATGAAGGCTCATCTTCACCATCTCCATCACTATAGCAGAACTTCCTTTCCTCGTCTTCTTCCTCCTCTCCGTCGGCTTCCTCCTCTTCCTCCTCTTCCTCCTCTTCTTCGCTCAAGTCTTTCAGGATCTTCTCCTCTGAGCCGCTCAGAGGCAGCAACTCAGAGCAAGGGAAGGAGGCACCAAACTCCCTGCTCCTGAGACAGCGCTCCTTCTTCTTCCACTGCTTCCTTCTTCTGCCGTTCTGGTGGTAGCCACTCCGCGATGCGTTCCCCCCACAGGCTGACGAAGATGCCCCACGGCTCTGCTCGTGGTGGTAGTGATGTTGGGGTCCTCCGCCGCCGCAAGAGCCAGCTGTTTCCACTGCTGCCGTTGCGGCTGCTACAGCTGCTGCCGCTGCCGCCCTTGACTGGGCCAGTCGCTCCCGTTCTCTGGCTCTTGCTTGGGCTGCGTACCCGTAAGGCATGTGGCTGTTGCAGCCAGAGCTGTCTGCGCTTACCATAGCCACCTCCATGTTGTCTTTGTTGAGTTTGTTTAGAAAACTTGAGAAGGGGAGGAGATGTTGGTTTTCTCAGATGTCATCACAGAGCCTTTCATGTGAGCATCTTATGGAAACCCTTGCTTGGAACTACCTCACATCTTGTATTCTCTCTCTGCACATTTCTCAAAGCCATAAGTTCCATTTCTTACTCTTCCCACATTTGACTCAAATTGCTCATGGATGCTTGCACGTAATACAGTACAGGGTCCTCTGATGTGGTCAGGAAATATTTCTTGAACATGTCCTTCTACGTTTGAGGTTCCATAGCTCTTCCAGGATTTCTGGAAAAAAAATTAACAGAGTTTTTTGCAAACACTTTGAGCCAAGCAAAGAGTGCAGCTAAGCAAAGCAGGAAAGACAACCATACGGAAGCAAAAGCGGGTCTTGAGTATCTGAGAACAACCAAGTGCAAAACAATTAGTATTCTCACAACTGCCTAGCAATTGGGTTGCTGGTTAATATATTTAGAAAGTGGAAGGAGCTTCCAAGATTTACTTGGTTTACAGAGTGAGGAGGTCTGAGCACACCCACATTCCCCGGTCCGCCTGCAAGGTTCTAAGCTGTGTCAACACATCACCGAAAGCAATGATGGCAACTGCAGGAACAGGAGGAGGAGGAGGAGGAGATGGTTGAAAAGCTTGCTCTGTATTCCCCATTGGAGCGATGAGAGGCGATCACAATTTGATTATTCCCAGGCACTTAACCTGAGGCACATATATGCAAACAAAGAAAAGTAGAAGGGTGGGGGGGGGGAGAAAAGGATGGATCACAATCCAGATGAAGGTCTTTCACTTCAACAGGCTCAGATCTGCTGACTTGCACTACTCTGCATACACCCACCCACAGGCATACGCAATCTTTCTGTGTCTGTGTTCATCTTTCTATATATAACTATAATTAAATGAATGTGCAAGCATATACACACCCACATCTCACTCCAGTGTTCTTTTGTCACCTGGCAGAGGGACTGTACATGCGAATCTACACTGCAAAGTGCAGGTGGCTCTGTATTACATAATATGTGTGAACATACATTTGTGTGTAGCATAGGTATGAAGGCAGAATGGGTGCGGATATAACGTACCCAGGTGTGGCACATTACCCTATGCGCCGGCAAACCCCATTTCACTCAGAAGGCACCTGGCTGCAAATCTGTATTGCCATTGGAGGTTCCAGTGTCATACCGTTTCTTTGACCAAAACAGCTCCGATGACTTGTTTTAACGTTGGATCCGAATCATGGTTTGTGCATACCTCGAGGTAGGCAATAGTTGCGGGCATTCACCATGGCTGTCAGTGGGGTGCACGGGATAACATGCAGAAATGCCACCTAGAACCTAAGAAGGCACTGCCTTTCCAATGATCGAAGGAAATATATGTAGCTCAGCCTTCCATGTTTGCCGGCTTGCGAGAAACTCACCAGGAAAAAGGCTGCTACTCCGTCTCTTTCTAAAAATCCCAGCCCATCTCTGCAAATCAATGGCAGCAATTTTCACCCACACCCAAGACCAGGGGGTCGACTTCTGGGAAGACCAGCCAGCGGCCACGGCACTGCATGAAGTAAGGACGCAGCGGAGGCGCCCGAGCGCTTTGCATGCCTGGCGCACACGCTTCGCATTTAAAAAACATGCTGGAGAGACAATCTTCTTACGCGAGCCGAAGCTCAGGTCCAAATAACCTCCTAAGCATCCTGCGGGAGGGGAGGGGGCCATTTCTGTCTACTTACCGCGACAGGCAGAGAAAAGGCAGCGCCGAAGCTCTGGAAAACAAGGGAGCGAAGGCGCGCAAGCCCGGGGAGGCGGATGAGGGCTCGGGTGGGGGGCGAGGTCCCTCCGAGCCACCTGTGCTCCCAGGTGGAGCGCTGGGCAGAAGGAGGGCGGCGACGGCGGGGGTGGGCTGCTTCGCTGTCGCTCCGGCGCCCGCTGAGGCGAAAGCTCCCATCGGCGGAGACGAGGGCCCCCCGACACCCTCCAGCGGGGTTTCTGGGATTCAGGCCCCCCGCCCCGCCATCCTCTTCTTCCTTCTCCCCACGTCTTTTTTCGCCTTTGATCTTGACACCCTGGAGCCCTCGATGGAGACACAAGCAAAGAAGGAGCCAGACTCCAGCAGAAGTGGTGGCCGGCGACGGATGGGTTTGCGGGAGAGAGAGGGGGGGGGGATTTGGGAAAGGGAAGGGAGAGATGATGCAGGGAGAGAATGCTCGTTTTATTAGCTTATGGCTGCTGGGCGAGTCCCGGCTCGCGTGGCGCTTTTCCCCAAAGCACAGCCTTGCCCGCCGAGCGAGTCGTTGCAAAGCAGCCGCTCGAAAGGACGCAACGAACGACAGCGCCGGTAGCTCTTGTCCAGGGAGCAAGCCAGATGCGCCGCCGCGCTGCCTGGCGGCGGCTCCCCTACCTCCTCCTTCGCTGGCACTCCCGCAGCCCGCTGGGCTCTTTCGGCAGCCCGAATCACTCCCTCGACTGGCAGCGTCCACTTGTTGTTGTTGTTGGCGCCGCCGCCGCCGCTGCGCCCGCTTTGCACACCGCTTGCTTCCGTTCGGGTGCGCGTGTGTCCGTGTGCGCGCGCGCTTCTGCTCCCCGCCACCTCTCCGCTCCTCGCCCTAATAAACCTGGAAGAGTGTTTTTAATGAGGGGGTTTCGGGCTTTTTCCACCCCTCTCGGAAAACTGCCGTTCCGCCTGCGCACTGACTGGCCATCAATGAGCTGGGCATTTTGAAGGGGAAACCAGCACTGTTTGCAGGCGCTCGTTCCGTCCCTCCTCTGCCTTTCCCGGTTTTCCCTTTGGCAGAAGCCTCCTGCCCGGCGCTCCACTGTGTTTACGTATCCACTGAAGGACAAAAAACCCTGGGTCTGATTTATTGCCCAGGTTTTCCAGCTCTCCACCGGCCCCTAGTGGTCGATATTCTTATTAACACCTTTCATTGTGATGATGATGATTCTTCCCCACGTCCTTCATCCCTCCTGCTTCCTTTCTGGCTTCATACTATTAATGACTGAAAGAAATATTCCACAACTAAATCATAGATACTCTTTAATTAAGCTTGTCACTCCGGCAACCCTAAAGCCCAGGCCAAATGGCTGATGTGG
Source organism: Phrynocephalus versicolor (assembly GCA_023846285.1). Lineage (NCBI taxonomy): Eukaryota > Metazoa > Chordata > Lepidosauria > Squamata > Agamidae > Phrynocephalus > Phrynocephalus versicolor. Next base: position 55,974,872 of record JAHTLZ010000016.1, read on the forward strand.
ATCTCCTGCTGTGAAAAAGAAGGCAATACCAAGCACAAATAAAAGTTTTGCAGGCCAAAAGAGAGAAGTGACATGCAGAGCATTGAGCAAGAAGTCAGGTGTGCTTCGGTGTGTAGATCTAGGATAGTGGTGGCGAACCTTCGGCACTCCAGATGTTCTGGACCACAACTCCCACAGTCCTTTGTCATTGGCAATCTAGGCTCAGAATTCTGAGAGTTGCCCCCATCCACATAGGAGACCCATTTTTAGCAATCCCAGCAGGGTTGTGCAGCTAGAATGATGGTGCCTGGGGTTTCAAGCAATGTGTACGCTCCGGAGATACAGGGTGAGGATTATTAAGATTGAACCATTAGTTAACTGATGTAAAACATTAATGTATCGTACATCATTTTAAGTACAGTGGTACCTTGTATAAAGAAATTAATTCGTTCCAAATGAAATTATGTTAAGCAAATTTTCCTTTATACAAATTTCCCATAGGAATGCATTGAAAATGGAGTGATCCCATTTTTATGTTGTACAGATTTGCCCCATAGGCGATTATGTTAAGCAAATTTCCCCTATCTCTGGAATTTTTTATGTTGTACAAATTTTATGTTATACAAACCATTTGTTATACAAGGGTCCACTGTATCTCAAGGCAGTTTACTATGAGCATTAAACAAGCTATTTCAAAACAGAACAAATGTAAAAATACAAAGCACTAATAACATTTGGATTTTCTAGTAAAAGAACTAGGGAGCCTCTTTTATACACGCATAAAGGAGATCACAGCCCAGTATCTGTCACTGCTGTACAAAAGTCCTTTTCTCCATTTACTAGCACCATCCTTTCCTTAAACCTTCCCAGGAAGCAGGTGCTTGGAATTAATTTCTATATTCAGGCTCATAATTGGAAAGTCATTCCATTAAATCCTGGCCTTCAGCCAGCAAGGTCTAATGCCAGAAGACAGAATATCTTGCCATTCCTGACATACCTTAAAAATAATCGAAATGGTGGCACAACCTGATTGATGACAAACCATAAATGAATGACACATAAATGTTCCTGGGTCTTTCTTTTGTTCGCAGTGGCTGGCCACAAACTGCATTGTCAATGACATCAAGGAAGTCAGCAAGTTTTATTTCTCAGAACATACCCGCTTCAGATGCATCCTCTCGGTGGATAAGGGCCAGAAAAGCCCAGCTCCTGTTAGTCATACTGGGTATGATCCAGCCACACATAACTTTTTAATTCCCACTGATTTCAGGGGAAGGGAACGGTCCATTCAATGGCCTTAAGTGTGTGCTTAAATCTCCTTCATTAAAATCAATGGATCTTTATAAAATTTCTAAAATTTGGCTCAGTGGTGCCTTGGAATTGATTTTACCATCAGCATTAGTCATGGCTTTTGAATACAATTATCATAACTTCACTCAGCTGGAAGACACCAACAGAATGGCTGAGCTTTAGCATTCAGACAATCTCACATTCTCATCCACCCTTATTCCTCCCAAGATTCTCTTGGTGATTATAAAGCAAGTACTTTGAAGAGCTGGTCCTTGGTGTTATTTGACTCCTATTCCTTTGAGCCCCCCCCCCCAAAGTATAAGCAATGCCCAGGAGTGTTGGGAACTGTAGTTTAACAACACCATTTTCCTATTCATACCAGTGGATGAAAGACATCCACTCACTCTGTAGATGATATGGGTGCTATAGAATGAAATTTAAATGTACATAATAATTAGATGTGTTGAAAATCAATAAAAGGGCAACCATTTTGAAATCTTCTGTTCGAAACTTCTTTAAAAAATAATTTATGCAAGAGTTGAATGAACTGGTAGCTTTCCCTAAGCTGTCATGGCCCATTTTGTTAGATGCATGCATCTAATGGAGTGGGTTGCCATCCACAAAAGAGAATTTACAAATAGATAGATGGTATTCTGCTTCTGCTGATGCAGCTTTATTTTTTGGCCTACGGGGACAAGCTGGGTCAGTTTCATAACAAGGAGCTATACTTGCAGAACAGGGTTGTGCTGCCTTCCTTAGCTGGTGGCTGCCACTGTTGAATATGTGGAAGAGGTAACTGTTGGAGATTTATTTACAATCTTGCATGCCATCTGTGATTTGTTTAACTGAAAAGATCTGGACCAGGGTGATTGTTTATTTACCCAGCAGTACATTCCTTCCATTGCTTCCAGCCTTTGATTACAAAGACAGCTTTGCCTCTCTGCTGGGTGCTTTTCCCCTCTCTTTAGCCTTCTGGAGGCAGTTGTTTGCCTGCTGTTGATCTGTTTAGTTGGGTGCAATTATATGTGTAGCAAAGAAAGCACAATGAACAAGTCTATAAGAAACGTTGTAAGCTTTCTCTACGAATGCCTCAGAGTGACTTACTGAGAGTTTAAGTGTCAGTTAATGAAAAAGGGGTGAACTCTGAGGATGTTGTTGGAAAACAACCATATTGCATGCCTTTTAACACTGGCTGTAAGTGGGAGGGAGCATCACACTCTAATGTGTCATTCTCTTGCAATTAACCAGTTTTAAAAGCCTTCATTCCCTGATCTTGAAAAACAGCCCTCCATTCTCTCACCAATTAAGGAGAGAGAACTGAGTACTGTAAATCCATGGGGCATGGATTAGCCACGAGGGCTGACAAATCCAACTTTTTTCTATCTGTTTTCTCTTTTCTTCTAACCCTTGTGTAATGTGAAGACTGCATAAACTGAGAGCAAATTATTTTTTTCTTTTGTACCTGAAAGAAATCTCAGCAATTATTTCTCAAAGTGCTAGTTCGTATAAGTGAGTAGATTTGGGGGGGGGCCTTTGACCCTTACCACCTGGGCTTCTGCTTTGGAACTAAAGGGAATTAAGCAAATTCCTAAAATATTTGAAAACGCTTGCAATTATTCTCCTCTCTGACTCTCTGTATTTCTCCTGCATAGCAAAAAGCATTTTACCAGAACTTTAAAACTCTGCAATGGGTGATGAGCTCAGACACCAGGGAAATGGTCAGATAGCTAACAAATATTCTTCAGAGATTGTTGTTTTTCAAAAGTATGATTCTTTTTTTCTTTCCCCCTATTGCATTTTCACCAAAACATCTCATACAGAGAAAGAAACATTGTTTCCCCCCCCCTTAAAATTCCTAAGCAAATTCGCTTAGAAAGAGGAAGAGGAAAAATGAATCTTGATCACAGCAAAGCATTTTGGGAAAACTTCCAGAGTTAACATCTCTGAAATTCTCTCAATGGAAGGAGAGCCTGCCATTCAATCTCAGAGCTTTAAAGGTATATATTATAGAGATAAAGACCAGCAGATGCATAAAAGGTAAAGGTTCTCCCTGTGCATGTATGCTAGTTGTCTCCAACTCTAGAGGCAGTGCTCATCTCCTCATTCAAGCTAAAGAGCCAGTATTGTGCAAGTCTGTGGTCATGTGGCTGGCATGGCTGTAAGGAAACACTATTTTACCTTCCCGTTTTTTACAGCGTTACCCATTTATTTACTTGCATTTACATGCTTTCGAACTACTAGGTTGGCAGGAGCTGGGGTTAACAGCGGGAGCTTGCTCTGCTGTGTGGCACCTGGGATTCGAACTGCTGACCTACCAATTTTGTAGCTGACAGTTTTAGGTGCTGTAGCCCACTGAGCCACCAAAGAAAAGGTGATTATTCTATATAGAAAGCAGTAATTTCATGAAATCTCTCAGACAAATATATGATGTATGAATATTAAAAAACTACAAAACTCCCAAACAGATGTTAGAAGCACTTGGGAGATCATATGGGTGTTTTAGCTTTAAATGAGAGGCAGTTTTAATTAGAGAGTTCTGTCAGTCCATCTTAATAACAAACAAAATTGTGAGATACACATTTCTGCTCTGTTAACAGTATTTGACAATTTAAGTTCAACTGGGTTTGAACTGACTGGCAGACCAAAAATGAGATTTCTTGCAACGTTGCTTGATGATAGAGATGGGCATGAAACAGGAATATAGCATTTTGTTTGGTTTCATTTCTTTAGTAGTTTCATTTTGTTTGTAATGAAACTCTTTTTAAACGAAAGGATTCAGAACTCTCTAAATAATGGAGAGCTTCCTTGGACTCTTCCCTGGACGCTTCCCAAATTTGGAGAGGTTTGGGGTTCAGGGGTCCAAGTTATTGAGCTACAAAGTGGGTCCCCCATGTAATTTTAAAAATGTTTTTATTTTTTTTTATAAAGAGGGAGCGGTTTCAGTCAGACGATAAGGGGAAAGGTAGCGGAGGAAGCAATTACTCACCATGTTTGAACCAGATAGCTAATTGCTTTTGGCCTCTCTTCAGCTTGGAGAGATGTGACCAGTGGGGTGACCCAGGGTTCTGTTCTGGGTCCAGTGCTGTTCAATATCTTTATTAATGACTTGGAGGAAGGAATAGAGGGTGTGCTAATTACATTTGCAGATGATACCAAATTGGGAGGGGTTGCTAATTCCCTAGAGGATAGGATGAAAATAGAAAATGACCTTGACAGATTAGAGTGCTGGGCCAAAGCTAACAGAATGGGTTGTGCCGGAAGGGGGTCAACTTCTACCCAGGTTATACTGCAATATATCAACTCTCAGATGATTGTTAAAGCAAACACCTGGAGATTTATAACCCCTTCCTAAATTTAGTGAGTTCTTTCCATGATCTCCAACCTCTCTGTGAATAAGAGTTACACTTACCAAAACAGAATACCAAACACTTAAGGTCTGGAAGAAATGTCTTATGAAGAATGGCTTAGGGAACTGGGAATGTTTAGCCTTTCAGAAAGAAGGCAGAGAGGGGATATGATAGCTATGTTTAGATATTTGAAAGGATGCCATATTGAAGAGGAAACAGGTTTGTTTTCCATGGCTTCAGAGACTAGGACTCGGGGGGAATGGTTTCAAAATACAGGAAAAGAGATTCCATTTGAACATTAGGAAGAACTTCATGACGGTTAGAGTTGTTCGGCAGTGGAATATGCTTCCACGGAGGGTGGTGGAGTGTCCTTCTTTGGAGGTTTTTTAAGCAGAGGCTGGATGGCCATCTGTTGAAAATACTGTGATTGGCGTTCCTGCATGGGTTGGACTGGATGGCCCTTGAGGTCTCTTCCAACTGTCTGATTCTATGATTCTATGCTTCCTCCTGTGTAGTGGTAACTTAGTGCTTAATATACTTTCTGGGTTGAAGTTCAACCAAGATAGTATGACACAGTGAAAGCAATAGGGCAGGGAAAGCTATTAATTCAGCCTCCAATCTGATAAACATAACAAAACATTATGGTACTTGGCACTGGCAGACATGTTTTGGCACAAAAACAGCAGGGGAGCTTCCTCATGATCTTTCCTGTAAGCCCCCCAAATTTGGAGAGGTTTGGGTTTCAGGGGGCTGAGTTATTCAGTGGCAAAAAGGTCTCCATAGCTAATTGTAAGAGTGTTATAGTATGTGCCAGCAATATAAGGATTAAGCTGCTTAAATTAACCCCTATATTGCTTGTGTGAGCCATAAACACTCTTGCAGTTAACTAGGGGGACCCTCTTTGCAGTTGAATAACTGGGCCCCCTGAAACCCAAACTGCTTCAAATTTCAGGGGCCTACAAGGAAGAGTTTAAGGAAGCTCCCCTGCTATTTCCATGGGATCACTATTTTTGAGTACATATTTTATGATAAAATAGGTACTCAAAATCTCAGGCATGTATCAGCATGGAAATTACATTGTAGCTTCTTTGGACTCTTCCCTGTAAGCCTCTAAAATTTGGAGAGGTTTGCAGTTCAGGGGGCTGAGTTATTAAACTCCAAATGGGGGTTTCTCCCCATAAGGAGAAATGTGTACCTTTTTCCTTTTTGAAATACATATATCTATATATATATATATATATTCCATATTAATTTGAAATCATTACTCTTTTTAATCCTTTACTCATTTTCATTTCACAAATTAGTGTATCATTAACAGCATATTCCATAACTCCCCGTAACACTCCTCCAATTTTATTTGGTTCTTGGATTTCCAGTTTTTAGCAAAAAAAAATATCCTTACCAATATTAACATTATTTTTATCTTTCTCTTTCTTCAGTTGCTTATTCACAACCATATTCAACAATACAGCCTTAGGAGAATTTATAATTCCTTAGGAGAATTATTATTTCTGGAATTTCCTTAAAAATCAGTGTCCATTCCCTCTTCTTATATCACACAACCACCACATATGTAAATATGTCCCCCTTTTATTAAGACCTCTGACATACTGGGAATATGTTTTTATTTATTATATTGAACTTGACTGGCAATATATGCCAGCTCTAATACGCCTTACAACTGTTCTTTTTTTAGTGATGGTCACTGAACGTTGAGTGAATGAAGGCCATTTGTCTGTGATAAGGACAACCTTGCCCAAATGTGGGCGCTTCTTAGCCATTTGTTCTTTTTCTCCTTAAGAACTTAAGAAAACCCTTAATTGATTTTATATGGTAATGAAGAAAATATGGAAGAAGCAATAGGGTGGGGGTGGGGGAGTCAGGATGGCTGCAAAAAATGGTGACTGTGGATGAAATGCAGAAGTTGTATAACAAGAGTGCACAGTTCTCACCTGGAATCACCCAAATTCAGATATCGTATGCAGTACTGGAGAACTCAGCCGATTGAAGCTGAGGTTTGAAGTAATATGGCATCATCGCAATGCTGGAAATGGTGATTTGCAAAAATTTCTGTAACCATTTTGATAATTAATTGCTTTAGGGATGGATGGCTAAGCTTCTGTGCCTTCATTTAATCATTTTTCCCCCTTCATGTTTTACTTTTGCTTCCTACGTGTTTTCCAGCAGCTATTTCTTTTTAATTAAGACAGCTATATCTCATCAATAGAAACAGTGAGCTGACTGCAGCCAGATGCTTCAGCAAAGGAAATGTTTCAACTGACCCAGGTGTTGACTGAGTCAGCAGTGAAGGTGAGATCAAAACCTGGAAGTTGGGAGACATAAGGATCCACAAACTGTTGTAATTAATTCCTTTTTAAATAACAGAGAATTACATTACAGTTGCAACAACGGTTAAACCACCGAGCCACTGGGCTTGTTGATCAAAAGGTCAGCCCCTAGAATCCACGCAGTGGGGTGAGCTCCTGCTGCTTGTCCCAGCTCCTGCCAATCTAACAGTTTGAAAGCATATAAAATGTGAATTGATAACTAGAGATGGACACGGAACGAACATTTTTTCGTTTCCGTTATTCGTTAGTCATGCCGTTACGTAACGAAACGACAAATGAAATTTGTGATGAAAATGCAACGAAACAAACAGAACCACAAAAATTGTGGTCGTTACGTTTCGTTTCCATTAATGGCGACGCGCAATGAAATGAGTTGTTTTAAATGTTAAAAAATGCCCTGGACATCCGTAAAAACGCAGCGATAATTATTTATATTGTCTCATAATACCTACCAGGGGGTTTGGGGTTCTTAAAAGGTGCATTTATGTCTTTTCTCAGATCGCTATATTTTTTCCCTTTAAGGGGAGTTAGGGGACATCGACCCAAAATGGCTCCCATATGTCTAATATTGATTGATTTCTTGGGTATTAAAACACCCTGGACATCTGTAAAAACGCAGCGATAATGCGATAATTATTTGAAATTATTATCTACCAGGGGGTTGGGGTCCTTAAAACATTTGTTTTTGTCTTCTCCCATCGCAATGTATTTTTCTTTTCCCTTTAAAATGGATGTCACCACCAGCCACAAAATGGAGGCAAGCCATGTGATGGGATCATGTTCTACCAATAGCATGCCCAGGTTGCAGACTGGGCAGGTCTGGCAGCCACAGAGGGCATAAAAAGCTCTGGCAGCCCCCATCCTCCTTGCAGTCTCCAGTGGGAGTTAGGGTGGGATTCCTGTCTCTGCGACTCTAGCTTCAGTCCTGCAGCCTCCCTGTGTGCGTGCGTGCATACCTCTCAGTGAGTACCCTCCCTTGCCCCGCAGTGCAGTCACTCTGCGGCTGTCTTGCACCCTGGGCAACGCCTGCCACTGCCTTTGCAGCCTCCCTGCGTACCTAGTCTATACTGTGTCTCTGCCAGGATCCATTTTTTTAGTGTTTTCCCTCTGGTCTGGGGTGTTGGGGGATGCCCGTGCACGGAAATGGTTTAAAAATCACGCAAAAGGTGGGTAGAAACGAGAAATGAAAAAACAAAAAACGGAAATGGAAATTTTTTCAAAAATTCACGACAAACAGAAACGAACCAAAACAGACCTCTCAGCGACAAATGAAACGCCATTTTTTTTATTCGTGCCCATCTCTATTGATAACCAAGTACCATTTTGGTGGAAACGTAATGGTGTTCTGTGTGCTTGAGTATTTAATCCTGCCAGCCCCATGACCATGGAAATATATCTGTGGACAAACACTGGCTCTTTCTATTCTCGAAGGCTTTCATGACCAGGATCTGATAGCTGTTATGAGCTGTTTGGCCATGTTCTTGACATTTTTCTTCTTGATGTTTCATCAGACTGTGTGGCATCTACAGAGGACAAGGAGCTCAGGGGACTAGGAGTTCTCTCTGTACTCTGGGGTAATTTGGCTCTTTGACTTGTCGAAAGAGATGAGCACCAGCCCCTAGAATAAGAAAAAGACAGCACTTCATTGTCATAGGGAACCTTTACCTTTACAATTGCATCAATGCAGGATAGATTAGCTCTTTGGTAACGTAACACTTAACTTTTAACAAATGAAAGACTAGGCTTTAGTCTCGCATTTATATTTTGTAATGGTCACATGGCTCCCTCTCTTTATTTCAGTCCTAACTTTTTAGTTACCCAGTTACTTAATGGGGGTGTGGGTAGTTTTACTACCTTGTGAAAGAGGACTATCAAATAGTTTCAGAGGTGGCCCATCCTGTGTCTCCTACTGCTGACTGAAATACATTCATGTGTGGCTTTTAAAGTAACCTGAAAGAAAATAGTTTAGATGCTTCCAAGAGAGAAACAATAAATCACCTTTTTCTGAGAACAATGTGGATATGTCAACACACATTCCCCTCCAATATTTCCCCCTTACAATGAGTTGAGGGTCAGGAAATACTGGATATTAGCAGACTGTGTTCAGAATCACAGATCCCAAAAGTTCACAAATGGATTGTCCGTGACATGTAAGTAAGAACCATAGTGTCTAGATCAGAACCATAGTGTCTACATCAAGAGAAGTGATAGTACCACTCTATTCTGTTCTGGTCAGACCCCACCTGGAGTACTGTGTCCAGTTATGTGCGCCTCAGTTTTAAAAGGATGTTGACAACCTCGAGCGGGTGCAGAGGAGGGCGACCAGGATGGTTGAGGGTCTGGAGGAAATGTCTTATGAGGAACGAGGGAACTGGGAATGTTTAGGCCTCTCTAAAAGAAGGCTGAGGAGGAAAATGATAGCTATGCTTAAATATTTGAAAGGATGTCATATTGAAGAGGGAACAGGTTTGTTTTCCATGGCTTCAGAGACTAGGACTCGGGGCAATGGTTTCAAACTACAGGAAAAGAGATTCCATTTGAACATTCGGAAGAACTTCATGCCGCAAAGAGTGGTGGAGTCTCCTTCTTTGGAGGTTTTTAAGCAGAGGCTGGATGGCCATCTGTCGGAAATATTCTGATGGGGTTCCTGCATGGCAGGGGGTTGGACTGGATGGCCCTTGAGGTCTCTTCCAACTCTATGATTCTATGATTCTAAGTAGATAGGAGAACATGAGACACCACACTTGCAACAGTGGGGGGAGAAAAGAGGGGTCTTTTGTCATTCCTATCGAAAACATGTGTCACACCTAGACTGCTTCTGTGTTACCCCAGTGGCAAAGGTATCGTTGGCTGAAAACTACTGTCATATATGCCATACATATTTTATGTTAGTTCCTTCACAAGATATTATATGGCAAGGGTGTCTGAAGTCCACTGGATATTTGTGTACTTGATTTTTACATTTCAGTTGTGGAGCTGGTCCCTGGACTGTGAAGTTTCTTTACTTTCTCAAAAGGATAATGCATAACAGCAGGGGAGCATCGGTTACCAAACTGTGACTGTTTTGAAAAGGCTTCCTAAAGGCCCTCATGGCAATGAAAAGTCTCAGTTGAGTAAGCAGTGTAAAAACATTATAGATGTGTCTATACCTAACAATGGTGTGTAGGACTGATATTGTTTTGACAGTCACAGACTCAATGCTTAAATACTCCTTGATGGTCACATTATTGCACAATATTACCTGCAAAAACCGAGAGGATGCTAGTAAGGCCTGCTATTTACTGCTAATGGGAATAGGCACAGAGATGTTTCATTGCCTCAGCATGACAAGCTTACTGAGCCTTAAACTGAATTCCTACATCCCAACAAATATTTTGACAGTTCACTTATAGCGGATTTTTACAGCACCCATCCATAGGATATTCAGGGACCAAAGGTCATTTCTTGCTTCTATAGAAACACACATGTGAAAGAGAGAGGGAGGTTTTGCTACTGAGAATTTAATTTAGCCAGGATAACGAGGGTGTGATCAGATGAGCATTTGTCCCAGGGGTTGGTCCAGTCTAGGGATGGGCTGCTTTGCTCGTTTTCCCAGCAGCCACATAACATATGGGCAATTATGAACCAGCCCATTGATCATCTTTGTCTGCCCCCACCTTTTTGGGTCTACTTGTTATCAGAAAATTGAAAGCTTCCCCTCTCTCCCTTCCAGAAGATGAAAGAGAAGAAGCAATATTTTGAAGCCCTAAATCAGCGCTAATGCAATATGCCACTTGGGAAAAAAAAAAAAGCTTCCTGTCTGTTCCCCCACCACGATGAAGATTGCAGCTTCCCATGATTGTGAAGTAGCTTAAGTGGCGTATGAAGGAAGAAACAGGAAAGAATAAGGAGAAGGGTTTTGGTTACTTTTTATCTTTATTATTTCTCCTTTAATGAGAAAGAGGGGCCAAATAGGGTTGCTTCATGTGTGGCATGGTTAATTCTTGCATGCAAGTGTCAAGGAGCTAGAAGCATCCACTTGCAGATTTTGCAGCAATGTTCAGGTTAGAGAAATGAAGACAGACTAGTTGCTAGTTTGTGTACACCCTATGTACAGTATTTACAGTCCATTAGCAGTACTGTGCCTGTTATACTCTGAGCAGATCAGCCATCATTCCTCATTATGTAGCAGCAGCAGCAGCAGCAGCAGCAGCATGATCATCAGCAATAGCATCATAATCTATGCAGTAGCAGTATCTTAGAAGCAGAGATGGGCATGAATCAGCGAAATTTTCATTTCCGTTTTTGTTTTTTCGTTTTCGTTAGGTAACGAAACGAAAACGAAAAATTTTCAAAAAACAAAACGGAAACAGAAACGAAATGAAAATTTTTGCCGTGTTTTTCGTTTTCGTTGCGGCAAACACATTGAACTGAAAAGAATGCTAACGAAACAGAAATTTTTCGTTTTCGTTTTTCATTTTCGTTGGGTAATGAAACAAAAACGAAAAATTTGCGGAAAAACCCAACGAAAACGAAAACGAACTGAAACGGACCCCTAAACGACCAAACGAAAAATGAAAAACAATTTTTTGAGTCGTGCCCATCTCTATCTAGAAGCATATAGTACCACATACAGCATGGTACAATCATCAAATCATCTGTGCAATTTATGATCACATGATACATGGCTTTTACACCTCAGCTTCTAAGCTTCTCTTCTGTGTCCTTGGACACTTCACTTCTCCTTCAAGGCCAACTAAGCCTGCCTGCTTCTGTCCACAGCTGGACTTATTTCTCCTAATTGCACGCTTAAAAAAAAACTCTGTCTGAGCATTTTATCTTCAAGGCTCTGACAGCAAGAATGCAAGGATCACTCCAAATGACACGCTGTACCTCAAAGCGACTTGTTAAGCATGTTTCAGCCTAATCCAGGCCATGAAAATTTGACCACCTATCCACACCCCAAATTGGAATCAAAGCATCCAAAACATTTACAAGAAGTACTTTTAACAATAGTTTTTGAGAAAGAAAGAAAAAAGAGAGATAAAAATGAAGGCAAAAGTTTTACATTGTCATCTTTTTCACTTTTCTATAGCTACTTGAGGTTTAACTAAGACAGGAAATCATTCCAACAAATGAGAACCAGCTCTGGCCTTAGGCAAACAGCAGCAATGCCCTCAAGAAGGTACCGGGTAATGCAGAAAAGACATTATATATTTATTTACTTTGAAATTTATATACCGCCTTGCTTCCCCAAAGAGAACTCTAGGCGGTTTTCAGAAAAATAGCAATAGCAACAGCATCACCCTGGCTACTCTATTCATAAAATTTACCTCTTTTGACTATAAGTTCCAGATTCTCCCACGCAACTCTGGTCATTTATCTTCAGTCAAAGACAAAGCTCTTCCCTCCAGTATTTCCTTCCAGCCCCACATCTGTGGGTATTTCCTTCCAGCCCCTACTATTAAGTGAAGTAAAAGGATCCCTTAACTCATCTGTCCAGAGGTACAATGTAAGAGCTATGCTGGCTTGTTTTTGTGAGTGGAACGATAGAAATTATGATATTGGCCTTGGCCTCAGGCAGCAAAATGCTTTTGGTCAGACTTGTATCAAATGGTTTTAGACCAGAATTATTTTAAAATTCAATCTGAAGTCTGTCTAGAATGAGCTCTTGCTAAATCTTCTTTGTTTTGCCCCCTGGACCATGAAAAATACATTTATTTATTTATTTATTTATTATTCACACTTGTATACCGCCCCATTCCCACAATGGGGACTCTGGGCGGTTCACAACATCCAAATAAAGACAGATAAAAACCAATACAAACAACAACAACAATCAACAATAACGATAAAAGAGTCCAAGAACAAATAGGCGGGTTAAAAAAAAAAACCACGGGTCCCTATGCATCGCCGTAGGCTTCTCGAAAAAGGATGGTCTTGAGGTTCTTCTTAAAAGCCGCCAGCGACGGAGCCTGCCGTAATTCACTGGGGAGTCTGTTCCAAATAGATGGAGCCACCACCGAGAAGGCCCGCCCACGGGTACTCGCCTTACGGGCCTCCCTCGGGGTGACTGTCCGCAGTGAAAGGGCCACCGAGGCGCAGGTGGGTCAGGCCGGATCTAATTGCTGGGGGAGACGCTCCGCCAAATACTGCTTACCTCTCAGGTGCCCTGCACTGTTTGATCACTTAGGTCAGGCATGTCCAAACTTCGGCCCGCCTGATGTTTTGAACCACAACTCCCAGAATTCCAAGCCTGTATTTCCAATGGCAAAGGACTGTGGGAGTTGTGGTCCAAAACATCTGGAGGGCCGAAGATTGGACAAGCCTGACTTAGGTGGAAAGTAGAAGCTGCAACTACTGGACAAGAAAGTGAGAAGCGCAGGCCAAGAACAACAGAGTACCATTCAGTGACATCATTTGTCACTAATATAAAAAGAGAGCTCACAGTATGACTCATTTTCTATTATTTTTTTAGTCTTCAGAGCACCATGCCCAGCAGTTTTGTATAACTTCTGTCTTTGGTCTTACAATTTGTGAAAGATGGCACATTCAATAAACAGATGTCACCATTTCCCTTTAAATCTTTGCCTGCAGAGCCAAAGGGTGGGAGTTCAGTCCCTGTTGGACCTCCTTGAGAGAGACCGGATTCAACAATCCATAGGATTTGTTCCATCTCTCCAATACAAAGATTATTAATATCAAATAAGTGGCAATTAAGTAGATCACCATAGGTCTGCTGCTGACAAGCTGCATCTCTGGAGTTCTGTACATGTTCACAGCCAATCTGAGCTTGATGTGAAGTTTTCCACAGGAAGTCCAACTCACCTTGATCTAAAGCCTCCCAGTGCCATTCCACAGGCAGCCCATCTTCCAACATATAGTCAGAACAGCCTAGAACGTTAAACCAAGCTGAAGAGTCATGACTGGCCCAACCTCAGTGGTTCCATGCAACTCTGAAGCTTGATTTGCCCGGTCCAAGATTCACTCATTATCTTCTACACCACTCTGAAGGGCAATATTCTGAAAGTATAGCAAATACAACGTTGCATGTTATCTCTATAAGAAATCTAATCGGCACTCCTGCCCTAAGGCTGTTGTCACCCCTTCGAAAAAAAAACCTTCCAATCTGGAGCTATTTAAACATTTTAAAATACACGAGGTGCTTCCATAGCAATGAGAATGTACCAGGATGTGGTGTGTACCTCCAATATCTTTATTTCCCTCATTGATCCATGCAGTCTTGACATGCCAGGCTATTCCAATGACTGAAAAAGTTCAGAGGAGGGTGTGACGATCCCCCTTTCCAGAGGCTGAATTGTGATGGGAATGGTAATGCTGCCACCTTTGATTTACTTAGTAATGCTGCCACCTTTTAAACTCGTCGCCTCATGAATTGGGACTGACTCAGAGATATATAATAAAACAATGATGAAGTTTATTGAGAAGATAATAACTATAACAATA
>JAHTLZ010000016.1:55989291-56013485 GCA_023846285.1 Phrynocephalus versicolor
GGGGATATGATAGCACTTTTCAAATATTGGAAAGGCCGTCATACAGAGGAACAGCAGGATCTGTTTTCCATTATCCAACAGTGGACTCAACTTAAGAGAACCCAACTTTTTGCTAAATATCAGAAAAAACTTCCTCACTGTTAAAGTAGTACGGCAATGGAACCAATTATCTCAAGAGGTGGTGATTGCTCCAACAATGGAGGTATTCAAGAAATTTGGACAGCCACTTGGCAGATAAAGCAACAGCCATTATGTGCAAAAAAGTGTTTTTTTAACAGCTCTTTCATTCTCCCTCAAGCTCATCTGACAGTTTCTGGGATAACATAATAATGCATGAGGAATATTATGCATTAAAACTTTTTTATTTCAATTGCCTAAACCAACAACACTGAAGCAAATTATATAGAAAGCAAAAGAGGTATTGTAGCACATTTGCTCTTGAATTCTAATCCTGTTAAACAATTTAATTATGTCAGTGATGGTTTGTGACTGATGGCTAAAATTATATGTGCCAAATCCGTTTTATACACAGTGATTCTCAATTAAGTATGCTAAGCTTATAAAAAGACTAACATAATGCTGAAACACAGGGCTATCCCCCATTCTGAGCCAGTAAATAGTAATTTTAGCAATGGGGAATTAAATTTTTTGTAGTACTATGCCGGCCTGCTTAAGATTTCTCTCTACCTCATGCTAGGGGGAGGAGTCAAGTCAACACACCTAGTGGCTGATCCACAACTAGTCAAAGGCAGTCATAGTTCAGAAGTTTTTAAAGATAACCTGATTTCAACTTAAAATGCATCCATCATGACATCTCAGCTAAATGCGAATATATGCTTCTAACTAGGAAAAAAAGCAGGTCTTCTCCTCAGGCTCCTTAGACGTCCTCTGTAGAGCCTAATGGGCAATGAGACTAGCTGTCCCACAAACCCTCATGCCTCTCCTGGGGATTAGGCACTTCCAGGCACCACCGGGACACATTCCCTTCATCTTGAAAGGCTAGTAGGGGCCACAGAGGCCCATGTGTTGGCAATGTAAGAGACATTTATTTATTTATTTATTTATTTATTTATTTATTTATTTATTTATTTATTTATTTATTTATGGCTGGAGCTCCCTCAATGCTACCTGAGGGAATTTTGGGAGTTGCAGTCCAAAACCTCCAAAGGTTCCCTGCAACATTATCTCAGGGTGACTTACATCATGACGTTGTTGTGAGAGCAAAGTAGAGAGGTAGCAAGCATATAGACTGCCTAGAGCTCATAGAACAGGCATGTCCAAAGTCAGGCCCAGGGGCCAAATGTGGCCCATTTTCAAATTTTGAGCGGTCCACAGCCCCTTCTCCCCACCAGCTCAGCCTGTCACACATCCCCGCCAGCTGGCCTCTCCCTATACTGGATAGAGGTGTCAGCTTACAGTTTTTTTGGTTTGCCTGCCCTCCCTGCCTCTGACCACCACCACCCGCCACCTACCCAACCTACCCACCCCCGGCTCCGTTGCTGCAGTGTCCTCCCCGCCTCCTTGCATGTTATAGAGACTTGTCCCAAGTCAGCCCCGGGGGCCAAATGCACTGAATGGTTGCCCCCCCCCCCACATTTTCACCTTGACAAATCTGGCCCTCCTTGCAAAAAGTTTGGACACCCCTGTCATAGAGGAAATGGTGGGGTATCAGTGAAACCAAGTGGGCCAACTATACTTTCCAGCCCATTTTCAAAGGTAGTCCCATCTACAGGGCACTGCTGTGGTCTAAACAGGAGGCTACTGTGGAAGACAGGGATTATCTGGACAAAGTTAGAAATCTTCACCTTTTAGAAATCCCCATGTGGTAAATAACCTGGCAAGGTTTGGCAGGAGTTAAATAGTATGCCGAATTGCTAGAATAAATCAGGGTCAAGATTATATTTCAGAATATGCTTTTGATAGCAAGTACTTATTGGTATGTAAATGTTAATTTAAAAAAGGATTGGTGGAAAACAGCACAACATGGAAAACTGTTTAAAGCCAGCATTGGTTGGTGACATGGTGGGCTATTGACCTGCTAAAACGCACCTCATGTTTCCTTACTGCAGTTTCCAACACAAAGGAGTGTTTAGGGAGTCAATCTTAAGTATATGGTATGCATTATGTAAGATCTTTAAGAGTCTCTAAAGCAGGTCCTTGCCTGCCAACAAAACACTGAACAGGGCTACAGGTAATAGTTCCAAGGTGAGAGCAAGTTGAAGAACATGAAGCTACTCAAAGGTTTCCATTCTTAGTTAATGATCTGTATTTGTTCTGATGTACATAAAAACTTGAAGCAAAAGAAAACTGGAGATAACTGACTTCGTAGCAGCACAGAAAGGAAATACAACTCAAGTGGCATAGGATGCCCTTTTATACATTTTTCTGCCAGGAAAAAAATCTTCTAACCAACCTGTGTGAAGCCATTAAGGTTACAATGCACATAAGTAGCAGGAAGTTTGCTATTGTTGACTGCTTTGGAACTCTCAGACTGCATTGGATTTTGAACCCAACTAATGGTTCACAATGAAATCACCAATACTGTTAAAGCAAATCAAAAGTGTTCTACTTATATACCACCCCATACTACTTCAAGTAGTCTCTGGGTGGGTTACAGTTTAATTACAGTATTGCCCCCCCTTCCCCCAGTGAGCTGGGAACTCATTTTATCGACCTTGGAAGGATGGAAGATGAGTCAACCATGACCTGGCTACCTGGAATTGAACACCAGGTCATGAGCACAGTTTTACCTGCAGTACAGGCATTTAACCACTGAAAATAAATTCAGGATATTGGAGAATTAATCACTGCCTCTGCTCCTTGGCAAATGGACAGAGGAAGTGATTATGGATTATCATTAATGCACTACAACTGTCATAACAAAATGTTATTCTTTGTTTTTCATAAAGGGAGAGTCAAGAAACTGCCTGCTGTCAAATCCATCACCATGGACAGGTATAGAAATATAGAAGCGCCTGACAAGGGCTCAGAAAAGTACAGACAGGACAATTCTGGGGGAGGGCTGCTTCACTCTTTCAAAAACATCACCTGATTGCCATCATTGAGAGTGAACCAGGCCTTTCTGCAGCAGACCAAACCTGCTTTGGTAAACTCCCATGTATTTTAGCCTCTAAGTAAATGATCTGAAGCTATCCCATTGAGAAGGAACTGTCTGCAATTTTGTGCTTTGCCACATGAGGGACCTGCACACAGTTTCTCATAGGCTCATTTCAGACAAAGCCTGTTTGCCTGTCTTAAAGTGAATGCTAGAGCTTCCAAAGGCAGCTTAGGAGACAACTTTCCACCTCAGGAAAAAGGGAAAGATACCACAGAGAGAGAGGGAGAGAGGGAGAAGTAACACTGACTGCCACTGAAACTGTACTGTACTGTCTCAGCACAGTCCTCTACCATGCTCATGGGGTCTGTTGCCATGCCACTGCCCTGTAACATGTACCACCTGAGGCAGTTGCCTCACTCTGCTGAGTGGCAGAGCTGGCCTTGGCAAAATCACAGGAATTCTTTCCTAAATTGAACTTGAAATTAGAGATGGGCACGACTTAGCGGAATTCCCGTTTCCGTTTCCGTTACTCGTTTCCGTTACGCAACGGAAACGGTAACGGGAATTACTCCGCCAGAACTCGAACTCAAACCAACGAACGAATAAATGGGTCTGATTTGTCGTGGTCGTTCCTGGCATCACGGCCATCCCGTGATGCCAAGCGGCACAGAAAAAAGTTTTTAAAAGAAAAAAACTCCGATTCCCGGCCAAAAAGCAGGCGGAAATATGCCTGCCGTGCCTCAGGGCACCTACCAGAGGGGTGGTTTCTTGGGGGGGTCCCCGCGGCCTCCCCCCTCTCCTTCTATCCCTCCTGGCCCTGGGCTGCGCTGGGGGCGGGGCGGGCAATGCATCCTCGTCGTCCCGCCAAAGTCGCCGCTGGCCGCCGGCCGCCACAATTAAAGCGGAAGCGGCACAGAAAAAAAGTTTTAAAACTCCCCCCCCATCCCGGGCCAAAAAGCCGGCGAAAATATGCCTGCCTGAGTGAAGGCTCAGGGCACCTACTGGAGGGGCGGTTTCTGGAGGGGGGGTCCCCGGCCCCCCCTGTCCTGTCCTGGGCAGCCGGACTCGAGTCACCATGCCATGCGGTGCGGGCGGGGGATCCAAAATGGGGCGGCGACCGCAATATTTTTTTTGAAATCGTGGTCCAAAAACACACAACAAGCACCACAGAAACATGCAAAAATTGCTAATTGCTTTGCTATTATAAAACTGCCAGAATTTTTACAGTAGCACTGGGTTTTTCTTGCAACAAAATGTCTCTTCCCCTGTCCTCTCTCCATTGGTTTTATTTTATTTTATTTTATTTACATGTGTGCAATGATGGGCTGGCCAAGTGGCCATGTGGGAGTGACCATGCAAATTTTTGGAGCCATCATGGCCACTTGGCCACTGAGACTTCTGGGATGTGCCAAAAAGCCCCCTAAACCCTGCCCTAGCCCCCTAACCCTAACCCTAATCCTTGATTCCTTACCCATACGCCACAGTACACTGTCCTCTTAGTGGATCAGAGAGGCACTCAGAGGTGCACCCCACTACCCCACCCTAACCTCACCAGTAACTAGCCTAACCCTAGCCCTTGCGCTAAGCCAGATCTACTTGCATTGCACTACACGCAAGTACGATTCCCTTCTTTGTGGGACACAGCAGGTGCGAGTGACCCAGTCTTGACTCAGGGTTCTCCTGGACGGACGGTCATGCACCAGTGCACTGGTCTCACTAGTCTGCAAATGGTATGCATATCCATATGGCTATGCATGCCCTTTTGCAGCAGCAGGTGAGGAGAGGAGACCCCCATGCCATGAGGGGTCTCCAGAAGCCTGCTTTCCCTTCCTAGCGGGTGAGGATAGGAGGCACCCACGGGTGCCTCCAGGAGCCCGCTACCCCCCCAAACCAGTATAACGACAGACGAAAAAACGAAAAACGAACCGACTAATTTTTGCGAATTTTCACAAAAAACGGAAACGAGCCGACACGGGCCACCTCCGACACACGACAACTCGAAAACGTCATTTTCCCTAGTCGTGCCCATCTCTACTTGAAATCATTCCCAGCTGATCTTGGCCTTTTTCAATTTATGAAACTGAATGCAGTGAATGTGGATACAGGAGGGAAAGATAATAGAAAACCCCAGTGCATGAGTATGTGTTGTCAAACAGTTTTAATTGACCTTAAACATATATCAGATGAATGTGTGCAAGTTTTCATCTATGTGATAGCCATTCTTTATGTTCACATGCATCTCAGATTCAGTGTGGAGAGACAGGCTCCCTTATGGTAAGCAGCAGAAAACTGACGCCTCATTTCATGCTGCCCGTTTTCCCCCCACTGCATGGATTATATTCATGTATGCTGTAGCAAACCTGGATTTTATAAAACCCCTGCCACTCATCATAACTGTGATGTGACCTGGTTCCGTTTCCACTGCTACCTTTTCCCTAAACAAGTATCATTTAGCTAAAAGATAAACAGAGACTGACACCTGCTTTAACATATCAAAATAACACTGTAGTTTATTTAAGTTACAAAAAAAGCATCATCACAGCATACTATTTTATGTTTCTTTAGCTTTAAACACAAAAACAGTTATATGTTCATTTTTTTATTCAGTTGTTCTCTAACCAAACCCTATCAAGGCCCTATCCAGGCCCTATCTAAGTGTCAATTACACACTTGTTTATATACTCTTTAGCCCTGCCTACAGACTATTTTATTGGTTAAACAGATACCATTTCATAAATATTCATAACTCAGGTTTATGATCCATTACATATGCTAACTAAAAAACTGGGTGTTACCAACATCAATAATCTATAAGACTGATGAACTTCTAGTTCTCCAGATCATAGAATCATAGAATCATAAAGTTGGAAGAGACCTCAAGGGCCATCCAGTCCAACCCCCTGCCATGCAGGAACCTCCATCACAGTATTTCCAACAGATGGCCATCCAGCCTCTGCTTAAAAGCTTCCAAAGAAGGAGACTCCACCACCCTCCATGGCAGCATATTCCATTGCCGAAAAGCTCTAACTCTCATGAAATTTTTCCTAATGTTCAGATTGAACCTCTTTTCCTAGAGATATTTTAGATTTCAGCTCCTTGAAGCCCAAACCAGTAGGACTAGTGGTAGGGAGTTATAGGAGTACTTGTCAAAATTAGAGATGGGCACAAAATGAAAAAAAATTCATTCCGTTATTTGTTATTTGTTCAGTTACCTAATGAAACAAATAACAAAGCCCAGCGTAATTTACGAACGAAACAAACAGAACCGGAAAAATTAGTTTGGTTAGGTTCGTTTTGTTCTTCCCCGCTGGCGATGACAGCGGAGGTGGGACCGGGGCTCTCTCTAAATGGATCTCTGCCTCAGGGAGGTGACATCCAACTTGGCTGTCACCTCCCCGCTGCGGAGATCGGTCCAGAGAGGGCCGCGGTCTCACCACCGCAAGCAGAGGTGAGGCTGCAGCTCTCTCGCAACTGTTCTCCACAGCAAGGGGATAACAGCTGGCTCGGCTGTCATCCTCGTGGCGGAGGGTGGTAGGGAGAGGGCTGCAGTTTCATCTCCGCAAGCGGAGCCGAGGCTGCGGCTTTCTCCCAAAGGAGAAGTAGGAGAGAACCCCATTCGCACATCTGCATGCAGAGGCACGAACAGGGATCTCGTCTTCCCTGCACTGGGTGACAGCGCCAGGCATGCTGTCATCTGACGCAGGGAAGAAGAACCCCCCCGTTCGCACCTCTGGATGCAGAGGTGCAAAGGGGGGTCTCATCTTCCCCGGTCCAGATGACAGTGCCGTGCGTGCTGTCATCCGGCACGGGGAAGACAAGATCCCTGTTTGCACCTCTGGATGCAGAGGTGCAAATGGGGGTCACTCTAAAGGGATCTTCCCCGTGCCAGATGACAGTGCACCCGGCGCTGTCATCCAGCACGGGGAAGAAGAGACCCCCAGGAGGGCTGGGGGGAGATTTAAAGAGCTCGCTCTTCCATCCACCCCGTGTGGTGGAGGGAAGAGTGTGCTCTTTAAACTTGTTTCCAGCCTCCCGAAACTAGCACCATTTTGGCGTTTCGTGCCCATCTCTAGTCAAAATGCCTGGCAGGCTCCTTGCTCCTCTTCTAGTGTCAGGCATTTGCAAATATCCATTGGACATCATTCAGCAGTACCAAGTCTCATAAGTCCACCCCAAATAAAAGAGGAAATCTCAGATAGGAAAATTATACCAGAACAAATATGTAGGTATTTAACAATTTTATTGAGCAGACCAGCTCTTGCTGCTATTTTGTATGGCAGGCACATCTTGGCAAAGCCAAACTCACCCATCTCACCAGAACCCACTAAGATCATTGATATTATGGGATGAATAGCCCTCCTTATTTATTGCTCAGCTGGAATTCAACAAATGGAATATGATTGTCAAGCACCCAGAGAACCACAGTATGTGGCTGGTATGCAGCATGCAGTTTGATGTATCACATGTTTTGAAGAGCTAATATAGAGAAGTTCCTTCATTACATTCAGTAGTCAGAGCTCTGTATAAAAGACTATTCATGGCTGAAATAGAACAAAGTATTTATGTTGATGTCATCATTGATTTTTTTAATGGGAAAAAGATCTTGCATCCAAAAGGAAAGCAATGAGTTCTAAAAGTCCTTAGAATGAATAAAATGGTGTGGGTGGGGTGGGGTGGGGGTTAGCATTCTTACCTGGTTTCTGAAAATCATTTCTAAATGCAAGCTCTGCTTTAATTACTCCAATAGGCTCTAGTATTCTCCATGACATGATCTATTGGTAAGTAGAGAATTTTAATCCCTTTCCTCCCCAAGTTTGAGTAGTTTGCTTGTACAAACTAACAAGCTAAATGCCAAACAGCCAATAAGCTAGCTGGGTGTGAAGCCCACCAGCTTTCTATTTTTATCTGCAGAATGGAAAATAAGGAGATTATGCAGTTCTCTTTGTCACTTCTGCTTCTTGAGAAATATATTCCCTATGCTTTGCCCTCAATTCTGTGACTCACTGAAATCTTGATCTGATACACCCCTGTTGTATCACATACATCAGTCCATAAAAGACCAGCCTTGTTCTCGTTACCTTTACATTGTTTGCACTGTTGCATCATTATGAACAAACCATGTGCATGGCATCAACACAGCATCATGCAGGTTACTGTTTGGCAACCAAAGGTACCGCCAAGCAGTGAGAAAAATGATTATGTCATCAGGGAAAAATTGCATGGGGATAGTGACAAATAATCAACAGTAGCAGGACTAGAGACATCTATTAATCCCAAAGTCTCTGTGGAGTCAAATGAGAACCTAGCACAACACTGAATGCCTGATAGTGGTAAAAAACAGAGATGGGTTCAAATTCAGATGAAGCATTGTAAAGATGTATTTCCTCATTTCTTTATACATTGGAACCTTGTAGAACAAACAGCTTGTATAACATAAAATCTGTACAACATAAAAAAATCCAGAGATAGGGGAAATTTGCTTAACATAATCGCCTATGGGGAAAATCTGTACAACATAAAAATGGGATTACTCTGATTTCAATGCATTCCTATGGGAATTTGTATAAAGGAAAATTTGCTTAACATAATTTCATTTGGAACGAATTAATTCCTTTATACAAGGTACTACTGTAGATTGATTAATCTATCTATCTATAGTATATAGCATCTTCCCATCTATCTATCAAAACCTGGTAATCCATCTCATCTCCAGTTTCAGGACTGGAAATGATATGAGAAACATTCCTGCCCTGCAGGTTCACACTCTAAAACTCTATCCAAAGGTATGGAAGGATGGGAGAGAGGATATTGGGGGAAGCCAGTGTATAAAAACATAGTTTCCCAAGCGCCAAATTGGATCTGGTGAGGAGGACCTTGCTAACAGAAGGGAGGAGAGGAGGAAGCAACCCTTGAAAGGCCTGCAGCATCCCACAACACCATCTCCAATGTGCTTGTGTTGAGTGTGGCAGCCTTCCACACAAAAAGGAAGAAATGGGGGGGGGGAGAGATATGGGTGGATCCCTGTTCCATTTTCTTTCATTAGTAAAACCACCCACTGGCTTAAAAGAACAATAGGACAATTCCGTATTGAAGTCCTGTATGGTGCACAGATAGGCATACTTCATCATGATGGGAGGGCACCCCCCCCCCCGCATATGCCAGGTGAATGATGCTCTTGCCTTGGAGCCCAAATATATCCTTGGTGTTTGGGGTCCATTGGTAATCTTACATATACATGACAGAGGGGCATATACTTTTCTTTCTTCCTGATAGTTTGAATTTCAGGTAGATATCCAGCAGGTTGATTTCACCGACTAAGGGCTCAGCCAAACTGCTAATTTTTATCAATGTCAGCCCCAGTGTATTTAAAATCAACTCACAGTAATGTGCTTTATGTATCACACAAAGCATGTTTCTTTTCAAAATTATTATTCTGATATAAAGCAGGGGCTGAAAACTGCTTCAAGAAACCACCTGTGAGATTTTTTTAATCATTCCATTAGCCAGCATAGGAGCAGAGATGTTTTAGATGTTGCGATCAGTTTAGAATTGTTGTATTTGAGGACTTGGTCTGCACTCACCTGCCCTCATGCTATCTGCCTCCCACATTTACAGAGATGCTTCTCTAGTCTTCTTTTATTTTCTTCCTTCCTCCCCAAGAGGGGTGGAATTGTGTAAGTTCACCATAGCAAAGCGAAGAGGCTCAGTAAATTTCTCTGGTCAGTTTCATTTAACGAGGGAGGGAGTGCTTCCTCTCGTTCTCTCTCTTTCTGCTGGCTCCTAAATTTCCACTGGCATGAGACTACAGTAGGACCCCTATACCCACTGATTCATTAGCCACTGAGTCATCCACAGTTGGCAGAGGAAAAAAGTAAATAAATACCGTATTTATCGGTGTATAACACGCACTTTCCCCCCTGAAAATAGGGGGCAAATGATGTATGCACGTTATACGCCGATATAATGTTAAGAAGCCATTAGCCGGGGAGGGGTGCCCTTACCTGACACCTGCGCGGGGGTCCTCTGTTTGCCGCCGCCGCCGCGGAAGCTAGGGTTCCTCCCAGCGGGGCGGGCCGCCGGTGCACCCTCCTGCCTGCCAGGCGCATCCGGGGCTCCGGCAAGAGGCGAGCGGGGGGTGGGGGGAAGAGGGCGGGATTTCCGCAGCTCGCGAGCCAGTGTGTTGACGGGCCGACCGAGAGCTTTCTTATGGACTCTGCTTGAGGAGCGGTTTATCGGGCATCTCTCTCTCTGTCTCCCCCCTCCCCGTTCCCCGCCCCGTGCTCTCTGCTGCTGTCGCCTGGGTCCGACCAAGGTGAGAGGAGGCCTCGCCCTGTGGGGCTGGCGCTTGGTGGCCGGGAGAGGCGGGCAAACGTGAGGGACCCCCAGGAACCCTTCTCGAGACCAGAGGGGGGTCGTTTTCTCTCGGCGGGAGGGTGCCCTTCGAAGAGGCAGCAGCTCCGTTGCCCTCCACCATCGGTTTCCTTTCTCCCTCACTTCCCCAGAGGGAGGGGTGTGTGTGTGGGTGGGTGGGTGGGGTGTCCCTCGAGCCTTTTGCCTGTGCACGTCAGAATAGGGGCCAGGGGCGGGTCAGGGATGCTGAGGCGAGATCCCGGCGCAACTTTCACCCCGCTTCCCCTCCCTTGGTTTTCGCTGCCTTGCTCTTCCCGTCGCCTCCTTCTCTTGCGTTTCGTTTCTGCTGCTGCCCAGGAAGAGGATGTGGGGCGGTCGGGGAAAGAGGGGAGGGGAGGGGAGGGGAGGGGCAGCAGGCCGCCGCCATGGATGCTGGAGTTCCTCCTGGCGGGGCGGGCCACCAGGCGCCTCCGGGGCTCCGGCAAGAGGTGAGCGGGGGGGATTCCCGGCGCGGTCCCACCCAAGCCCCCCACCCCAGGCCAAGCAGCGCACCCCACTCCCTCCCCGCGGCCACCTCCGCCTGATCACCTGCGGCCGCCCGGGGAAAGAGGGAAGGAGGGAGGGGAGAGGAGGGGCGGCAGACACAAAGGGGGGGAGCCAGGGAGGGGCACCCTTACCTGCCACCTGCACAGGGGTCCACCACCCGCCCGCCCCCCCTCGCCCAAAAAAAACCTAGCGCCGCACTGGAACGGATTAAATCCAGTTTCAATGCATACCCTTATTTTGCTTCAGAGTTCTTTATTTGAAATTTAATTTTTTTTCCTAAAATTTCCCTCTTACAATGCATGTTATACACCTGTGCGTGTTATACGCCGATAAATACGGTAGTTCAGCAGCCACAAAGCTAGCTACTTGCACAAACAGCAGCCATAAAGCAAGCTACTGTCGCAAAACAGCAGTTGGGGGGGGATACATTTTCTCTTATCCATGGTTTTCATTATCCATGGGGTCCTTCTGTATTTCTCTTCCCCTTGGGAAATAAAATAAAAAACATGCCCACAGCAGAAGCAGCAAGTAGCTGTGGGAGGAGGCCCAGCATGAGGCATTTATAGAGGCATTCACATATCCAAAACCCACAGAAGATAACTTGATTTTCTATCTGTGTTAAAATAAACAACCCACTGCCAGTTCAATAAAATACCTCACTTCCAATTTTTTTTAAAAAAATAAAAACACTATTGCTTGGCCAAAAATAAATAAATCTGCACTTCCAAGTGTGTTGTGTAGCTGGGATTTTTAAAAGTGATTACAGTATATTGAAGCAAGCCTGATTCAACAGCAGTTCTTATTGCCCATGTGACCAAGCCCTGAATTGCTCATTGTGGTTTTAGATGACATCCTTGGTTTTAGATCATGATCTATTGGTTACTATGTTTGTTAAACCTCTGACATGTCTTGAATGAGCTATTAATAAACTGGCAGGTCAATACTCCATTGTTATACTAATCTCTGATGGCTGTTGTGGCTGATGATGTGTGTGTTAAATTAGTCTTTTTAGCTTGCTATGTTTGTAGGAGATGCAGTACACAGATGCATTTATTATGACTATGATTATATATAACTGAGGTACGGATATAGCTGACCTGATATTTCAATCCAATGTGAGGAAGCAAAATCACAATCTGTGAGTACAAGGAAGTACAAGGAGAATCAGCAAGAACATATTTTTGGGGTGGTGACAACAATGATTAAAATTATTAGCAGCAGAAGCAGAAGCAACAAGAACAATAACAACAACAATAAATTTGTTTAATAATGAACAATATTCAGTGATCAAAGTGCTTCACAAACATAGAATCATATTGTGGGCGAAATCCAGTGTTTAATGCCAACTGCATTACTCCCACAGAATCAACAGAATGTACGTAACTGTTGGCTTATGAAAGTCCTTTGATCCAGAAGGTCTGTTGAAGTTGGGAAATGTCGCAACAGCAGGCCAGGAATACAGCTGTACAACTAAGGCTGTTTTCACACGACCCCTAAAATCCACTGCAAAATGCTCACAGATGCGGAGCAGAAAATTGTTTTTCTACCAGCAGCAGACTTTTAAAAAATTAAAGTACGACCACGCCCACTTAAGTGCGCCCCAGCGCATTTTACAAGTACCTGGTCTCGAGGAGGTCTGATGCGGATTTTAAAGCTGTGAATGCCTGGCTCTCCTCCGCCTCCTGTTTGTTTTTGTTGCCCCCCCCTTTAACAGATAGGAATCTCTAACGGGCTTCCTGTCCTACTACAACTAGCTGCTGCTGAGGCAGGCAGAGGTGAGCCTGCATTTTTCTCTCCCTCCTCTCACAGCAGACAGAAGCAATAGAATCAGAGTGTGGGAGGGTGGGAACACAGGAACCAGGACAAAAACCACATGATCTCTGCTTGGGGGGATCCAAATTTAAGTTGCCAGCAGATTTTAGGGGTCGTGTGAAAGCAGTCAGTGATATGAAAGCCTACAATTTACTTCTCCTTCCTAACACTCTGGCACAATGTCAAGAAAAGGTTGAGAGAGAGAGAGAGAGAGAGAGAGAGAGAGAGTTGATGACATCAGTGATGCTGATTCACAGATTTTAACCAAAGAGGAGTTTAAAGCAAGCAGCATGGGAAATTTTTCTTTGCCCGTGCCCCAGAGCAAGAGCAAAATGAAGAAACATTGGTTGAAGGAAGCTATGGGGAACCAGAAGCTGCTTCGTGGGGTGCAAATAATTCATTCATTTATTTATTTAAAATATTTTTACTCTTCTTTTCTCCTTGGAAAGGACACAAAGTAGCTTACAACACTGAAGGACAATATACAGCCAAAGAAACATTAAAGACAGTATTCGAAGTTAAGAACACTGAATTTGAAGAGGCATCTTAAATCATTTAAAAAGTCAATATTAATGCTAAGCACAATAAACATAAGTTGTATAAATAAATAAGCAAAAGAAAAAATGCCGCTATGAGAGATGGAAAACTAAAAAAGGAAAACGCAAGTAGTATTACAAATTTAATCCAAGCAATAGTGCACAACGATCCGTCTAAAAGTCACGGAATTAGTCAGTCATTCAGGGAACAGTTGCCTGAAGGGAAAAGTCTCTGCCTGCTTGAGGAAGGACAGAGAGGATGAGGCAAGTCTGGCCTCCTGTGGGAGGGAGTTCCAAAGTCTGGGAGTACTGTAGCAACTAGAGATGGGCACAAATCAAAAAATGGTGTTTCATTTGTCGTTTGTCATTTAGGGGGTCCGTTTCGTTTTGTTTCCTTTTTTGTGAATTTTTGCAAAAAAATTGTTTCGTATTCGGTTGTTTCGTTACTGTTTCGTTACCATTTATTTTAATTTTTTGTGATTTCTTTTTGGCATTTAAAGCAGTTCGATCAATGTACTGCCGTAACAAAAACGAAACGGACGACAAAATTTCTGGTGTTTCTGTTCGTTTCATTTCATTTTAGAGATAAAATTTGTTTGCCGTTTTGTTGCATAACGAAATGAAAAAATGAAAATGGAAACAAAAAATTGTTCATTTCGTGCCCATCTCTAGTAGCAACAGAGAAGCCCCTCTCCTGTGTCCTCATCAGATACACCTGTGAAGGTGGCAGGACAGAGAGAAAGGCCTATCCTGATTACCTTAGCACCCACAATAGGAAATACAGTCTTTGAGATAGTTTGGACCTAGGCCATTTAGAACTTTGTAAATTAAAACCAGCACTTTGAATTGTGCCCAGAAACTGATTGGCAACCAGTGGGAACTGCTGTAGTAGGGGTGTCATGTGATCCATGTAATCGGCCCCAGTCAGCAATCTGGCTGCTTCATTTTGGACCTGCTGAGGACTTTCCTGAGACATTCTATTGGTGGCCCCACATAGAGAGTACAGTATAACATGTCCACCTGGGAAGTAATTGGGAAGTCGCCAGAGTGGCCAGAGCAAATTTCTCAAGAAATGGACGTAGCTGGTGCATTAGTTTTAACTGTGCAAATGCACTCCTGGCCCCTGAAGAGACCTGGGCATTGAGGCTCAGGGATGAGTCCAGGGGCACGCCCAAGCTGTGCACCTCTTTTTCCAGGGAGTGAGCAATCCCATCCAGTGCAGGCTGCATCCCTATTCCTTGATCTCCCTTTCAACTGACAAGGGATCATCTAAGACTGTTCTATTAAATAACATTTAGGTTTCATTCCTGCTGCTGTGATGGGCACTCAGAAGACACTTACCCATTTTCTCCTACTTAAACCCAGTCCTGTATTAGGATTCAACCTTAGTATGATATTTTTAGAATGCATTGCATTCTTTTATATAAAGTAAAGATTAACTCTTTCTTATTGGAAACAAACTTGTTCCCAGTGAGCTTACCTGTACATCATGTAGACAAGGGGAAATAAAGCCTTCAGTGCCTCAACTTTTCACTCTCCCAAGTCCACAAAGTGCAAACCACTTCCAGAACATACATCTCCTCTGCTTGTTGCATGAAGGGGTGGGGTTCCATTTGAGGAGTGATGAGATTCCTGGGATATCACTAGCCTTTCTGTGCCTATTAAAATGTGTTTAATATGTGTGCACAAAACTGTGCAGGGAATAACGAGGCCTAAGCCCTGTGGGTGTTCTCCACAGCCTTCCAACTCACGGAATTAAATGTTGAAATCACCCCAAAAAGTGAAAGCTTAAAAGAAAAGAAAAGAAATAAATCGGTCTATTGTTCCATCGATTATGCTGTACACACCAGCTAGGATTCTCAAAGGCAATATAATAGTCTCCTCATTCCCATCCCCTCCTTTAAAAGAGAACTAAATCACAGCTGCCAGAGTCCCCCCAAATGTCCATGATTCTCTGGGACTTCTTGCCTTTTGCATCCAAAATGTGCTTTCTTCCGTCATCTGCCTGCCGTTTTCCTCCTTGGGAGCACATCGACAAAATGCAGAGCCTGACAATATTGTTTTCTTGAAATCATATAAACCAGGATGAAGCTCTTGGGCTTATCATTAGAATTCAAGCAATGTAGAGGATTTCCATTAATATCATCCCCAGCAGACTAGCAGCATGTGGGTTTGACAGATTTCAAAGTTATCTGCCAGAGGTTTATTACAAATCAGAGAAGATGAAAGAGCACTTCTAGTTAGGTTTTTTTATATATAAAATGCTGGTAATGATATAGGTAAGCTTTCCTAGTGTAGAAGAACAGACAGAAAGGAGGGGCAGAGGGGCAGGTGGACAGGCAGGCGAGAAATAACTCACAGTACAGAAAACAGAGCTTGTATTTTTTTGTCTCAAGGCACAATTTGAAGACTGCTTATTTCCAGTCATTGCAACAGGTTGGGAGACTATTTTTAGTAAGGCTACAGTACTCTCTGAAGGGTGCCTGAAATGCCTTATGACACGCACAAGTTAAAAACAGCTCAGAGGAACTGAATTATATACCTTGCAGGGTTTTTTTGTCAGGGTTTCATATTAAGCAGGTAAATCCACAAAGTAACGGGAGGCTCTCTTATAATCTAGGAAACATCTGGTTACAGACCAATAGTTGCTTTTTTTGAGCAATACACAACAGGAATTATTTAATGTACACACAGTGGCCTAAATAGTGTTTCATTTTGCCCTGCAGTGTTCCATTGTGCACACAGTTAAGTCTTTCTTCTCATTTGTGTAAGGGTGTATTTAATACTCCCTAGAGCAAACAAAAGCCCCATGGCTTTGTGTGCAGTGATCTCCAGCTTACAAAGTGGCAAGAGACAGATTCAGCTAAACTCACAAAGTGCTCCTCCCACAGCGTAAAGGGGTCAAAGCAGCACCATTTTTGGCAGAACAATGGGCCAAAAAAAGGGAGAAGGGGGGAACACAAGACTGGGATCTCATTTTTGGTCCAAGTGGAGAAATCTGGCTGATGCAGGAGATTTTTGTGGGGAAGGGATCTTGGCACAATGATTGCATATAAGAATTTTCATGAGGACTTGTCCCATCCTCGCTCCTGTCCTCCATCCTTCATTCCCCCCCCCCCCGCCAATCCTTCTCTGCAGTTGCCTCACAGGCATGGCCGCATCTTACATTCTTTCTCTTTTTTTCAAAGTGTCTAAAATTGGAGGCTCTGCTGTATTGATTAATTACTCACTGAATGGTGCCTGACAATATTGTATGTGACGGATGGCATTTCATTATGTAACATCAAAAGAGGAAGGCATACGAGATGCAGGGTCAGAGCATCACTCAAAGTGTGTGAGTTTTCTACCTGAGCAGAATATCAATTGGCTGTTTCTTTGTGGTGGGATCATCATCCATTTCGAGTAATTACATCCAGACAAAATCTGATTTACACATCACATTAGGGAGGGTACAAGAAGGCCAAGTATGTTGAGTTCTATTTATTTATTTATTTTCTATCACAGCTCATTACCAGGATGGAAACTGTCCTTGAGTGAGTTTCTTCCATTGTTGCCAACCCTTCAATTGTTCCTTGTCTATGTCAACACATCTTCACAGGTATCTCTTTTACATGTCATTGTTCTGCTCCCACTTCAGTTTTCTCTTGTGCTGTGGATTCAAACAGAAGAGAGTTATGCAGAAAGAAAGAAAGAAAGAAAGAAAGAAAGAAAGAAAGAAAGAAAGAAACCGGATCCAACAAGAGCCTCTCCTGTGACGTGGCTTCTAAAATTGATTAACTGACAGATTAACCCCCCAAAAACCCTGCTGTTCTGAGACACAGTACTCATGCTGCCTAATGCATTTCGTTTTGCTTCCTTTGACTATATGCTGAACAAGGGGTTCAGGTTATTTGGAATCTGTGGCTGGCTGTTGATAACTATGTTTTTACAACAAAGCACTGTTGTGCTGTTTCAAAAAAATTAGTCATGACATGGTGAGATTACCACATTATTAGGAAATGTAACTACAACCATTTTGGAAAGGTTATAACACCATCAATCACCACAGTCAACTAAACAAAATCAAAACTGTCAACTTTATTTCATCGATGTGGGAGTTTCTTGTGTGAGCTCTTCAAAGACCAAAACTAAATGGGTGTTGGTTTGGTTATTCATGGAAGGAAGCCAATCCTTATGCTTTAAACATATGTTATAAAAAAATTCCCCTTTCAGTTCAGTTGACTCATAAAACAGTAAGTCACTTAATTAGCAATACTTAAAACAACAACACACATAGAGCCTGAAGAAAGTAGATTACATTATGCTCCTAGGGTGCCAGTGGTTTTGCTTGGCCAGAGATCAGGTGGGGAATGTGCAGTCCTCCAGATGTTGCTTAACTGAAACTCGCATAAGTCCTAGCCAACACAGAGAGTGGTAAAGAGTCAGCAACATCTGCAGGGCCACATGTTCCCCATCCCTTTCAAAAACAATCATTGTGCTGCTTATAGTATGCTTCTTATATGCTATTCACCATTTATGTTAAGATCCATCTGTGGAAATTGGAAACTCCAGGGTTTTTCCCCCCAAGGGGGGGCAATGCTTCTCTGCCACATTTTAGCTGGGATTTGCAAGAGCTATCCATATACAAACTCTGGATGTGTGTTGTTGTGTCATTACAGTCATGACCGACTCTTCGTGACTCCATGTCCATGGAGTTTTCTTGGCAGGAATACTGGAGTGGCTTGCCAGTTCCTACTCCAGGCACCTACAGCATGTGGTATTCCCTGGTGGTCTCCCATCCAAGTACTAACCAGGGCCAACCCTGCTTAGCTTCCAAAATCAGGCGAAACTGGATGTGCTTAGGGCATCTAGGTGTACAGACTCTGGATCCTATACCCAAAATAGGCTCAGTACCTTGGATAGCACCTGTAAATTTCAAAGTGAAGCTCAAAGCGGATTCTCAGCATCCATGGAATCAGTCACAAACCGATTCTTACAGGCCCCTTTAAATCTTTCTGATACTGAAATATTTCTTGCAGATGTCAGATGAGCATCTCCTAATCAGCACAGATCTTCATCATTCTTAAATGGTTATGTGGTTGGAAATATCCTGATTAAGGACTGTGCCTTTTGGGAAATGACAAGATTTGTTTTGCCACAAAAGGACTCTTTTAATATCGTTAACCAATGTTCCCTCTGCTTTTCTGCCACCACTGTGTGTGGGGGGGGGGCATCTGGTGCATGCAGGGTTCTGGCTGCAGGTGGAACCAAATGGGCGGCAACACTGGCTGCGGTTTTGCGGAACCGATGCAGCGCTAGGTCGCAAGGCAGCCACACAACTTAGAGGGAACATTGCCTTTAACTACTGAGAGCTATCAAATCTCGAAACAGATTGTAAATACCACTATTTAAAAGGAAGAGCATTTCCCATTCCCCAAAGTGTCAGTTTATACCCACAGAGTAATTTATTTTACATGGTGATATGTCTTTTGATTACTGGGGCAGGGAATCTTTCATTATTATTTCAAAAAGCAATGAAAGCAGCCTACCGGTAATTTAGCTAAAATTGTGTGTAGTCCAGGCATGAGGCTTGTATTTTAAAAGCCACCTTCCTTTTACCCCACCCCCCATAATCTGAACTTTGAGGGGAAATCTCAAACAAGGAGAGTTCATGATATTTTGTTATCTGAGAAGTTGAAAGAAGTAGCACTCAGATATACATTCACATAAGGCAAGATTCTTAGGACCTAACAATGATCCCATTGGCTGAAATCCATTAGGCAGTTGCAGCTAGAGTAAACTTGTCGAATCTGTGGGGATCTAATGAATCTACTCCATGGGGTGTTTTTTTCCTCTCTGTGCTTGCTCTACTTACAACTTCCTGGTGGATTTCAGTCTTCTCCAGAAGCAAAAATACCAGTTCTTCAGAAAACCCCGAGTCAGCTCTTCTATGTAAAGAAATCATGTTACCAATCCATTCTTCAACTCTGAGGACTCCGATCAGAACTTGAGCTTGTATCATCAGCATCCCATTATACAGCTGGAAGTGGGCAAATTAGACTGAGTCCTTTCGGGAGACAAAGCCCCTGGCAATGTGCAAGAAGAGCCAAGCAGGCTGTCTGTCTCCTAAACATGATGCCGTGATGACTCTCCTGTCATTGCTTTTGTCAGATATGTAATGGACTTTTATTATTATTATTATTATTATTATTATTATTATTATTAGTAGTAGTAGTAGTAGTAGTAGTAGTAGTAGTAGTAGTAGTAGTTTACTAAAGGCTGTGATGTTCTGGTGTCTTAGGTTATGAGCAGGACTAGAGCTCATCCCTTGTGATCTAAGATACTGTACAGTGTTATCTGATATATGGATGTTACATTTCAAAAGCAATACAGTGAGTGGGGACCAGGGTACTTCACTGGTAACATAATTAATGTTTTCCTGTCACATTTTGACAGGAAGTGTTCAAGCTTCATACCAGTGGATCCCTTTTTTTTCCTGCACAAGAACAAAGTGTCAAAAAATGCAAGACAGATACAACAAGAGATGAGCATTGCAGGAAGCTAATCTTTAAACATTGCAATGAGTAATGAGATAACTAATTGCTTTCAAATATCTTTCAGGACTGATTTTTTTCTTCTTTTCATTCTTTGTTCCTCTCAAGATCTGACTCTTTGGGGTGGGGGGGGATGAAAACCTGATCCTCTCCACAGAGGCGTAGCTAGGGTTTTCTGCATCCGGAGACAAAGTCAGTTCTTGCGCCCACTCCTGGCCCCCTCATGACAAAGTATCCTGCCCAACAAAGCTAAGCTGGGGAGGGGACGGTAACAGCTTAACTTAACTTGGCCACAGGGTGTGCAGCACACTCGGGCTGTGTAGCCAGCTCACAGAGCTCTGTGGACACACCAACAGCCTGGGAGCAACCTGTTTGCAGCCTGTACCTGGGATTGAACCCCCACCCCTTTGCCCTTTGTTTTCACCAGAAAGCTCTGGGAAGCCCTGGGCTTGGTGCCAATAAGCTGGAAAGCTGAAGGTGGCAGCAATGATAATGATGACGAGTTTTCCCAGAAATCATCCCCCCAGCCTCCCGACACAGGCAGAAGCTATTGACCAGGTGGGGGACCACTGGATCTAGGAGGCCAGCGGGGCACCCTGGGTGGGGAATCGCAGAATCACAGAATTATAGAATAATAGAATAGTTTAGTTGGAAGGGGCCTTATAAGGCCATCAAGCTGAACCCCCTCCTCTATGTAGGAAGAGAAATCAAAGGATATCTGCCAGATGGTTGTCCAATTTTTTCTTGAATGTCTCCAGTGTTGGAGCACTCAGCACGTCTCGAGGTAATGGGTTCCACTGCACTATTGCTTAGTCTGCCCCTACACAGAAGATGCACTACCAGGCACCCTGGATAGGAAAGAAGTGCATTGTTTGGAAACATGAACACCTGCTCCACAAATAGCTCACTGGTTTAGGGATCTGGCTGCAGAGCTGGAGGCTGGGGGCTTGATTCCCTGCTGGGCCTCCGTGACAGGGGTTGGACCCAGTGACCCATAAGGTCCTTCCCAGCCCTGTAATTCTGAGATCATCCTCATCAGTAGCATCACAACCCCCCTCCTCTCTTCCCTTGATGGTCCTGGATACCTCCTTCCAACCCCAGCACCCCCCAGCTCTCTCTATCCTGTCTCGAGACCACCTCTCTCTTGCCCTGACATGCCCTTGTGGGGCACTTTGCCGCCCCTCCCTTCCCCCCTTTCAACTACCGCCACATCATTCAACTGCCCCACATCCTTCTTCCCTTGGCTCTTCACCTCCTTTTAGGAGGATCTCCCCTCTTTCTCCACCCCCACCCCACAATCTTCCTCACTAAGTGCCCAGCCCCACCCACCAGATGCACTGTGTTCTCTGGCAGAGAGGGGGGAGAGGGGGGGAGGAGCATGCATGTGTGTGCACTCTCGTAGTCCCTGGGCCTTCCTCTCTATTCCACCCTCCCCTACCTGTTGTCCACACCTCTTTCTTGCCTGCTGAGCACACAAGTGGTTTCACCTCACCAAAAGGAATGACCCTCCCACAAAGAGGCACTTGCATTCTGTCTCACCCCCCATCCCCAACACACACCCACAACTCCTGTCTTCCCCTCCTCCCACTCGTGCATCACCTGCTCCTATGCACCCCTCCTCCTCCTCCTCTTCCTCCTCTCAGGGGGGCACTTGAGAGGGCCCCGGGGCTGGGCACAATAGGGGTATTCTTTGTTGGCAGTGGGCTCCTAATGCACCTCCATTGCTTCTGCTAGCCTGGCTCCTGTGGGAAAAATTGCAAAAGCTACCTCAGAAACATTTGAAGCTGCAACTATTAGAACTTAACAAAGTTCAAAAGGATATGCTCTACATTAAACAAAAAGTATATGTGTAAATTTAAAAAAAGTTTCAATTAAATACTGTATTGGAAGTGTGAAATTCCTTCAGTCTAAGATAGTGTTTCCCAACATTGGGTCCCCAGGTTTCTTGCACTAAAACTCCCAGAACCCTTCACCCCACCAGTAGCTGTGTTGGCCAGTACCAACCATGGCCTGTTCCTCTCCTTTGTTCATACCTGGGAGTCTACATTCCTTCTAATTTATCTCGAACAGATTCTTTAAATTTTAGTCCCCTTCTGCAGCAAACAAGACAACGTCTAGCACTTTAGAACAAACTTGGTCCTTCTTAGTTGTGGAGATTGGTCTCTAGTAAAATGGCCGTTGTTCCCAAACACTTCTTTATTGTCCAAAACAATTGCTGTTCACCTCCTGGAGAAGCATCTCCTCCTGTCAGAAGTTGCAGATAATTTTATTTTTAAATCTAACCCCTCCTCCAAACAAAACAAAACAAAACAAAACAAAACAAAACAAAACAAAACAAGCTAGGATTCTCCTTAATGCGTGCTGCAGATCAACCAAGTCTGGAGTTCCTTCTGTACCTAATGTCTTATTATTATTATGCCTGTCACACTGGACCTATAATTACATTTATTAATAACTGTAGCACTGAGGCATGCTTTCCTTTTAAGATTAGCGACAAGCACATTGTACAGGACAGAGGAATTCCATTCCACTTTATCAATTCCAAAGTACTGTCTAGCTTTTCCAATCGATTTTTTAAAAACATACTTTGACAACTTGCTGCAGATGGCAGGGAAAACCTTTATTAACTCCTTTTTATCAACTCCTTGTGAACATAATACATTTTAAAAACAATACTAATGGAGAGAAGCTGCTTTGGACACACATCGATGCACTCAGCAACTTCCTCCCCCCACCCCCCGCCAATTGTTCCCTTTTACAAGTAGACAGCAGCACATTTCAGATCGAGGAACAGCCCCTATGCCAGTGAAAGAAAAGAATCCATGAAACGAAAAAAAAATCAATGTCACATTGTACCCACATTCTGCCAGCACTGTATCAAGTGATATATGGCTCTTGCTTGATTCGCCAAGAATGCACATCATATTTTAAAATATTTTCTTTCCCTGATCCTTTAGTGTTTTTTTATTTTCATTTCATTATGATGCAGTACACGCTTGGCATAAAATGATCTATGAAGTGCACAACTTAAGAGTCTTCCTTGCATAATCATCTGCGCCCCATTAAACTCAGCAAAATATGCACTGTAAGTTTCTGCTGTTAACTGACATACTTGCTCCTTTGGTTTTTGTTCTGGAAAAAATGGAGTGTTCTTCAGTTAGCCCTCCATGGTTCTTCTAACCCTTGAGTCATTAATTCCTAGGCAACGTCTTCCCAGAGTCTTCTGGCACAGTGGTTAAACTGCTGTACTGAAGCTAAAACTGTGCTCATGATCTGGGGCTGAATCCCAGCTAGGCAGCTCCAGGCTGACACAGACTTCCATCCTTCCAAGGCTAGTAAAATGAGTACCCACCTCATGGAAGGTGGGGGACAATGCACATCCTGCCTGTATGTGAACTGCCCAAAGAACATTTTAAGTGCTATGGGCCAGTACATAAGCAGCTCATTTTTTCTTGTGCTATACTCTAAGGTGACAGTGGAGGTGACATAAAATTACATTAATAAATCAGCAAACTGAAAAGACTTGAAATGCAATTAATTTTTGAAAAGTAAAGAGACATAGCTGCAAAAGGTTTAAGAGCAGCGGCAACTTTAATGTCAAAATTTATTGGTATATGCTATTTGGGAATAAATAAAAGGAGGATGGTTGGACAGGGCACATTTAAACAGGGGTAAGCAATGTGTCAGAATAAAGAAAATGGATCAAAGTTTGCTAAGGTCCTTTTCCACAAAAGGTCCACCGAGTTTTGGTAGGGTCTTGAAGGAGTGCTAAAATTTCAATTCTAGACTTCAAAGTAACCATACAGTATCTCTTTTTAATTAGGATGAGAAAACTGCTACTATGTATTTAATCAATACTATTATCATTATGGATTATTGCAATGTCCCTTGAAAATACATTTAACTAAGAACTTAAGGACCAAAATATTGGTCAGTAAAATCTGGGTCCTGTAAATGGCACGTGAACAGTTGTCCAGCCCTGGTTCACCATCTGACTATTGCAACGCCATGCCAATAAGAACTAAACAATGACCAGCATATACATAACACTGCAAATAATCTGGCTGAATACTCTGTGTGTGAGGTTATCTGGCTTCAGAGGCAAAACCTGGGAGCTTGTTTTGCTACTATGCCTTCCCAGGGAAAAAGCCAGGCTGTTTCCAGAAGGGAATGGTAAACCACTTCTGAGTATTCTCTACCTAGGAAAACCCAGGAAAGATTTGTCCTGAGTCAAAACTGATAATGAACTACTTTGTTGTTGTTGTTGTTGTTGTTGTTGTTGTTGTTGTTGTTGTTGATGATGATGATGATGATGATGATGATGATGATGATGATGATGATGATGATGATGATGATGAT
>JAHTLZ010000016.1:56013495-56027691 GCA_023846285.1 Phrynocephalus versicolor
ATGATGATGATGATGATGATGATGATGATGATGATGATGATGATGATAACACTGCAAACAGAACTGCCATTAGGTTTCATGGGACTTCATATATAATTCTACTCCCTAGCATACATCCACTCAGTTGTTGGTCAAAGCCTGGCATACTGTATATATTTAGCAGAGTGCAATGGAAAGTTTGTAGAATTCTCTAAGGGTTGAAAAGTCCCTACTGAAAGTGGAAAATCCTTTTTTTGGGGGAAAAGTACTAACAAATCCATGACCATGCAGTCCCTCGAACTCCAATATGGCTCTTGGGTGCAAGGACAGCAGCAAATGGCCTACCACACCTCCTCCTGACCCCAAACAACCCTATTTAGCCCACATCAGCCTGCTCCAAAGTTAGCAACATAGACAAGCCTTGTGTCAAATAGCAGTGTTGAAATGAACTATTTCAGTCATGAACTATTTTAGTCGTGAAGTATTTTCAGTAGAGTATACTCCTCCTTAGGCTGTAGCCTAATCCTGAACATCTGAGCCCCGAAGAATACAATGAGGTCCATTTCCCAAGGACTCTTACTCTTTTTAAAATCACTTGTCTTGATGAAGTTTCTTTATGTCTGAGCTCTGATAAATCATGTTTCCCTCCAAGTCTGATCTTTGAGCAAAACCCTAGAGGAAAAAAAATAAGACAGGAATGGTTGATAGTACACTGTTCTTGCATACTAACAAAATGCCTGTCATTTTGATGGGCAGCCTAAGCAGTGTAGTGCCTTTCTGGGCACTCTGCACTACAGCCTGGATTTCCACCACCACCACCACCACCAAACTACCGTGCTCAGAATCCTACACCCAGAAATCCTTTCTGGAATATTCTGGGATTTCAAAGCAGCAACTTTTTCAAGGGCCTCATATAGGGATACTGCATCTTGTGCATACACACACAAGCTGTGAACTTAGTCTATGAGGGATGTTTCATCTAATGTCAAGGACAAAAAAGCACTCTTGCCAGGGAAGTAATTTCAAGTACTGTACAGTGTTTTTATTTTTCTCCATCATAGGGTCAGTTCCAGTGACCGGCAAAGTAGAGTGTTGGAACTACCAGAGAAATGACTATCCTAACAGTGAATTATTTACAGTTTGCACAGAGAATCTGCAGCTGAATTCTCTGTTTACGTGGACCATCTCTGACATTTTGGGGGTTAGGGTTGAGGATTCAGAATGATGCCAAGGGAGTAAATGGCGCCATACACTTCCAGGAGAGAAATGCTAATTTTTGAGAAAAAAAATAAGGGGCATTAAATCTCCTCCTGAATGAGGACCAATGCCCCCTCCTCATTTTCAGTAAAATCACTTGTCTTGGTAGGGCTCTCTGCCCCTTACTAGGATGAGTTTGGGCTTGTGCATGCAACACCTCCCCCCTCACAGGTTCCATCACAACCACAACCAAAATGACTAAAAACAATCACTGTCGGTGCATTGGGAAAGAGGAGCTCTACAGAGAGAGAGGCAGATTTGTGCGTGCATGCACATGCATGCACCTTAGAGGGAACCTTGCTGAGGACTAAAATTATCTTGTATTTTGTGACACTAGCAGTCCAAGCTATTACATATCACAGTGTTGGCCAACCTATGACACAGGCGTCAAAGGTGGCACTCAGAGCCCTTTCTGTGGGCACCCCACATCGCCCCTTCACAGCCACCTGTATTCAGCTTAAATGGCTGTATTGGCACTTTCCGAAAAATTAGTGGTTTTTGAATCACAGTTTGGGCACTTTGGTCTCGAAAAGGTTCTCCATCATTGACATATGAGGTCTGCTGCCAACTGCATGCCCTTTTCTAAATGCAGGTTTTGGTCAAAACTGAGTGCAAGGAAGGTTTAGGGCAGGGAGAGCTGAGGCATTGGACACTGGCACAAATTGTTTGTGACCAGCTTCTTGAGAGGAAAGCAATGGCAAACCTAGATAGCATCCTAAAGAGCAGAGACATCACTTTGCCAACTAAGGTCCGGATAGTCAAAGCTATGGCTTTTCCAGTAGTGATGTATGGAAGTGAGAGCTGGACTATAAAGAAGGCTGATTGCCGCAGAATCGATGCTTTTGAGCTGTGGTGCTAGAGGAGACTCTTGAGAGTCCCCTGGACTGCAAGGAGATCAAACCTATCCATCCTGAAAGAAATCAACCCCGAATGTTCACTGAGAGGATTGTCTGGGAGTTGAGTCATGGCTACTGGACTTCTACAGACAGAAGCATGGCTGTGCCATGGGCTCCCCAGTGTCACCAATTGTAGCAAACCTATACATGGAAGAAGTGGAGAAGAAGGCACTCAACACCTTCCCAGGGACAACACCATCCCACTGGTTCAGGTATGTAGATGATACCTGGGTTAAAATAAAGATGCAGGAAGTACAGGCCTTTACAGACCACATCAACGCAGTGGATCCTAATATTAAGTTCACTAGGGAAGATACCCAAGACAAAAGGCTGGCTTTCCTGGATTGTGCAGTCATCATCAGACCTGACCGTGGCCTAGGAGTAGAAGTTTACAGGAAACCCACCCACACAGATCAATACTTACTGTTTGACTCCCACCATCCATTACAACACAAACTAGGAGTCATCAGGACCCTAAGCCACAGAGCAGAGAGCATCCCCACCTCCTCAGAAGCCAAGAAGAAGGAAGACAGGCACCTGAAGACAGCACTTAAGGCCTGTGGATATCCAAGGTGGGCCTTCAACAAAGCAGTGGGCCATCCCAGAAGAACAAGGGATCAGTCTGAGACCCAGACCCGACGGAAGAACCTGCTCATTCCCTACATGGCGGGAGTGTCGGAGAAGCTTAAAAGGATTTTTGGCAAACACCACATCCCTGTTTATTTCAAACCCATGAACACACTAAGGCAGAGACTTGTCCACCCAAAGGATCCTATACCAAACCATAAAAGGAGCAATATAGTATATGCAGTCCAATGCAGTGAAGAGTGTTCAGACCTCTACATTGGAGAAACTAAACAGCCATTAAACAGAAGAATGGCCCAACACAGGAGAGGTAACAGCTCAGGACCAGAATCAGCAGTACACCTCCATTTGAAGGAAAAAGGCCACTCTTTCAAAGATGAGGATGTACACATATTAGACAAAGAAGAGAGGTGGTTTGAGAGAGGAGTAAGAGAAGCCATTCATGTGAGCATTGAAAATCCCACCCTCAACAGAAGTGGGGGGCTCCGGCATAGTCTGTCTGCTACTTATCAGGCTGTACTTTCCACAATACCCAGGCAAATCAAGGAGCCTTCACCACCAGGTCACAGCTAACGACCCATTCTTGATGGGTTTCAGCACCTTAGGCCATTGTTTACCTTAAGGCCATGGACACTAATGTCTCCCTAACGAGCCTATTCAGGCTTTGTTCATCTTATGAGCCAATCAGACCAGGGGACAAGAGGTCAAGCTGACTATAAGAAGGGTCCCTTGCACTAGCTGTATTCAGACCGATGAAGCTGTTTGGATGAACAGCGAAACGTTTCTATCTCTCAAAAAGAAGTCCAGTAGCCATGACTCAACTCCCAGATAAACGCACCTGGATGACTGAGAATCTTCACAGACTGAGAGGATTGATTTTGAAGCTGAAGCTCAGGTACTTTGGCCACCTCATGAGGAGAAAGGACTCCTTGGAAAGTCCCTGATGTTGGGAAAGATTGAAAGCAAAAGGAAAAGAGGACGGCAGAGAATGAGATGGTTGGACGGTGTCATTGATGCAACCAATATGGATTTGACCAAACTCCGGGAGGCAGTGGAAGATAGGAAGGCCTGATGAGCTCTGGTCCATGGGGTCACGAAGAGTCGGACATGACTAAACCACTGAACAACAACAAGCATCGCTGAGGTAGAGCCCCTCAGTTGGGACAGAACTGTCCCTATCCACTCCAACTACAATGGGTCTATGGCCTTTGCTGTTCTACAGAAAAGGAGAGAACAGATTAACAAGGCTAGTTTCAGGTCAGAAGAGCAATGAGCAAATTAGGCTTCTTTTGCATTAAGTTGGTACTTCTTACATAGAAAGATTTGTCTTTTTCAAACAAGATTAATCACTTCAGGAAGCACAGTGTTAAGTAGCTTTTAAGAAACATCATGTAAAATTCTATATAATTATGTGATACAATTTGCTAAACTGAAGCACACTGAAGTGCTTCATTCTAAAACAATACATAATTCAGGCTTCTTTCTTTCTTTCTTTCTTTCTTTCTTTCTTTCTTTCTTTCTTTCTTTCTTTCTTTCTTTCTTTCTTTCTTTCTTTCTTTCAGAAAACCATGCAAGGGCATTTAATTCACAAGCTACAGACATAGCAAATTGCATTGTGGATATGTATCCCTTGCACATATTGGCCACTGTAATCAGCTGCATTCAATTAGATCAAGATAAAAGAGCTTTGGCCCAGGTGAATCAGAAGGCATGTGTTCTTTTGTTGCCCCAAAGAGAAGGGAAAACTTTATCCAAATATCTTCCAAACTATTCCATCCACACTGGCCAATGGAAAAAGATATAGGGGTATTAAAATCCAAAAATGTTTAAAACACTTTACCCATTTCTCTCCCCCACATCACATATATACACATTCCCATGAATAGTTTTCTGCCCTTTCACAAAAAAGCTACAAAAATGACCCCCCCATGGGTTATAGAGCACAAGATTTAATGTTAAGTCTGGCTGGATAAAAAACTCATTAAACACATCTCAGGAAAACAACACATCATTTGGGTATCTAAGAGACAGACAAAAAGTCTAATTCTTACAATGTAATCACTGATTCTGGTTTCAAGTCCTATCAAATTACCTTTTAGTCTCAGTTCCCTAAGAAGATGGAGAATGCTTATTTTTAGATTATAATCCCAGAACATTCTGTCACCATTGTCATTCATGTAAAGATAGGAAATGAACACACAAACCTTCTATCTTTTAGGTTAGCACTTATCGCTAAATATTCCTGATAGCCTTGACATTTTTGTAAGTTCATCATGTTTTTTATGACCTGACATCCTTCCCCAATGTGTCAAAACTACTACTCACATTTTTCTCTGAGATCATTGCCATTGTTTAACATCAATGCATAGTGGTCATTCATCATTGGCATCCTTCAGTCTGGAAAGACTGGTCATAGTGGTCATTATGGGAGTTGTAACCCAACCCATCTTGGGTGCAGCAGGTTGTCAAAAGGAAAATTTGGTAATTACACCTACAACGTCCATCATTCTCTTTGGCTGTTTTATTTTAGAGTAAGGCAATCTGTAAAATCACCCCACCCCTGCTCCCTGCAGCAAATCCACAGTGGATTTCAAAAGCATCATTGCTTGACCTAAGGTCTCATCCTTTAGAACCAGTTAAATAATGAAGAAGTAACCGCAGCAGCTTATTTACAGATTGTGTTGAGGGCTGGAAATGTGTTTCCATTTCATGAACAATAATCACGTCACCTGCTTTCTGATTGTCCTTTGAAGACTGAATATTACTTCTGAAGTTCAAAAACTGCCTAGAGGAAAATGCCAAGAAAGCACACACAAAATGTCAAGTTTTTACTCCGGAGTTCCATTATTCCACCAGTTTTCCACCTTTTGTTTTGTTCCCAATTATGGTTAATGTGAACTATCAGGTTGCACTAAATCTAAGTATGTAAATCTAAGTAGTATTTCCCATGGGTTCTTCACCCCACATATAAGTACATACTTATTTTCTCTTCAAATTTTGAGTAGAAGAAGTTTGCGGAATTGAAGTTTGACTAGGCTTTCTGC
Organism: Phrynocephalus versicolor; assembly: GCA_023846285.1. Taxonomy (NCBI): domain Eukaryota; kingdom Metazoa; phylum Chordata; class Lepidosauria; order Squamata; family Agamidae; genus Phrynocephalus; species Phrynocephalus versicolor. The sequence goes on from JAHTLZ010000016.1 coordinate 56,019,257, forward strand.
ACTTAACTGCAAACCTCAAAGCCAATGGGAGCAATATGTTGCTGGGATCTCTGTACACATGTGCTCTGTGAGTTAAGTATTTGGCTTCAGACCCTGAGGTTGGGAGTTCTGGGTGCTGTGGATCCCAGAAGAGCCAGCCTTTGAGTGGCCTTTGAGCAAGCTGCAAAATCCCAGGGTATCCCAGAAGAAGGGAATGGGAAGCCCCTTCTAAGTACACCTGGGAGACCCCGAAGAGTCATCATGAGTCAGAATTGACTTGATGATGCACGATCAGAAATTATTCCCATAATGCCTCAACCCAACGGCTCCTGGGACATATCTAACAAACACACCGCCAGGATGTGTAGATGGCCAATGGTGGGTGGAAAGACATTGCTGGTGCTGGTCATTCAGGCAACCGAGGGCTACTGCCTCAGTTTGGCTAATAACTGGGCCAGCCCTATATGTTCTAAAGCACAACTACTTTGTCTGACAAGATTGCATACATTTTTCTTTTGATCAGTGTTTTACATTAGTTTGCCATAAAACTGCTGACATCTATAAATTAAGCCAAAAGTGGTATGAGCACCCTGTTATGCTACAGAGGGAGGCTTTGTGGAAGTAAATTGTAAATACTGACTTAAGCATATATATCCTGGAGTGCTGAAAGTCCCCAAAACAAATTCAGCATTTTTGGATCACATAGTGAAACAAGCAGTGGGGAGAAAAAAATTCCTTCAATGTTGCTGAACATGCATTTTCACCTTTTATATATTTTGCTGAAGATTTGCTATCTGAGGTTATATAGCAGCTCAAAGTGTCTGTGTAGAATTATTATTAATATGATTTATTTAGAACTATACAAGTTCAAACTGCTTTAATTCTTATCTCATGAGTCCATATTGACCTTGCTGGGGTTTTTCTTTCCAGCATCATATTTTAACTGAAAGTACTGTATTGATTTTGTATTTCCAAAGGAGTAACCATTAGGGATGAGATTTTTGGGTGGGAGAGGTGGATGATAGCTCCCATAAATCTCCATTTTGAGATTTCTTCTTGACAGACAGGTATTTTACAGACACCTAAATGTGGCTTACATAGCTATGCCTCGCTCCACACTAGCTGAACCTCCCCCTTCCAATTAAACTGAATTGTAATGGGGAGAGAAACAGGGACAGAAGTAAAGATAGGTAAAGAATTATGCATAGTAAGAACAACCCAAAGTGCTAACGGGGTCAATAATAACTAGACATGGGCACGACTCGGTGAAATTTTCGTTATCGTTTCCATTTTTCGTTTCCGTTATGTAAGAGAAACGGTAATGATAAGTAAGCCATCAGAACTCAAACTCGAACCGAAAAAAGAACAATTTGGTCGGATTTTTCATTTTTGTTTGTGGCATCGTGGTGATCGCGCAATGCGAAGCAAAGAAAAAGTTTTTAAAAGGTTTTTTAAAAAAAACTGACTCCCGGCCAAAGAAGCAGGCGAAAATATGCCTGCCTAAGGCTTTGCCACCTACCAGAGGGGTGGTTTCTGGGGGGTCCCCGGCCTTTCCCCCCCTCTTCTCCTGTCCTGGGCTGCTTGAACCAGGCTGGGGGGGGGGGTTCATCCTCGTCGTCTCACCATGCCAAGCGGTGGGGGGGGATCCAAATTTTTCTTTTGAAATCGTGGTCAAAAAACACACCAAATCACCACAGAAACATGTGAAATTTATTTATTTTAAATGCCTGATTTTAATAGTAGCAGCAGTGGGTTTTTTTAATAGCAATAAAATGTCGTATTGAATTTATTTTATTTTATTTTATTTAGACCTGCCCATTTGGGCTGGGCATGGGATGGGACCATGCAAATTTTTTGAACCATTCCACCAATGGCATGGCCAGGTTTTGATTGACACTTCTGGATATGCCAGAGGGCATAAAAAGCCGAGGCACCTTCCAGAAGTCGCAGTCGGGTCTGGATGTGGAGGAGGGTGGAGGGCTGTGTGGCTGGTGCTGGTGTGATCCGATCGAGATTGAGGAGGGAGGCTGGAGGATTTAGGATTTAAGTTAGGCAGGCAGGGAGGGAATTGAATTTAGAAAATAATTTCTTTGATTCCCTGCAGCTTTGTCTGCTGAAGGGAATAGCAGTTTATTCTTTATTTCTTCTCTGGCAGTTTGGGAGGGTTTTTTTCTGATATTGGATAAATGGGGAGGTTCGACTGGGAGTGGGAGGTGTGGATTTATTTTAAAAATATATTATATACTACCATTTATTTTCTATTTTTCCAACTTCAATTTGCTTGCACACACACACATTTGGGGTGCAAGCCAAGAACAGAACCTCTATCCTAAGTGATATCCTAACTGCCCACTTGCCCACCAGCCCGCGCCGCCGGCCACCCACTCAGTCGCCCGCGCCTCCCCCCTGCTGCTGTTGCCGCCCGCCCGCACCTCCCCCCGCCACGTAGGGCACAAAAACACCTAGCGCCGGCCCTGATTGCGGGATGCCCTATGCTCTGGGAAGTCAAATTGCGCTAAATCGTGGTGGAAACGACAAATGAAATGATGAAACAACAAATTTTTGAAAATTTCGCGACAAACGGAAACGACCCAAAACGGACCCGTTCCGACAAATGAAAACTCGAAACGTCATTTTTTCTGGTCGTGCCCATGTCTAATAATAACATTAATATATCAATATTCATATTCATATTCAAAAATGTACAAAGAAAATCAGGCCACATATCACATAATCTCGAGTGTCTACATATGAATGCCACAAGTATGGGAAATAAACAAGAAGAACTGGAAATTTTAGTTCAGGAGGATAAATGTGACTTCATTAAGAATAACTAAACTTGGTGGAATGATTCCCAGGACTGAAATATAGAAATTGAGGGATATAAATTAATCAAAAAGAACAAAAAAAGTAGAAAGGGAGGTGGAGTTGCAGTATAAGTTAAAATACACAATCCTGAACAGAAATACAGGAGGAAGAGATTGGTTTTCCTATTGGGAGCATCTGGATAATTGTAGGTGATGTGAAAAATCAAAGCAAACAGAGTCTATTACTGACGACCCAGTCAGTGAGAAGGTGCAGACTGAATTGTTAAGAAACAAATTGCCAGGATTTCAGAGACACAGTGATGGAGTGATGGGAGATTTCAATTATCCTGATATTTCTTGGGAGGCAAATTCTACCAAGTATGGTGCTGGCCAATAAGACAGGGAGGTGGGATGATGCATTTCCCTGCACAGCTCCTAATTGGCCAGCACCAGGGAGAAGGACAGACAACGTCAGGAGACTTCTTTTGGGCTGGAGTTTAGACAGATGAGACCCTGCAGGAAGGTAAGTGACTGGCTGCTTGTATTTCAGAGGCTTCCAAACAGCAACTGAGTCATTTCGGAACCTACAAACAGCCCATCCCTAGTGCTGGGTGATCCAACACTTGAGGCATTCAAGAGAAGTTTCCCTGCCTTTTCGTTGGGGTTTTCGCAATTTTTTGTTTTCGTTTTCGTTATGTAACAAAACGAAAAAATGAAAACAAAACGAAAAATTGCTATTTCATTAGCATTCTTTCAGTTCAATGCATTTGCCGCAACGAAAACGAAAAACACAGCAAAATTTTTCGTTTCGTTTCCGTTTTCATTTTGTTTTTGAAAAATTTTCATTTTCATTTTCATTACGTAAATAAATGAAAAAACAAAAACAAAAACAAAAATTTCGCTGAGTCGTGCCCATCTCTATTCATTAATTTATGATTGAATGATTATTTCTAAACACAAATCTGGATGGATCTCGGCCTAGCTAGCCATCAAAGCCTTCCAGTTTAAGCATTTCTCCCAGGTGAGCTATATTTAGATTTGTCAGGTAAAACTCCCAGAAAGGATTTCTGCAGTCCAGAACATTCCAAAATCCCATTCTTAATGTTCATCTATTATAGCACAAACCACAGAGTCTTATGGCAACTTTATCAGGCTTTATTAGGCACAAGCTTTTATGGCCTCCAGCCCATTTCATAAAACAAATGTGTCTGAAGTTCATAAAGGGTTGTGCCAAAACCTTGTCAGTCTTTAAGCTGTCACAGAAGATATTGTTTTTGGTTACATTCACTGTCTCTGTCAGACTGAAGGTGAAAACAGCATTTTAATGTGACCTAACTTGGAGGTGGACATGAGGATTAACATTTGTCTTAAGATTTATTTTGGGTACATTTGTTCTCTGGAACACCTGTTTCTTTCATCTATAACAGAACAGAGATAAGAATCCCAATAGCTGCTGCTAATCAGAGAAGATAAAACTAGGCGAGGCGAACAAAAAGTCCAACATAAGTTACAAAAGAACCTATCATGGTGGCTTTTTGTGTACATTTATTTTGAGTTTTGTCCTTATGCTGGCATGATTTTATCAGTGTGTCCCATATGTCCAAAGCAGCTGTGAGTAACCACTGGCCTGTGGGTTGCCTGCATCTCCTGACTGCCGTTTCTGAAGCCCTGGAGCCCCTATTTCCCCACCACCCCCAAACTGGCCACTGAAATCAGTGCCATCATAGTCAGTGTTGAGCTTTTTCTCACTTCTTACATATGCAACTACAGCCAAAGGCTTGCAGGTATACATGTGAGTTCAGATGCATAAAGGGCATTTGGTGACAGCTGGTATAAAGTAGCTGCCTCTGTCTGTGGGACTGATGTAGCATCACAACTAAGAAAAGTGTGAGGGGTGAGCCAAGAAGCCATCAGATTGAGTTTCTACACAGCTGACTGGGAAGCCTTAGACACAAAACCTGTCAAAAGTGTCCAACAAGTATTATTTTCAGATGTTAATGAAAAGCTGATCTGCCACTAGTGTGACACAGAGATGGATGTTTCCATGAACTCAGTTAACAGAACATTATGACCCCAAGGACTACATGGGGGGGGGATGAGATTATGACTCTCCTGGGAACAGACAACCTCAGCAGCTTGTTTTACATTAGAGTCTAGTGAGCTCCTTGCAGAAAGGGATTTGTCACTTGAACCTTTCAAGGTAGTATATACCGGAGAGATGAAATCATCTGACAGTCCCTGGCCTCACGCAATCTCTTTTTCTCTCTGGTCTGCTCCATTCATGCTTCTGGCTTCCACTGGAAACTTATCCTCCAAGTTCTTTCTTATGGTGGACACAGAAAGGGAAATCCAATAGCCTCTGTGTTTTGAAGCAGTTTTCATAGGCTTCTTCCAATAAGTTTTCCCCCCCTTCTGGTCATCACATTCAGACTACACCTAAGTGCCTGTAATACTGCAGCATTTTATTAACAGGGATCAGCTACATACTGTGTCAATTGTGAAACAATCATCACATATCTTCTGTTTTCAGAGCCTGTATAATGTGCTGGTTTCAACGTATACATGGTAAGACGAAGATGGCTAAATGGTCTCCTCCTTCTGCACAAACAGGCCTTCACCCACCTGCTAACATGTATTTCAGAGAAGGCCATATGCCATGTCCTAATATTTGGGTGGCTGAATCTGCATAATGCTTTTGTTCCCCTTTACTTGTTTACTTATTGTGTTTAGCTTTAATACTGCCTAGTGCCTTTTAATAATGTAAGATGTAAGATGCCTCTTCACACTCATTGTTTCTCAGCTTTAAATGTTGTGTCTAATTTTGTTAACAGCTGGTGTATACTCATTGTCTCCAACATTGTGCTTCAGTGTTGTACACCACCTTGGGAACTTTCCAAGGAGAAAGCACCCAAGGTGGGTGTGGTGTTTACCTGTGTGATGAATAATGTATAAGAGGTATCTGAACTGACTGGTGGGTCTGTAGACCAATGAAAGAGTCTGGGGAGTGGCCTGAGAGGTTTTAAGGTACTGCTCATTTTCGTTTGTTGGAATGGGTCCGTTTCGGGTCGTTTCCGTTTCTCGCAAAGTTTTTCAAAAATTTGTCATTTCATCATTTTGTTTGTTGTTTGTTGTTTCCACTGCGATTTAGCGCGATTTGACTTCCCAGAGCATAGGGGCGTCCTGCAATTAGGGCCGGCGCTAGGTGTTTTTGCACCCTAGGCAGCAGGCGGGGCGGGCGGCGGGCGGCGGGGGGAGGTGTGGGCGGGCACCGGTGGCGGGGGGCCATGGGTGGGTGGCGACAGCGGCAGGGGGGAGGCGCGGGCGGGCGAGTGGGCGGGTGGCGGCGTGAGCTTCAGGCGAGTGGCGGCACGGGTGGGCGGGCGGGCGAGTGGGCAGTTAGGATATCACTTAGGATAGAGGTTCTGTTCTTGGCTTGTACCCCAAATGTGTGTGTGTGAAAGCAAATTGAAATTGGGAAAAGCCTCCCTCCTCAATCTCGATCAGATCACACCAGCACCAGCAGCCAGCCCTCCTCCCTAAACCACATCCATACACCCGACTGCGATTTCTGGAAGGTGCCTCGGCTTTTTATGCCCTCCAAGACATCCAGAAGTGTCAGTCAAAAACCTGGCAATGCCATTGGTGGAATGGTTCAAAAAAATTGCATGGTCCCATCCCATGCCCAGCCCAAATGAGCAGGTCTAAAAAAATAAAAAATAAAATAAAATAAAATAAAATCAATACGACATTTTATTGCTATAAAAAAACCACTGCTGCTACTATTAAAATTCAGGCATTTAAAATAAATAAATTTCACAAATTTCTGTGGTGATTTGGTGTGTTTTTTGACCATGATTTCAAAAGAAAAATTGCGGTCACCATTTTGGATCCCCCCACCACCACATGGCATGGCGAGATGACGAGCATGACCCCCCCGCCTGGTGCAAGCAGCCCAGGACAGGAGAAGAGGGGGGGAAAGGCCGGGGACCCCCCAGAAACCACCCCTCTGGTAAGTGGCAAACCTGAGGCAGGCATATTTTCGCCTGCTTTTTTGGCCGGGAGTCGGGTTTTTTAAAAAAAACTTTTAAAAACTTTTTCTGTGCTTTGCATTGCATGATCGCTGCGATGCCACAAACGAAAATGAAGAACCCAACCAAATTTTTCTTTTTTTGGTTCGAGTTCGAGTTCTGACGGCTTAATTATCGTTACCGTTTCTGTTACGTAACGGAAACAAAAAACGGAAATGAAAATGAAAATTTTGCCGAGTCATGCCCATGTCTACCATTGAGTCTTAAAGGAAATCTGCCACAGGCATGTCCTTCCTTGGTGATTTCTCAGGTACAAAAGGCGGTCTCAGTTGTTTCTCTTGAAATTAACATGATTTCAGTATGAGGGATGCCTTGCGTTTGATATGTACAGAGGATCGTGATGGATGACAATCCACTTTGTACATTCCCACTTCTGTCACCATTCAAATATTAGTCAGTGCCTTCCACCACTAGCATACAAACCCCATTTTTGTCACTACTATGGCTGGAACATTTATGTACATAGGTTAAATGAGCAGTATACCATAATGGTATGCTGTACTGTATTTAAAACAGCATGCAACAGTGAGATTGACAAGGAGGAGGAGGAGGAGGAGGAGGAGGAGGAGGCATCTTTCAAATTTCCCTGGACTACATTGTAATGCATGCTTCCCCTCCTCTGCTCCAGCATTGCTCTTCTGATGCTCTGCTAGCATAGTGAGGGTGATGTCAGATTGCTACTAATTAAAGAGTTCCTCCTTCCTTTTCATGGTGTGCATAGTATCTTCTCATTGCACTAGAGTTGGATCCAACCCTAAATTAAAAAAGGAACTCTATAATTAGTAGCAATCTGCCATTTCCAGAGACATATTCACACTCCACTTACAAACCTATTAGCTGGAATGTTTTTAAAAAGAATTTCCCCCATTTTAATTAATACATTTAAAAGGAATCATAGAAGCATAGAATCATAGAATCGCAAAGTTGGAAGAGACCTCAAGGACAATCCCATGACTTATTCTTTCTGGACACATATACATGTTAGAGTTTATTATTCTATTTTCATTACTGTTTTATTATTTGCTAATATCAAAGGATATTTTTCACTGAACCAAACCAAACCAAACCAAACCAAATAAATAAATAGCAGATTTGATTTATGATCTCTTGCTTTATTGAAGAACCAGTTAGAATGTGGAGTTTTGCTGAGAACCATGCTCCCTTTTAATGACTGTTATTTTGAAAAAGCCTGGATGAGAGTAATAATCATTTTAGATCTCACACAACCTTTGGTTTAAGGCAAAGGAGCATCTTCTTCCAGGTGCTTTGCTCTTTAGCCTGGACAAAGGTTGTTGACATCTAAAGTGGATTTTTTTCTACTTATGGCTCAAAGTACCGTACTAATGTAAGAAGTAATAATTTACAACCATAGTATCCAAAATCGGTCAAATGCTCTGGAAGTTGCTGGCTGCCTCACTCTGTCTAGAACTGGCTCTGCCAAGTGAAGCCACAAGTACACATTTTCAAAGAAACTGTGAGTTGTGATAGTAACAACATCAATCATCATCATCATCAAGAAGAAGAAGAAGAAGAAGAAGAAGAAGAAGAAGAAGAAGAAGAA
>JAHTLZ010000016.1:56030136-56045736 GCA_023846285.1 Phrynocephalus versicolor
TATCTATCTATCTATCTATCTATCTATCTATCTATCTATCTATCTATCTATCTATTCACCGACCCATTCATTTCGCAACAACCAGCACAGTTCTGCCAGCTAGCTAGCTCAGTGAGTTGGGAGTTCAATTCCCCACTGTGACTTCTGGGAGAAGAGCCAGCCTGTATTTTCTTTAGCAAGCTGCAGAGTCCCAGGGTGCCCCCCAGAAGAAGGGAATGCTAACCCACTTCTTAGTTCGCCGTACTTATAAAATGCTAACAAAAGGATTGCCATAAGGCAGGATTGATTTAATGGCACGTCATCACTATCAACAACACAATTCAACAGGCATCTATCTCTAATAATAAAAATAAATGTTGTCATGTGGCTATCCCACTTTCCCTCCTTAATGTGTTCCCCTTGATAAGAGGATGTAAGATGTGGTAGGAAAGCAGGGGAATGGTTAGAAAACTGAGGATGACATCATCTAGACAAACTTCATAATTCTGTGAATGAAGCAATATGGTTGCACACCTAGATGTCACTCTAGGTCAGATTCTGCATCCCTACTTACACAAATTCTAGTAGCAGGTGACATGAAAAGCTGCTGGTGCATATACAGATGGCATTAAGTGGTCACCATTTATTCTACATGTTTACTCTGAAGTATAATGGACTCTGTTAAGAGAGACTTCCTGGTAGTAGAGATGGGCACGAAACGACCAATTTGTCGTTACCATTATCCGTTACCGTTACCATTACGTAACGGTACGAATAACGACCATTTGGACGGGTCAGGCTCGAACCGAACAGAACCAAGAATCGGCCTGGCCGCCCGATAAGTCCTCCACTCCTACGTGCTGCCGGTGCTGCTGCTGGCCTTCCTGGTCCAGTCTTCCGGCTTCCGGCTTCAGGGGCAGAGTCGAGAAGGAGCTGAGATCCGGTCTCTGTGCGCAGAGACCAGATCCCAGCCCCTCTCGCCGCCATCCTCCACCATGGAGCTTGACAGCCCACCGGCGCAAGGCTGTCAGGCTCCATGGGGGAGTCGGGAAGGAAGGGGCTGAGATCCGGTCTCCTCGGGTGGACGGTGGATTGGAACCCCCTGTCGCTGCCCTGAAAATGCTCCGCGCTGGCGACAGGGCCATTTTCAGTGGGATCCTGCCCAGCTGTCATTGGCTGGACCCCTTCAAAAATGACCCACCTGGCACTAGGGGGACCCCCTTGTGCCAAGTGGGCCATTTGAGAAGGGGCCCAGCTCATGGCAGGGCGGCAGGACCTCCCTGAAAATGGCCCCGTGGCCAATGCAGGAGCCCCACAAGGTGAGAGCTCCGCAGCTGAGAGGTGGGGTGGGAAAAATAGGTTTCCCATCAGGAGGGGGGAGATTATTTTAAAGATCCCCCTCCCCCCTCCTCATGGAGTGGGGGGAAAGAGGGGGCACTGCCACCAGGACCAGGAAAAATGCTTTAAGTTTCCCCTCTTTTTTCCTCCCCATGGGGTGGGGTGGATAACGGGGCTGTTTAAGCTAATCTTCTTCCCCCCCTCCTGATGACAGCGCCAAGTGGGCACTCAGTGCTGTGATCGGGAGCAGATTAGTTCAAAGAGCCCTCTCTTCCCCCCTCCCCAGGGGTGGGGGAAAAGAGGGATCCCTGTAACTTATCTTCCCCCCTCCTGATGACCCATTTACTTCCAGGTTCCTGGCCTGCACTACAGCTGTAGTGCGGGTGTGTTTTTCTTAAAAGCAACTGTTCCGCCCTTCGGGCCCCGTCCGCACTTGGTTTTATTTATTTATTTATTTATTTTATGATTTTAGGGTGTTGACCAGGGCACGCCTGGGCCCCCATAATTTTTATTTTTTCAAGCACCCACTGTGTGTCCCCTGGGGCTGGGCGGGCCCTTCTTTCACTTTCACTTTTTTTTTTTCTTTCAGCGCCCACTGCATGGGCCCTGCGGCCCCGTCAGAGCTGGGGATTTTTTGTTTGTTTGTTTTTAAAGATATTAGGGTGCCAACCAGACCATCCCTGGCACCCTCTTGGTGCTCCTTTTATTTTTTATTTTTATTTTATTTGTTTTATTGTCGACCAAGCGCTACCGTCATTGGCTGTTTTGTTTTTTTTTACTGCGATCAAGCGCTACCCGGACCAGCACCAGGTAGGAGACATTTAAAACTATTATTCCCCTCTCCTATGGGAAACGTATGTTCCCCACCCACCCCACCTCTCAGCTGCTCCTCGCTGGCTTCCTGCATCTCCTTTCCAGTGGTGCAGGGAAGCCAGCTGAGCACCAGAGAGGCGCTGGGTTGGGGCCAGCGCAGAGCAGCTGAGAGGCGCTTGCTGGGGGAGCTCTTTCTCCCACCCCACAGTGGCTGGAGGGAAGATTAAGCCCACTGTTTCCCCCAGCCACAGTTGCACAAGCACCACACACACACACACACACACACACACACACACACACACACACTACACTACACACAAAACGAAGAACGAATAAATGAACAAATGGAACGAAGTTTTTTGAAAAATGTCATGACAAATGGAAACAAACTGAATCGGGTCCGGTAACGGAAACAAAAAACCGAAACGTCATTTTTTCTATTCGTGCCCATCTCTACCTGGTAGATAAGTGTGGGATTGCAGCATTTCTTTCTCCTTTCTGCTACCCGCATTTGGTTAAAGTCCTCTAGTCTTGCTACTAATAAATGGCACATGATAATGTTAGTAAAGGCTTCTGAATCCTTCCATGCAAGATACCTAAAGGTTACGAGATTAATTCCTGATTGGCATTAGTTGACTATAACATTGACAGAGAATCATGTTGCTGCTCCAGGCAAAGGCCTCAGCTGGTTTTACGTCAATGCCAATTATATCCTCCAAGGAACGATTAAACGGAACAATCTGCGGACATGCCACCACTGAAAAGCCACTTGCATGTCAAGTATGCACATGTCTCTGGTATGTCAGAAATGTCTGTGTACCACTCTTTTCCAGCACAGATGTTGAACAAACAAAAACAAATTATATGTTTTTGTTTGTTCAACATCTTTGGCTTCTAGTGTTCACTGAGACCCAATCACAGTTTACAAGAACTTTACAAAATAAAACAATACATTAAATAAAAATGCAAAGGAACATAAATACAGAAGCAGAGGCCACGGTAAAAGTGTATGAGCAGGTGAACCAAAAGCCATTGACTGCAGTATACTTAAGTAAACAAAGGAGGAGAAAACCATTTAAAGATGCAAATTACTAGGCTTAAAAATAGTGAACATTTTGAGTCATGAATAAGAATATTACATCAGGAATTGACAACTATGACATGTCAGATATGTTAGTCTACAGTTCTCTCAGCCCTATCTACTGGTGTGGTGGTGAGGAAGTATGGGTCTTATATTTAAAAATACTTTCAAGGGCTCCACCTGCTTATCTCTTAAGATGTTTTAACAAACATAACTGGGAACCCAGTGCATCGTGGCGGTAGATAGAGTAATGGGCTAAGATTCAAGACACCTGAGTTAGATTCCCCAGCTCTGCTGTAGAAGCACACTGGGGATGAACTGGTACAACAACCCTAAAATACCTCACTTACCTTGAAATCCCTGTTAGGGTAGCTACAAGTCACTTCTGACTAGAGATGGGCACGACTCAGAAAAAAAGTTTCGTTTTCGTTTTCATTTTCGGCTAGGGTCTGAGTCGTTTCGTTTCCGTTTTCGTGGGCTAATTTCAAAATTTTTCATTTTCGTTTCGTTACGTAACGAAAACGAAAAACGAAAATGAAATTTTTTTCGTTTCTCCCCATTTAGCTCAATTGAGTGCTTTTCCAGTAACGAAAAACGAAAATTGGCTCGAAATTAGTCGTTTCGTTTCCGTTTTCGGTCCAGGTTGGTGCCGATTTTCATTTTCGTTTCGTTTCCGTAACGAAAACGAAAAACGAAAACGAAAACGAAAATACCGCTAAGTCGTGCCCATCTCTACTTCTGACCAATGACACAGTGTGTTTATGTGTAGTGTAGTGTAGTATAGCATAGTGTAGTGTAGTGAGTAGCTCATAAAATGTGACTGAAGAACTCATGGAATATTTGGGAGGTATATATGTAGGGATAAGATTAAACACATAAAAAGTAACTTACAATATTGTGTTATAGAGTAGCATATCAAGTTATTTCTAATAAGTAAGTAATAAGTTGCTTTTCGCAACAGTTAGTTATTTTGGAAAAGTACCTTCCTTTGAAAGAAAGAAATGAGAACTCACTCTAAAATAAAGTGGCTTTCATCGTAAGCTAGGGCTGTTGGGCCACACATGCATTTGTGGTCCCTTCCCAAATCCTTGCTACAGCACAGCTAAAACAGTATACAGTAATTCCAGTGGGAAATAGTCCACACAGGGAGCAAGTATTTTGTATCCCACTAAAACTGTAGCCGCAATGGGCTGCTGAGAATATTTGGCTGGAAAACATGGTTCAGGAGCCTCACAAAAACTGCATTGTTTTGTGTGCAACAGAAACAGCAGTACATTGTGAAAACAGCAACTGTAGCAATATTTTTGGCCATAGTGCTAAACGATTTAAGCCCCAGGTAGGTGGTGGTAGTGAGCACTGAAGCCCCTCTACTGCCTGCACACTCTCCCCCCCCCCCAAGAAAATGTCAAAAGCACACATGCTAGGCACAGCGGATGACGTGTGAAACTCATTTTTATACATTGCAAAATTCAGCTAAATATGTCCACAGCTGTATGTTCACAGACATACAGCTAAAGATATCGACTTTTTCACCAAATCATTGTCCAAAATCTGTTCTATCCTTACACTGATGGAAGGAAAATGGAGTTACCTGTCATGGCTAATAAGTGCTAACAAACAAGCTCCTGCATGGATTTTTACTAATATGCCAAGCCACCTGACCTGTATGCAATGAGGAAACTAGGTTAATTAGCAAATATTAGCCACTGTGAGTTTTGCCATTTACTCTCTGCCACTGTAACTACAGAACAGGTTTTTGGCCAATACTCCTGCTCTCTGTTAATTCCAGTGGTACTCTCTATGGATGAATTCTCAGTATTTAGCTGATCGTAAAGAAGTTGCCCATATGTTACAAGACATTTGTTCAAACTTATTGCCTGACTGTAATGACTATTGAGAAGCAAATACACAGAAGCTGTTGAGAATCCTTCCAACTTGAGCCAAGATGTAGCTGATTCTTTGAAAAGTGTTGGAAGCTAGGCTAATCCAAGACTTATCAGTGAGACAGTTCTAAGTCAGCTGGCAAATGGAATATGCCATTCAGTACTACTGCATAAACATGAATAAAAACTGTTGCTAGCAGCAGAATTTCTTGAAGCAATACACACCGCTTTTATTAGACAAAAAAATACAAGCCATCTGCTAAATTTTCATAGACACTAAAATTCAGAATACATTGCCTTGCAAGAAAAGGCAACAGGCTTTTAGACCAATGTCAGTTCTAATCAAAACTAATGTACATGTTATACTGCCACAGGGATGCTGCTGTAAGTAATATTTTTTCTAGTGGTTTCCCCCTGCCCCACCATAATGTGAATCACACTCACCACATGATACAGTCTCATCTGCCTTGTGTAGCTCCTACATAAAGTTGTGCATACATTCACAACTTGGTTACTTTGTTCGGTAAGCACTTTGGAATAGAGATGGGCACGACTTAGCGGTATTTCCGTTTCCGTTTCCGTTACTCGTTTCCGTTACTCTACGGAAACGGAAACGGGAATTACTCCGCCAGACTTCGAGCTCGAACCGACGAATGAACAATTTGGTCTGATTTGTCGTGCTCGTTACTTGCATCGCGCGATCGCGCGCGATGCCAAGCGGCACAGAAAAAAAAGTTTTTAAAAGTTAAAAAGCCCGGTTCCCGGCCAAAAAGCAGGCGGAAAAATGCCTGCCGTGCCTCAGGGCACCTACCAGAGGGGTGGTTTCTGGAGGTCCCCGCCCGGCCTCCCCCCCTCCTCCGTCCTGGGATGCTCTGGTGTGGTGGTGGGACTCGCCCGCCGCAAAAAGCCCAGTCTCGCCGCCGGCCGCCAAAGCGCAACCAAGCGGCACGGGCGGCACAGGAAAAAACTTTTTTAAACTCTCCCCCGGGTCTCCCCCCCACCCATTCCCGGGCCAAAAAGCAGGCGGAAAATGCCCGCTTGACTAAGGGCACTCACTCAGTAGGGCACCTACCGGAGGGGGGGTTTCTGGTCTGGAGGGGGGTGTCCCGGCTTCCCCCGTCCTGGGCAGCCGGACTCGAGTCGCCTCGTCGCCATGCCATGCGGTGCGGGCGGGGGATCGAAAATGGGGCGGCGAATGCAATATTGTTTTTGAAATCGTGGTCCAAAAACACACAAGCACAACAGAAACACGCGGAAATGTATGAACTGCCAGATTTTTCACAGTAGCAGTGGTTTTTTTCTTGCAACAAAATGTCTCTCCTCTCCTCCTGTGTCCTCCATTGATTTTATTTTATTTTATTTTATTTTACACCTGCGCAGTGTGCAATGATGGGCTGGCCCAGTGGCCTGGCCAGCCATGTGGGAGGGGACGACCATGCAAATTTTTGGAGCCATCTCACCAATCGCATGGCCACTTGGCCACTGAGACTTCTGGGATGTGCCAAAAAGCCCCCTAAAACTTGCCCTAGCCCCCTAACCCGCTAACCCTAATCCTTGACTCCTTACCCATACGTCA
The DNA here is from genome assembly GCA_023846285.1 of Phrynocephalus versicolor. Classification (NCBI taxonomy): domain Eukaryota; kingdom Metazoa; phylum Chordata; class Lepidosauria; order Squamata; family Agamidae; genus Phrynocephalus; species Phrynocephalus versicolor. The sequence goes on from JAHTLZ010000016.1 coordinate 56,036,807, forward strand.
CAGACTGTCTTCTTAGTGGGTCAGAGAGGCACCCAGAGGTGCAACCCAATAGCCCACCATAACCTTACCCGTCATTAGCCTAACCCTAGCCCTAACCCTAATCCACCTTAGCCCATAGCCAGATCGACTTGCATTGCACTACACACGCAAGTACGATTCCCTTCTTTGTGGGACATGGCAGGTGCGACCCGCTCGTGGGACAAGGTGCTTGAGCAGGTGCAGTGGCACTGCCTGGCCTGCAAATGGCTGGCGACACGCTCGTACCAGGGTATCAAGTACTCGAGTAGGTCTCACTCTGCCTGCAAATGGTATGCATAACCATATGGTTGTGCATGCCATTTTGCAGCAGCAGCAGGTGAGGATGGGAGACCCCCATGTTGAGGGGTCCCTTGGAGCCTGCTGCTGCTGTCCCTTCCTTTATAGCGGGCCGGCGGAGGCACCCACCCCACAGAGGTGCCTCCAGGAGCCCGCTACCCCCCCCAAAAAAACCAGTATAACGATAACGAAAAAAACGAAAAACGAAACGACTAATTTTTTCCGATTTTTCGCGAAAACGGAAACGAAACGACTCGGACCCTAGCCGAAAAAGAAAACGAAAACGAAGTTTTTTTCCTGAGTCGTGCCCATCTCTACTTTGGAACAGAACAGAGAAATGTTGCTTTCGCCACTGTCCCCCCCCTTTTATTTTTGCATGATAAGTGGCAAAATGACCATGATTGCAAGGTTATTCTGGGAATCATGTACACCAAGAATATACATTTCCCATCTCAGCTCCAAATGTGTGCTTTTGCCCAGAGGTTGCAATTTTCTAGGACATTCATATGGTGGCATCCTGTACAGGGTCGACATAAATGATTCTGTGTGTGTGCGAGCTCACTCAGGAATATTTGTGACCGTAAGGAAGGGCAGACTACAAAACTGACAAATTCATGAGTATAAACCCTGATTAATACACTACATTGAATTATGTTGCAACTCACACTTTTTAAAATCAATTTTTGTTCCCTGTTGAACTGAGCTTGTTATAAACAGATAAACTTGTCCTAAGCCCTATTTCACTGATCAGTATGAATTTATCTTGGGAACAGAAGATGTCCTTCAGCCATGCTCTAATCTTCTCTAAGAGCTAAAGCATAACTTTTCATTTTAATATCCAAAACCTAGTGACAACTTATTACATTTGCATTTCAACAGAAACAATGTTCATGTGACAGGTGCTGTTGTGTTAAGGGCCTGCTTTAATATATCTAGTAATGATCTCTATGGTCAGAAAAAGATCATTATCTGACAATAGTTGGCTGGATAAGCCAGTGGCTTTGGGAACTGGTGCAGAACCAGAGGTTGGGAGTTCGATTCCCCACTGGGCCTCTTGAAGGAAGAACCACCCTGTGTGGCCTTGGGAAAGTGGCACAGTCATTAGGTATTCCCTGAGGAAGGGAATGGTAAACTTCTTGATGGGTTTCAGCACCTTAGGCCATTGTTTACCTTAAGGCCATGGACACTAATGTCTCCCTAACGAGCCTATTAAGGCTTTGTTCATCTTATGAGCCAATCAGACCAGGGGACAAGAGGTCAAGCTGACTATAAGGAGGTCTCTTGCACTAGCTACACTCAGACCGATGAAGCTGTTTGGATGAACAGCGAAACGTTTCTATCTCTCAAAAAAGAAGTCCAGTAGCCATGACTCAACTCCCAGATAAACTCACCTGGATGACTGAGAATCTTCACAGACGTAAACTTCTGAGTATTCTCTACCTCAAAAATCCTGAAAGGGGTAGTCATAAATCAGAATTAACTTGATGGAGTATGATTATTGTTAATTTGTATTATGAATTTGTTTTTAAAGCAAAAAAAAAAAAAAAAGCAGAGTGTTCTGCTCATATACTACCCCGGTAGTGCTTCCATCCCATAGCACATTGCCCCCCACCAGCAAGCTAGGTATTCATTTCCCAAAGTCGGGAGGATAGAAGGTGGGGTCAACCATGAGCCAGCTACCTGGGATTGAACCCCAGGTGTGAGCACAATTTTAGTTGCAGTACAGCTAATCATTGTGCCACAAAGCTCCTTCTTACTGATATGCAACTGGGTGATTTTAAATGCTACCAATAAAATTTTTGTTCAGCCATGCAGGCCATTAATGACTTATAGTAATCTCTAAGACTTGTAAGACAGTCAGTAACAAATATAGACAAGATGGGGCAGGGTGGGGTGGGGTGTGAAGTCCTGAATAGCTGTTTCATTTTGGGGGATGGGAAGAAGAGATGTGCTCTCGTTAATGAGCATCTGATGTATACTGCAAACTATTTAAAGTATGGGGATTCATCCCTCTGAACAATCAAGATCCCAAGGGCAACATGGTATAACTTAGGGAGGCAATCACATTGAGGTCCTTGATTTAGTACAGTGGCAAAGTGTCTATTGGCTTTCAGAAATTCATTGTGATAAAACAGAAATCAGAACAGAAATTAGGAGGTGGAGAATGAAGACAAGAGGTCTTCTGACCACAAGAATGGCTTGTGATTTTGGAAGTAACGGATAATTCCTTCTCAATGAATGGCCAACAAAGGTCAGAGCAGGTAAAGAACATCTCCTCCAATGCACCACACCAAAGCTAAGCTGTAGTCTCCAATGTGAGTGCAAAAGGAAATATTGTCCCATAGCAAGCACTGAAGAAAATTCATCTGCCCATCTCTAGCTGGCCTTTCTACATGAAATGTGGGTGCCATTTTGTTGTTCACCTCAGGCAGCAAAATGTGTTAGGCTGGCCCTTCTTTTTGGCACCGCTTTGACAAAATATTTGTTCTACATATTAAGATTATTTCATATCAGATCCTAGCCATCTTGTTCTTACATTATGCTATCCTATTTAGGTACATTTCTGAAATCCCAAGTATTTGGAAGTATTGCCCCAATCTGTTGTGAGAAATGACATGCTGTTGAATATTTAAAATAAAGAGAACAGTGATGTTACTCTTCAGCTTTTATTTAGTTCCAGCAGGGGCACAGTACATTCCCTTCTGTTTAATTGTCTACTTTCACATGGTGGTTTGCCTATTCATATATCTCATTAAGATCTGAAATGTGGATGTGTGCATCTTCCCTGCAGAGAGAAGCATATGGCATTGCCTATCTACCTCTGGAGATGGGTAAGCTCCCACTTGAGCACTCATGATTTGGGCATAAGAACATAAGAACATAAGAATAGCCTTGCTGGAACAGGCCAGAGCTCATCAAGTCCAACATTCTGTCTCACACAGCTGCTCACTATTTGCTTCAGGGTATTCCCAAGAAGATGTCTTCACCTGGTTAAGATTCCCTGCAAATGGCATTGCCTATCTCTCCAACCTGGTGGTTGTCCTTAGATATCCATAATGTAGCCATTTATATCCCTGTTCTCCATGAATTTGTCTAATCCTTTCTTAAAGCTGTCAAGGCTGACAGCTGTCACCACTTCTTCTGGCAGGGAGTTCCATAGACCAGTGATTCTGTGGGTGAAAAAGTACTTTCTCTTATTTGTTTGAGATCTAGCACCCAAAGGTTTCATGGAGTGCCCCCTAGTTCTAGTGTTATGTGATAGGGAAAACAGCTTTTCCTTATCTACTTTGTCGACACCATGTATGATTTTATAAACTGCAGTCAGGTCACCTCTTAGGCATGATCATTCAAGAGTGAAGAGGCCCAGCCATTGCAGCCTCAGATGGTAAGGAAGGTGTTCCAGTCTCCAAATCATTCTGGTTGCCCTCCTCTGCACTTTTTCCATTTCCATAATATCCTTCTGCAGGTATGGTGACCAGAACTGTACATAGTACTCCAGATAGGGCCTCACCATAGATTTATAAAGAGGCAAAATGACACTTGCTGTCTTATTTTCTGTACCCTTCCTAATGATCCCTAGCATTGAGTTTCCTTTTTTCAATGCTGTGGCACACTGGGTTGACACCTTCATTGAGGTGTCCACCATACTTCCTATGCTTGTTCATGACCCCAATGTCCAAAGTCATTCATGAACAGTCCATAGTTAATTGAGAGTTTGGAAATCCTACCTTTTAGGACCATAGCACCAAGAACCATACTTTCTGGTGGACACTGAAAACTTAATCCAAAAGTATAATATTCCCAAATTTGGCTTCATTTTTGTTCAAATCTGCCTGCCTGAAAAACCCAAAACCATTCTACTTTCCCATCTCAGAATTCCTTTTGTTCCATTTTGGACCATCAGATGAGTGGGGAGAATTACAACTAAACCATAAGTTATAAGAGAGATATTAAGTCTTGAGTTTTTACACACAAATAAATACATATGAAGAGAAACTAGAATTACGGGTAAATAATGCTGCAAGTGTGAGGAAGCAAAAGGCAAAGGAAATGACCTATAACTGTATGTTGAACACCAAGCAGCACAGTTGCCGAGGGCTGTGAAGTTGAAAGAGTATAAACGATTTTAGATGGTGAGCTGTTTCTCAGATTTACCATATAGATGATGTGCAGCTTCTAAGGCAAGACTTTCCAACGCATCCCCTGCATCTGACAGCTGCTGCTTCTACCCTTCTTCCTATCCTAAGAATGTCACCGCATGATAAAACTCACGTGTGTTTTAATTGGGATGACAGCTGCAGCACCAAGGTGTGAATTTGATAAAGAGGAAATTCCGACAGGAAATTAGGAATCCGAAGTCGAGGGGAGATGGTGCTCATCTTGCAGCCAGACATTTCCCTTTGATTCCCAGGGTTTAACAAATAAAGATAGCACACAAAGGAAAGCATCAAGTGGAAGATATAAAAAAAAGAATAGCAATGGGGGGGAATGGGGGGAATAAATTATAGTTTGGCACGGATTCTTGTCTGCCTAAGATTACATAAAACAAAACAAAAATTGTCCAGGGAATATGGCAATTCCTTTAGAACCTGCTTTTCTATGTTTTTCAATATTATACTGACAGTTTCATAAAATGATGCATTGAGAACGAGGTTCATACATATGAAGGCACAGGTAACATTGCTTAAATGTTACAGTATTTGTTATTGTTTAAAATGATCTGTTTTCATTGGCGTCCCTTTTCACTTCACATGTTCATTTTACAGTATTAGTAAGAGCTAGAATTGTGGGCTTTCGAGAGAAAAGTTCAGCTGTAGCTGAAGGAGTGTGGATTTTTCCATTTTTTCCCTCATGGAATTTGTATCTACCCTTCAGGTAGAAGAGAAGAATATGTGTTGTTTTCTAAATAAGGAGTATCCCATTATTATCAGTTCAGTTAGATTCTTTCAGAGAGACTGGTGTTTGTTTTAAAGCCTGAACTGGAATTGCACTCGGAAGGGACTTCTGAAGGTGAACTGGGAGCATTTAGCAGTTCCAGCAATTGGGGATTACACGGCTCTAAACTTATTTTATTCCCTTTCCCCACCCCCAGCGTGCTATGTAGTCACAATCCAAGGAGGACCACTATTGCTGTATACATTAAAGGTGGTCTTAAAGATCACTGCAAAAGGCCAACAGAGCACAGTTCAAGTCTTTGAAGCAATCCTTATAAATAATTAAATTGCTCATTATGAAACACGGAAAACCAGAGCAGTACCATTATTGGTTTGGTAGCATTTAATCGCCCTTTACATAACGGCCAGTAGATGGCACTGTAACTGTCCGTAAAAGCTATCAATTAGGAGTGTGTGTCACTGACATCATTAATAATGGACTCAATGCAATAGCCTAACAGTGCAATGTTCAACCTGATATTACTCTAATTAACTCTCCCTATAATCTTCCTCACAATTAAAAATGAATTACAAACTTCATCAAAAAATTACCAATTTGTTGATTTGTATTCATCCAAATCAATGCCCCTCCCCCTGACAAATGTGAATCAGTTAATGGAAATATACAGTTTGATTCCAGTCAATATGAATTAGCTGAGAATTGTGTTGTTCACAAATAAGAATTTCCATCCCTAATTGGAACTTCAAACATCCGAGTAAAGTACTAGTGTAGCTAAGTACAAATGACATAGGGGCCGTTCCCATATTTTGATTTCACATATATGAAAATTTTGAAATATTTTGTTAATCTTTGTTTTTTAAAAAAAAGAGAATGATAGTGCATCAGTTATTCTAGAAATTGCCCTTTACCTTTTGCAATGACATGACGCAAATCCAAGACTGTACCCATATTAACCAACAACATAGTTTGTGTGTTGGCTTATTGCCATCCTTTGTTTTCTTAGAGTTTTCAGCCAAGAAGTCTTGAATTAATATCTTCATTAGAACATTGAAATATTGCTCCATTTAACATGAGATCTTTAAGACCAAGGCTTTTGTTCAGAGATGTGTCATCTTTTATTTGTTTGATTTTGGTCACATTTTGTTCAGAAAACTTGCTGACAACTATAGCAAGCAAATTTAATGGCATTTCCATGGCTCAAAGAACAATGCTTACAAGCATTTAAAATGGTGCTAGGAAAGGGGGAAAGTTAAGCGTTGGACTAACTAAAATACATCTATTTAAAAAGAGCAGAAATGAAATCATCTTACTAGGTGCAATCTCCAGAGGAAATAAGGTTGGTCATTACTATGAAAATGGTCTCAAGCTCAGAGGAAGCAAGGAATTCTGAGGGAGCTGGTGAATAATATTATTCATTGTACTCAGAAGTCCTAGTGCAGTGATGGTGAACCTTTTAGAGACCGAGTGCCCAAATTGCGATTCAAAACCCACTAATTTTTTGCAAAGTGCCAATACAGCCATTTAAGCTGAATTCAGGTGGCTGTGAAAGGGCAATGTCAAGTGCCCACAGGAAGGGCTCCGAGTGCCACCTTTGGCACCTGTGCCATAGGTTCGCCATCACTGTCCTAGGGCTTTAACTATACAAGCTTTGATTCCACTACACTACTGCTGTCTAGCACCACAGCTCAAAAGCATCGATTCTGCGGCAATCAGCCTTCTTTATAGTCCAGCTCTCACTTCCATACATGACTACTGGAAAAAACATAGCTTTGACTATCCGGACCTTAGTTGGCAAAGTGATGTCTCTGCTCTTTAGGATGCTATCTAGGTTTGCCATTGCTTTCCTCCCAAGAAGCCAGTCACAAACAATTTGTGCCAGTGTCCAATGCCACAGCCCTCCCTGCCCTAAACCTTCCTTGCACTCAGTTTTGACCAAAACCTGCATTTAGAAAAGGGCATGCAGTTGGCAGCAGACCTCATATGCCAGTGATGGAGAACCTTTTCGAGACCAAAGTGCCCAAACTGTGATTCAAAACCCACTAATTTTTTGCAAAGTGCCAATACAGCAATTTAACCTGAATACAGGTGGCTGTGAAAGGGCAATGTCAGGTGGCCACAGGAAGGGCTCCGAGTGCCACCTTTGGCACCTGTGCCATAGGTTCGCCATCACTGTCCTAGGGCTTTAACTATACAAGCTTTGATTCCACTACACTACTGCTGTCATCTTTTGTTTTCACATCTCAGAAAGGGGCTGTGAAACCAGAACTGGACTTCTTTTCACATCTGCTTTCAGTTTTTGGGAGAGATCTGCAGCACATCTAAGGAGCTGATGCCTGGATCTTCAAAGGTTCCTGGCCACTAATAATGCTGATCTTCATCATATGGTTGATAACTACAGAAAACTTTTCCCATATGTTGCACATACGCTGTAGCCATTGAAGCACTGCTGTGTGCTTTCTTGGTGGTCTGAATCCACAATGAAGATCAGATCCTTTCCTTTCATATTTTGTTCTTGCAGGCATTGCCTCTTTAGGACCACATTTTTCACTTGGCAGAGAGGGGCTGCTGTGTTAGTCAACTGACACTGGAAGTCATGAAAGGGTTCTGTGTTTGGTTTGGTTTCTTTCAACATTTGTTGGCAGGGTCAATTGATTATGTTATGATTGTGTCTCCAATCCCAGCCTGACCATTAAGCCAGGAAAGGTGAGGCAGTGAAACCAGGGGAATAGCTGCCATCACCACCACCACCACCACCACCACTCACTTGCCACCTGACCAACAGCTGCTGCCTTCTTTTCAGCAATCATCACCTGCCACCTATAGCAGGCATGCCTGCTTCTAGACTAAGGTGTTTCAATTATGCCTGCTTCCAATGGTTCTCAGAACCAAGGCATTTTATTGGCTATCTTGGCACTGAGCCCCCCCCCTTTTTTTAGGCTGCAGGGTAGCAATTTCATGCCACAGCATCTCTGGCCGGCCATACAGTGGTGCTGCAAAACATGGCCATAAAAGATGCTGTAAGATCCCCTCTGCCCTAGGATAAGCAAATCTTACTCGGTTGTTTGTTTGTTTTCCTTGGGGGGAGGGTTTATTTTGGAATGGAAGGCTTTGAATTGGCTAACTCAGTCATCCACTAGGTGTCAATAGTGGTACAATAAGGCCATAGAAGTTCTTATGTTATGTTCTTAAAGTGTATCTCTCCAGCCTTGACTGGTCTAACAGAAAAAAAATATCCAAGAAGAATTGTGAGGAACAAAACACTTTGCCCCAGTTAGGAATAATGTGGTCAAGCCTAGTCCTGCTGCAGTAGTATGTCTGAGAAAGGGTGACCATCAAGCCTGTGTAGTGACCACGGAGGTGTAAGTATACTATACACAACAGCAACTTTTGAATTGGCGAGTCAGGGACCCACGAATCCAGAAGGCTTTTTCTGAGAAGCACCTTTTTCTGTAAACATCCTGGACAGGCCCATAGATAGGCATTGGTCAGGAAAAAGTAATTGAACAGCCTCGTTTGGAGATTCCATGTCTCTGGGGAGGAACCAGCTGCAAATCACCACAGGCTGCTGATTTGTATGTCCTTATTGACAGTGTCCTGTCATCTCTATTTTGGTGGCCCATCTGACCATCAGCATTCAATTTTCACATGTAAGTCGTTTTGGTAACAGTAGATATAGATAGATAGATAGATAGATAGATAGATAGATAGATAGATAGATA
>JAHTLZ010000016.1:56045746-56059310 GCA_023846285.1 Phrynocephalus versicolor
TAGATAGATAGATAGATAGATAGATAGATAGATAGATAGATAGATAGATAGATTAGATAGATAGATAGATAGATAGAGATCCTTTAAAAGCTCAAAGCACCATGATTAGATTATGCCTTAAGAAAAGATTGTTTAGTCTAGAGAATAGATGGCTAAGAGAGACGTGACAGCACTTTTCACATGCTACAGAGATGGGGCAGTTTCCGTTTTTGATTTTTCCAGAGTGCAGGACATGCAACCATGTGCTCAAGCTACAGGAAGTCAGATTTAGGGTGAATATAGGAAAGAAATTCTTAATCATTTGAGCAGTACAAAAATGGAACCAATTGCTTCAGGAGACGGGGAAAGCTCCAACACAGGAGGCATTCAAGAGCTATGGCATCCACCCCTTTCAATCCCTGCACTGCCTGGCTAATTAAAGCTGCCAGTGGGACCATGGCCGAATGGGCTTCGGTCATCGCCACCACCTCCTTCAGCGAGGGGGTTTTCCCCTCTCATCTGAAGGAGACGGTGGTAAAGCCCATTCTTAAAAAACCGGGCCTTTCCACGGATGATTTAGCAAACTATCGCCCAATTGCTAATGTCCCGTTTATGGGCAAGGTGATCGAGAGGGTGGCGGCGGTCCGGCTGCAGTCATACCTGGAGGATCGGCAGTGCCTCGATCCTTGCCAGTCCAGGTTCAGGCCTCATCGGGGGACCGAAACAGCTTTGGTCACGCTGCAAGATGACCTAATCCGGGCGGCCGACAGGGGTTGCTCTACCCTGTTGGTTCTCCTGGATTTGTCAGCGGCCTTTGATACCATCGACCATGGTATCCTGTTGGATCGGCTCTCTGAGGTGGGAATTGGAAGCACTGCTCGCAGTTGGCTCTGTTCCTTCCTGGAGGGCCGTCCACAGTACGTTCAGCATGGGGGGGGGAGTTATCGGCCCCTTGGATACTCCCTTGTGGGGTTCCACAGGGGTCGTCTCTGTCCCCCATGCTTTAACATCTACGTAAGGCCGCTGGCTGGGGTCATTAGGAGATTTGGAGTCTGCTGGCACCAGTACACTGATGACACACAGTTCTGTCTCTCCTTTTCCACCTCTGCAGTGGAAGCTGTGAGGATCCTTGATGAGTGCCTGGACGCCGTGCTGACTTGGACCGGGGCGAACAGGCTTAGGCTCAACCCCGAGAAGACGGAGGTTATGTTCTTTGGGAGCTCGCCGTCTGGGTACGGTGGCCCTCTTCCCTGTCTGAGGGGGGGTTCCCTCCAGCCAGTGGAGAGAGTGCGGAATCTGGGTGTGGTCCTGGACCCAGCACTGACCATGGAGGCCCAGGTAGCGTCGGTGACCAGGGCCGCCTACTACCATCTTCGCCAGATTGCCCAGATCCGCTCGTACCTGGACGCTGACTCTCTGAGAACAGTGGTCCAAGCACTGGTGATCTCGAGGCTGGACTACTGCAACGCCCTCTACATGGGGTTGCCCTTGACTCTTCTCCTGCGTCTGCAGCGGGTACAGAATGCGGCGGCCAGGCTGGTGGTTGGTGTGCGTCGTTATGACCACATCACCCCAGTCCTGGCCCGCCTGCACTGGTTGCCCATTGCAGCCCGGATTAGATTCAAGGTCTTGGTTTTAGTTTATAAAGCCCTCCATGGCTTGGGACCGGACTACCTGACGGAGCGTGTCGTCCAGCGACCCACCTCGGCCCGACCTGTTCGGCAGTTGCGAGTGCACTCGCTGAGAGTTGCCACTCCACGAGAGGCCCGGAAGATGGTTACCCGGAACCGGGCTTTCCCTGTGGCAGCCCCCTCTTTATGGAATTCCATCCCCAGTGAAGTGCGCTCTGCAGAGTCCCTGCAGGCCTTTCGAAAAGCTTTAAAAACTTTTTTATTTCGAGAGGCCTTTGGCGAGCTTTAATTTTTTTTCCCCGCCATCTTTATTGATCATTGGGGTTCTTTGACTCCCAATCGTTAGGATTTATACCTTCGTTGATGCTTTGGGACGCAAAATGATTTTATTCATTGTATGTATTTTTTATATTGTTGTTATTACTTGTTGATTTTGTTGTATTATAAACTATCACTGTCTTGTTTCGGCGCCTGGTCGCCTGTTTGTACGCCGCTTAGAGTTCTGTTTAGAAGATAAGCGGGATATAAATATAACAATAAATAAATAAATAAATAAATCTGGACAACCATCTGTCAGATCTGCCTTTGATTTGGATTCCTGCCTTCATCCTATGTTTTATAATATACACATCCTAGTTCCCACCATTGTTGAAATTTCCCCAAGATTCTACTGGTGAACACAACATGCACCTCTTATTTCTCAGAAGAACCCTAGCATAGCCAATAACTTGATTCTGCCAGGAAGCCTAGTGTATGCTCCCTATTAGAGATGGGCACGAAATGATTTTTTTATTTCATTTTTATTTTTTGTTTCGTTTCCTAACAAAATGAAAAATGAAGTGACTTTTTAAAATGAAATGAAACGAAACAAAAATTTTCATTTTGTTCCATTTTGTTTTTTGTTCACCCAATTGGGTGCATTGGGGAGGAAAGCACGGGCTTTTAAAACTTTGTTTTTAGCCACCAAAGCAAGCAGCAGCAGTAGCCATTAAACACACAGTTAGTTACATAAACATGCCATAACACATAAAACACATAAAACACATAGAAACAAAAATGGAACAAAAATGAAACTAATCTTAAAAAATAGTTTCAAATGGAAAAAAAGAGGACAAATGAAATGAAAAATAAAATGAAACATCATTTTACTGTTTTGTGCCCATCTCTACTCCCTATATTCAGTGTTGCCCAGCAGAATCACCAACAATGTTTTTTTTTAAGACAGTGGCAGAAAAACTTGTGCTGGCAGGCTTTCAGCAACAGTAGGAGGGTACAGCAACTCTTAGCTTTAGGGAGCAATGTGGGCCCTCAGCCCCAGGTACGTGCCCTCTCCTGCATTGTGTCATCAGAATTAAACAGAGGCGGTTACTTCACGAACCGCTCGCTTCGCGGCCACCCCTCCTTTGTGTGCGAATCGATCGTTTTAGTCCGCACACACCTCCTTTTTGGCTGCGATCCCACCCCGACCACGCCCCCTTTACCGTGCTCCAACCGGGGCGAGTGGTGCCCCTGCCAGGGCCCGGGAATCTTTTCGCTTCGCATCTTGCTTCGCTCCCAACGTGACGTGTGGTCTCGGTTTTTGGCTTTTATTTCAAGTTTTTTTAAAAAATATTCAAACAGGGATATCGATGCATCGCTATATCGTTTCATCGCTTTGCGCTGTTACTTCCTCGCTCGAGTAGAGGCGGCGGCGGAGGCGGCGGCGGGAGCAGGAGGAGCCGCTGCCGCCTCACCCGGCCAGAGCAGGGCACCCGGGGCAGGCAGCGTGCAAGCGGCGGAGGGTGGGCGGCTGTGCCATGCGGGGCTCCTCCCTCGAGTAGCGGCGGCGGCAGTGGGGGGGCTGCCAATGATGCCAGGAAACAGTTGAAATCAGTAGAGCCATTGCAACTGACAGTCCAGTATCGATGCATCAATACGCCGTCGGTAGGAATTTTTTAAAGGACGGATGGGAAATAACGAACGTTGAAAAGTGGCATGCGAATGCGAAGGGAGCACGTGAGGTTGTGCTCGAATCGGTCCTAAAACTGCAGCTCGTGAGTACTGAGAAACAGGGGCGGGAGCGAAGCGAGAACACGTGACCGCCACGAGACCGCCTCCGAATTCAAATCGAAGGCAATATCGCTGCGGAGCGCCGTGCCTCGTGAAGTAAGGGCCATAGAAGGGGGGGTCTTAAATGTGCAAGCAAGGCGGAAAAAAGTAGATTTATTTGGCTGTTATATTTTTTATTTTAGCAAACATGCAATGTGGAGGAAGAATGAATGTAGCCAAGCTAACTAGCTCTACCAGTGCCTTCCCACTACAAAGGAATAGTGACAGAGAGGGTGGACCTAGCACACCTGACCTCCCTGCTCTCCCTGATCAGCCTGTGAAATTTACAAGAGCAAGACCTGCACTTAAAGTCACCTAGTGAATTTCCTGGCTGCCTCTTTTCCTTCAGAATGGCGATCCCTTTCATGAACTGTTATATCTTAGAGAGAAACAGAGCAGGAGATCAACAAAGGAAACAGAGGAGGAGAGGAGGAAGCTAGAAGGAGATAGGTGCATGAGGCAAGCAGGCCTTTGAGACAGATAATGCTTGAATATATACTTTAATTGTATATAATTGTCAAAAACTATAAATTACAGAACAACACAATACTCACTATATTTTTGTTCTTCTGAGCTTCAGGCATTAAATCTAAACAAAAAACCTTATATTCTGCAGCGCTGTGTGGAAATTTAATACAGCTTTATATTTCTGACACAAATTGACACGGATGCCATAAGCCACTTTTTCCGTGGAGAACAGCTTTCAAATACAGACAATCTTCAATTTACTCAGAAACATATCAGTTTAACAAAAGGTAAACTTGAAGCATTGCTGCAATCATAAATCTCAAAAGTCTCAAAATTAATCCCAAGATAGTTGGTTTTTACTATCCCCAAGAACTTTGAGCTAATATGAAGTTTGAAAAATGTGACAACTATATTATAGTACATTGTATCAGGTCTTGCACTTACATCACCTGAATAACAAGTGCACCCTCTCACTATACATACTTAGAGTTATAATGTATCACCACTCACCAGACATTAATTATGCTACCAAAATGAAGACTGGCTAGCTTTTTCTGACCACTTTAAAATGATTGCAGCATTAGGTAGCTACTAAAGATGCCCTAAGCACATCCGATCTCGCCTGATTTCGGAAGCTAAGCAGGGTCAGCCCTGGTTAGTACTTGGATGGGAGACCACCAGAGAATATCAGGTGCTGTAGGCACCTGGAGTAGGAACTGGCAAACCACTCCAGTATTCCTGCCAAGAAAACTCCATGGACATGGAGTCACGAAGAGTTGGTCACGACTGTAATGACGCAACAGACACACACAAAGACTAGGGACAGAGACATCAAATAATATTAGACTTAAAAACTGAATTATACAATTTTGAAATCTACATCATTATTTGTGAGAACGAATATAACTTACTGAATGTTTGACATTATGTTCTGTTAATTCTGTTCAAACGTGACAATAATTGGGAATAGTAGTTCTGCACAAAGACAATTGACTGGAGGCAGAAAATCTGGTGTTGAACGCCAGACTCTAAAGTTGAAACCCTCCTTCATTAGATATCATTGAGGAAATCTTACTCACTTTGTCTCCTTTCCCATTTAAGGAAATGAGAGTCATGGTACTCCAAACCACATAGGAACCATGAGGCCAAAGACAATTTTTTTTTTAACCTCTCAGAAAATCAGCCAGAATCAGCTCATTTTGATTGGTGGAAATCGTGGGCCTAAAATAAATCCAGGTTTTGCCCGGCTTCAATTTGAACAGACATCTTAGGAAGCCTTCATGGTGGGAGGCCTCCTCGCCACCACTAGTGGCAAGTGGCAACACTTTCTTCAGATCCACCACACCATTATTAACTAGGTTTGGAAATAACAACTTACAAGTGATGGATTTAATCTCAATGTGTTATTTTTGGTGGTCAGGTCTTAGTAGATGTTCCTTTCTTAAAGTGACACAATAATTAGCAACACTCTTACTTTCCTTCATGTCATGAGCCATATCTATGTCTTGTACTTGTAGCTTCCACACATTACTTTAGGACACAGTGATGAACAGCAGCAACTCACATTATGTTAGTATTGTTCCCAGTTGTGTTGTTAGCACAATTATCCATTCCAGATCAACAGATACAGAACAAGGATGCTATCTTTAATTCAGGGAAAAGGAGAAAGGAAATGAGCAAGCAGATGGGAAGTGAGACGTTGGCAAGTTTATATCTGTGGTGAGAGCAAAGATCTTCCTGGGGTCATGTCATAGTGACCTTGGCTCTGTACTGAGTCAGAAGGTTCAGAAATGCCAATCTACCTAAATAGGATAGCTGGAATGTTCATACTTGAACTGCACCCCAGATGAATGTGAAATTAATGTTAATAGTCATTCCTTCTGGGGCCCACTGTTCTGTGAATGGAGCTTGGATCCTTACCCAAGTACAAATCCCAGAAGATACTTGGTGTGAGAGGAACTGTAACTATTTAACTGGTTGAAAACTGCTGGATATCCAAGTAGGTTATGAATAAATGTTTACTTACGGTTGTTAACCAAATCACACATAATTCTACATATTGTGACAAATACAAAAATTGTAATAAAAATATAATACAATAAAACAGTATAAAATATATTACTGGAAAATACAGAACTTGTAAAAAAGACCATTTATGGGTAAAACACTATATATAATAAGGAGAGCTCAAACCTCAATCAGTTATACATCTGTGTTTGATCATAGCAACGTAGCAAAACCTGGCAACACAATTTGTGATCTGAGGGGACCTATCTGAAAGGAGTAGCTTAACATAGTAGTTGGTAGGTCTCTCAGGGTGTTTGCAAATAACAGGATGTATAAGCTCCTTATGTAGTTCTTGATAAAAAGAGCAGCATAAAAGAACATGGGTCACAGACTCAATTTGGCTATTATTGCATGGACATAGCCTCTCTGGGTAAGGGATATTTTGAAATTTCCCATCCAAAAGTTTGGAAGGGAGCACATTCAGTCTGGCTAAGGAAAAGGCCCAGATTATTTTTGTAACAGACCTAGATAGATAAAAAGACATCTTGAATGCATTGTATGTGACTATGCTATTGGTGCCCATTTGGCTCAAGTGTTCCTGGAAATCTGTACCCCAGATCCTACGCTTGATGGTCACTTTGGCGTTGAGTAGCCCATCACTATAAGGGTATTAATGGAGAGACCTATCTGTTGTGTTTCTTTGATTACAAAAGATTTCCAATAAGGTGTCTAGGAGGGTCAGGGGAGCCAGACCAACAGGAACAAGCATAAGTTTGAGCCAGTAATTAATCATGAAGGCTTTTACCCGTGCTCTATTGGAAACTAATCCAGTCTCCAGACATAGGGCTGCATTAGGGATGCAAGGAGGCACATCCAGGATTGATCTCAAAAATTTCATCTGGACAGATTCAAAGGAATTTTCCAAGTGGGTTAGGTCTCTGGCTGTAGAGCCAGAGATTGATCATTCAGTTTCCCACTATGCCTCTTTGAGAAGGGATGGAGTTGATAATCCCTTCCAGTTTGTCAGTTCAAAAGTGGTCATTGCTGCTGCTGCTGGTGGTGGTAGTGGCGTTACTACTGTATTATTGAACAAAAATTAATGCTGTCAAATACCTTGTTTTTGGCCATGCAAAAAAGCAAAGTGTTCTGCTGATCTACCACCCCATAGTGCTTAAAGCACTCTCTGGGTGGCTTACATTTTATTTATGGAGGCTACACATTGCCCCTCCCCCTTAGCGAGGGGGAAGGCTGAGTCAATCGTGAGCTGGCTACCTGGGATTGAACCCCAGGTTGTAAGCATGGTTATAGCTGTGGTTACAGGGGTTTGACAACTGTGCCATGAGTTGTGTTACATAAATGAATAGTGGCGATGTTTCTTTATTTCTATTAAATTGCACCACAGATCATCTGGAAAGGACAGAGAGAGGAAATGGGCTCGTAAAGTGGAACTAAGAAGAAAATGTTACTTGTCCATGCACAGGAAGGAAAACAAGAAAATCTAAATACACTGCATTGCCCTGACTTTCTGTGTGAATAGCAGGGGAGGTGGATGGAGCTACAGGATAGGGAGGAGGAAGTAGCTTATTCCTGAGGGCGTGCAACTGCCTAACAATCCGCTGTCTGGTATCAATTAGGTTTTCAAGACAAGAGGCTTGGTGTGCATCTACTGTTAGCTCAGAAACAAAGCTACTGAAGCATATCAAAGCTCTTTTGCCTGGAAGCAGAGATTAGGAGCAGTCAGGCAGGTTGTCTCTCCAGTGTATGCACAAGTAATAACAGGTGTGTGTGTGACTGCATAGCTCAAGGGGTAGAGGATGGCAACACAGCCAAAACTAGGCAAAGCCAAGGAGGCAGCAGGTTTGGGGAGCTAAACTATATGAGTTCTCTAAAACAGGCTGCAAAGGAGCCTCTCATTCTTGCACTGCTGCCTCTCTCCATATGGGACAAAAGGAGCAAAATCCTTATTTGTACAAAATGATTTTCATTCTGTTTGTGTTTATGCTGATTTTAATCACCATCATAATTACTTATTTACAAGCTTGGCCTTTGTACTTTTGGGTTTCTCAAAAAACTGTTATGGCAGTATAAATTACTATTGCAGTATTGTTGTGTTTACCCTGCCCCCTCAGTGCTCTGCTGGTAAGCATTTGGAAAGATAAGAAAGAGTCAGAGAGGAAAATGTTACTTTGGAGGACTTTATTAACTAGAATACCCATTCAGGTTTGTCTTGTTCCTGGAGTCCTAAAAATAAAATAAAAATCACATCTCTGGCAATAACTCCCTCTCCCATAAACCAGATTTAAGCCGCCTTGGGTCCTTTTCCAAGGAGAAAGGTGGGATACAAATACTGTAAAATAAATAAATAAAAGAAATAGTTGCATCAGGTGGCACAGTGCTGGGGGAGGCGGGATGGGAAAGGCTCTTTCTGTTGCCTCAACCAGCTGCTTCCACTGCCACATTTACTTGGCTATATATCTCATGTGGTTATATGAGTCAGGCCTTGGCCCTGAGGTTCCTGGGAGCCAAGGCATTATGGGCAAGGGTGGCCAAAATATTACCTCAGCACTGCCAACAACCTCCTCCATCATCTTTCTGGTCAGTCCCATGGATTCAGAACATTTCTTCTCACTCAGGTAGTGGGAAAACTATTGTTTTTCACTCAGAATTATGCAGAGCTGTCTTTTTGTTGGTCATGAGAAGGCTCATTCATTCTCACAGGCTAATTTCTTATTCACCAAACATATCTGAGAGCTTGTTTTCAGTCATGTCTGAACTTACGTACAAAGTGAGTGAAGCAGCCATTGTGGCCTTGTGGAGAACTGTTTTTGTTTTTGTTTTTGTTTTTGCATAAAAAGAAGAAAACTTTCTTTTTTTTCTTTTTCTGCCTATTTTGTCTTCATGTTGTTGCTTTTATATTACCTTTCTCTTATGTCCCCTATTTTGAAATAATGAGGCTACTTTACATGGGATGTGTTTCAATTAAAATTTGTTATGCTTAATTTTCTTTAATAGAAAATTGGAAAAATTAAAGTGATGTGCTTTTTAGGTTGGTATGTGCATCCTCTTGAGACAACTTTTGTTCAGCTTATAAACTGTGTGGTATAAGGCACAGAGATTTAAATCATTGTGTTATACCAAGTGCAGGCACTCGGGTCCATGAGCGGAACAAAGGAGAGTGGGTTTGGGATGGAGGTCTGGAGGAGCAAAAGAATGAGGGATTGAAATAATGTTAAGAGAACAACCCCTCCTTCAAGAGAAAGACAACTTCACTTTCCAAAAGAAATGCTTGATATGTTGTGGAATTATCTTACCAGGGAGTGGGGGAGGGACTATCAGCCATAGCCTTGAAACAGACCCATGCCTTTTAGTATGTATGGGCGATATACGAGTGGCATGAATGAGAAGTGCCCCTTGCAGTAACAGCCATGTTGGCTTCCGCCTGTAGCTGCTGAAGAATAGTTCCTTAACGTTACAGACTGGCTGGCGTACTCGCTTCCTTCTCCACCTTGTTTTTCTGTCCTTCCTCAGCTTGAATTCAAGAGACGTGGCTTGATTCGTTTTTAAAATATGTATTTCAAAGTGGCATAGCGCTAGATCAGCAAGGTACAAGAAGATAAACCACCACTGAGGCAAACAGCAGCACTTTCCAGAACTCAGGTGATACAGTGGTAAAAACAGAATTGGATGGGGTGGGGATGGGGGAGTAAGAGTTCAGATTTCAGGATATCCTGCTGTCTGAAACACATGATCCAGTAGCTGACACACATCCCCACTGGCAAAGTTTACTTCAACACAGGTGTTTGCACATGGGAAAAGAATTCATAATAAATCCCTTGTGGCTGCTTAAAAGACTTCACTTTCTGCTTAGCTGTATGTCATGTTTAGCTCTACATCATGCAAATGGATTGTTTTTAAATTGATAAACCTGACACAAACCCAGGAGAATTCCAGTGCATAACCACACCCTAGGAGGATGCTTAGTTTCCTATTGATTCAGATTAGTCTACCTCAGATTTGAATAAATCCCTCCATTTTCCTTCCAGGGCTTTGTTGTGTTTTGCTTTGCTTTGCTTCCTTGAGAATTGTCATGCCTGGTTACTTTCAGATGTGTCCTCGATTTCTTGATTCCAGTCATTGTGGAACCTGTGAAGGTGTCTACAGTTAGGATTCCCCTGACATCAATTGTGATGTAATGCAGAGAAAGGCTGATTAAAGCTGAGTCTCTCAGTGGGGAAGGAGGATGGAATTTGTTGCTCCTCTCCCTCTGGTTCATGCCTGATCAACGTAAACAGGATTTTATTTTATTTTTTATTACTCTGCAAGGAAAAGGAAAAGCTAACAACTCTTAGGCCTCATTCAAATTCTGCAGGTAGATTTGTTCAGAACAAATATACCCCTCCTTCTTCGCATTTAAAAAAATATGGAAGCTTCCACCAACACATCAAGCTAGAAAGGATGGAAAGAAAAAAAGGAATGGAGACAAGATGGAGAATACAGACAGCAGGACAAAGTGCGGAGGAAGAAGGGAGGGGGATGTCTTCTGGAAACATATCTCCGAAGAAACTAGGTTATATTCCAGGGAAAATAAAACAGTGTACACACTTGGGCTGAGTGATTGTGTGTGTGGAGGTCTTTTCCACCACAACAATCCAAGCTACAAACTCATCTAGATAGATTCTGTGAAAAGCCTAAGAACAATATAGCCTCTGGATCTTCCCTCCTAGCTGACATCATATACTTGTATCCACACACTGACACCAGCGACATCCCCCCAACTCTCTCTCTCTCTCTCTCTCTCTCTCTCACTCACACACACACACACACACACACACATACACAAACATTTTTGCTCCATTCTGACCATGCAGACAGTAGGGTGGAGTGTCCTTGTACAATCTGTGCGTTCTTCCATGAGTCAGTGATGCCAGAATCAGATTTATAGCAAAGTATTTTCCTAGACAGATGGGACATAGATATAAAAAACGATCTGCAGAACTGAGAAAGAAAGGATATATGAATTAATAAAAAATGAGGCAATACAGGTTTTCATCTGAAAGGCTTATTTTTCTCTATGCACATAAAATGTAAATTAATGGTCTCTCCATCTTTCTTCGAAAGGAGTTTGTGGAATGCAATAACTCCCAGTGACAAATAACTGTGGCACAACTGTTGTAAATACAATTCTCCTTCAGATTACATGCTAAGATATTACAGAATGAGCAAATATATCTGGCGTCACCTGGATGATAAACTCATGAGATCCTTTCCCCCAGCGCCTCAGCACCCTCTCGCCTCTCCCTTCAACCCAGCCCTGGAACTAGAGATAAGCAAAAGTATGTACAAAGACTGAAAACTGTGCTTCCCCGACATTAATCTGACAATTAAATGTTGGACATAAAAAAGAACGGCAGTCTCGATAAAAATAATGGTGCCTTATTTTTTTAAAAGTACCAATAAAGGGCAACTGTAATGCAAATTCACCATAAAATGCCACACACCAGGGGTCCTCAAAGTTTTCAAACAGCGGGCCGGTCCACCACCACCCAAACACCACTGGGGGTCGGATCACAGTCCAAAAGCAGCTGCAGAGGCTGGCTTGCTCACAAAACAGGGCGTAGGTGGGGGGTTGCAATTGGTCCCAGGGGCCAGATTCAGGACCTTGGGGGGCTGCATCTGGCCCCGGGGCCTTATGTTGAAGACCCCTGCCACACACCATATAACCATAAAGCATTCAGAGAAAAGAATGTAATACACCATGTTAAATATTGTACAAACGGTTGCCTGAATAGTTTATTCAGGTGTGGCTAGATGGCCAAATTCGACAAGCTGTATTGGGCTAAATAGGGACACCTCAGGTCACATAGAGGTGTGGGGTGCCATCGAAGGTGATCCTGGCATCCTCATGCAAGAACGGAGTGGTTTGGGTTTTGGAAAGCATAGTGAACCTCAAGCAACCCTGTGTACTTAAGCCCTCCCTTTAAAGGGAAAGAAAAAGAGAAGGAAAAAAGGGTGAAATTATTATTATTATTATTATTATTATTATTATTATTATTATTAATAATAATAATAATAATAATAATAATAATAATAATAATAATAATAAAAATAATTAAACAAAAATAATAATAAAAGGATCTTCTTTTTTTCACACTGTGCTAGGTTTCCCCAGGCTCTACCTCCATTCCGACCCAGAGTTCACTATGTTAGATGAAACTCTTTTCAAGTGTCCCCTATGCCTCTGCATCTGACATCTCCAGCTTCAGACTGCAAAGGGGTGAAGAGGCACTGCATCGCAGGAAGAAGCATTCAGCTTTTAAAATTCTTTTTAAAGTCGCAATGCAGAATCGACTGGCTGAATAATCACATCAGAACTGGATTCAATGGGCTTTATTTTTTTTAAAAAAATGTTCACTTCAATTTCTGTTTCCCACCTCTGCAAAGGAGCAGGAAGAAGCTTTCAACTTCCTAAAAAGAAAGTGGCAGTTTATGGTTTCATCCCAGTGATCACACTTGCTGGAACCAGACCAAAACAGAACAATCCCACCAACATTAGGATGGAAGGAAGAAAGGAAGGAAGGAAGAAGAAATAAAATAAAATAATAAAATAAAATAAAATAAAATAAAATAAAATAAAATAAAATAAAATAGTAGACCACAGGAACCCAAAAAGTTATGGTTATGCAAGGATAAGGAACAGGCTGGTTAGCAATTGTCCATACATTCATGTGTTCTACAGGAAAAGAAGTGAACCATCCCATTCCAAAAGTGGGCCAAATTGTGGAGCAAATCCCTGTTTGTATCCACCTGACGTATCTGACTTGTGGCATAAATGCAGTTAGCATTTAGACACAAGCAATGAGTCTCTTAAGATTCTAAAATACGCAAAGAAGATCTTGCAAGGGCAAGACACACAACTGAAGGACTCTGCTGCCATTATCAGTTTAGGAGTACAACCAATTAAATTATTTTGAATGAATTCAAGTAGTTAAAAATTTGCAGGGGATTAACCTGACAAAAACGGCTTAAAGAGACAAGTATATTTGTATGTCTTGACAAAAGTCCACCATGCTACTCCAAGGATCCTAGCAATAAGTGTACGGTATGTATTGTAAGCTTTTCCCCGGAGAAACTAGCTATATCTCTGACCCGCATTGTGGAAACAATCCTTTTGCCTGTATTATTTCAGAAATGCTAACAAGTGTAGCCAGTTGTGCAACTGTGAGATATCCCAAAACAATTAGCTGAAACTACAAGCTAAAACACACTTACAGCTAACTATCTTTCTGACCTTATACCTTTTTTCTCCCTAGAAGTGTGACCTCCTTTGTTAGACATATAAAGGAAATTGTTTGTTCCATTCCAGAGATAATCCCAATTACACAGGTGACCTC
>JAHTLZ010000016.1:56059320-56082579 GCA_023846285.1 Phrynocephalus versicolor
CACACACACACACACACACACACACACACACACACACACACACACACTGGTGCTTAGTACATCTCTTGCAAGCCACAAGTCTGTCCCTTCTGGTGAAAGTTTTAATTGATAATTTTGCGGATTACAGTGAGGTTCATGGCTATCTTTTCATAAGATTGCATCTTGGCATCTGGCTACATAGCAGTTCTCTCTCCCCAGGAGTTAAGTAAATGTCAGTCACCTTAATACCCTGCAAATCCTCCAGGTGTAAGTTACACCTGATTTTGTATAAAAGGGCAATGTGAAGCTTTCCTCTCTCCCAACAACTAATACTAGGAAGACAAGCCTCACACAGGTAACTTTTCATCTGATTCTTAATTAAGACTGTCTCAGAAATGGCAAGGCCTTTTGCAAAATGTTAGGTACAAAACTCCAGTTTAAAAAAGAGCAAGAATAGATGGACGCTGCCTATTTTTAATGCATTTATTTTCCCTTCCTTTTTTCCCTCTCCTGAACATAAAAGGGCTTATTTGTAACAGCAATAGAGATTTTATCTGTTCAGTAGAAATATTCTGATTGTTTTGTTACTTTCTTTCAGGCGTAACTGGATGCACAGACTCACAATGAACAAATTGCTTATCCTTTAACAATAACCCTGGAGCTCTGTTTTGCTGACTTTTTGTGTGTGTTTTTATCTAACCTTCCTCTGTTCTCAAAAGCTTGCCTTTGTATAAGCCTAGAAATAATGCTAATGTGGTCTGCTTCTCAGGATATGTGGAACTATAAGCCACTCTCCTCTCATGGCTCTCATTTCTCTGATCTGTACAACAGGATGAAGACATTTAATATCTGTGCCTTGTTACTCTGCTGGAAAACCATTTGTTGTAATCACTGTGAGCTGTCCAATGTCACAATAGCGCTGGAGAACGAAGAGTGTGCCTTTTGCATAAGCGTGAATGCAACATGGTGCTCTGGTTACTGTTTCACAAAGGTGAGGGGACCCGGAGAGAGAGGAATAAGGCACCCTATGGAGGGCATGTGGTCTGAGCAGGAGAGAGATGCCACTCTCCATTGTGGTGTGACACTTGGTCCAAGTGCCACTACAATAAAGAGGAATAAAAGGCTTTGGTAACAATACCGAACAAATCATTTTGCAGGTTCTTTTGACAAACACCTCTTTGGTCCGGCCAAATACAAAAGCACAGCTCTACTTGCCACTGGAGGCAACTGAAAGCAATACTGGTCTTCTGTGCTGGATACAGAAGCCAACTCAATAGAATCTTCAAACTAAATATGAAGCCAATAGATTTCTCGTTGTTTATTCTAATGACCATTTCTGCTCAGGGACTGCAGCTTTAGGTCTCCCAATCTCAACTTAGTTCCTGGAAGTGTATTCCACTAGAGCCAACAGAAGTTGTCTCTCAAAATTGCACAGGGATATTTTAATTTTTCCTCGTTACTACATCTCAGAATGACCAGGCAAGAAGTTCTGCCTTGCACATGGATCTGGGTGCAAGTATGAGGATAAAAGAGAGCTGCAAGGCCAGTTACTGAAGATAGCATACATGTAGCATAATCTATGCAATTATATCATTCACACAGAACATAACACGTCAGATTGTAGTCAATGGCTTTAATCTCTGTACTTGATACAGTCCAAGATGTAACCCCAAGGAAACACACACTACGCTTGATCTTTAACTGAAAGGCCAAGAAGTAGAAACAAAGATTTGTTCCAAAGGTAGCTGATGTCCAAGGCAATATAAACCTTTTTACCTGTTTGGGAGTAAACTTTGCAATACAAAAAAAAATCTCCAGTTCTTACAGATGCCTATTTTGCTGTAGAGTAACAAACTTGTAATATCCTACACAAGCTAACAGAGCAAAACAAGCCACCAAAATGTTTCAGAGAAACCTTTAATACAAAACAAATTTTGTATAACCAGTTGATTATATTCTCCCATAATCTTGGAACATGGTCTTAGAACGATCAACTTGCTTAAGAGCTGGATCGCCTTTTTACAAATAATAGAAAGTTAAGTTAAACACTCTTCAATTGTTTGCATTGTAACACTAATTTTCTCTCTTTTCTCCGGTCACCACTAGGATCCAGTGGATAAGCATCTCCTGAAGAAAAACACCCAGCAGAGAGTCTGCACATTCAAGGCTGTTGTGTATGAGACTGTAAAGATCCCAGGCTGCGCTGGCCGTGCGGAATCCTCTTATTCCTATCCAGTGGCAACAGGATGTCACTGTGAGACTTGTGACACAGATGTCACTGACTGCACCCGGAGAGGCTTAGAGCCAAGTTATTGCTCTTTCGGTCAAGCTCAGATCAGGGAGTGAGGATGCGTAGAGTTGTCCTTTGTTATTGCCTCCCTTTGTAAAACTCTCTGGAACGGAAGAGAAAGACACGGTGTAGGGGGCCAGCTTAAAAACCACTCTGTGTGAACATGGTGCGTTCTTCTTCAATGGCTCCATTGTGGCATTTGAAGTAAGCAAAATCTTCAACAGCTTGCTTTTTTAGAGCTCAGTTCCTTCATGTTCTGGCCCAGTCCATTTTTGTCTCTTTCACATCCTGGCTTATTTTTTGCAGATTCGTTATTTACTGAATGAATAGAGAAATATGTTCAGCTTCTGGGGTTTCACAGACCTGGAGAAAGCAAAGCAAGAATAGTGTGTTTGCTTACATAGGGCTGCCTCTGCTGATCTTCACCTGCCCCTCTGAAATACTTTGTGGGGGCACAAACACCATTCATAAACACATTCATAAACTTGGAAAGGTTACTTTTGGGGGCTGTATGTTGGCATGCTGTCTTGGGGATGTGGTTAGAGCTGAAGTCACCCCCCCATAACTTTTTTTAATCAGCTCATTATTTGCTTACCCCTTCTTCATAACTTGCCAAACTGGCAGCAAGGTCAAATGGGGAGGGGACACGGTAGTCCAAATTCAGCCCAGGAACCTGAGGTTCCTCCACTCTCCACCCACTGCTCTTACCATTCAGCTATGCTCAGGTATGTACCATGTTCAGACTGAGAAAGGCTTAGATTATGCATTTTGTATAACTTATTATATGTTGCTTCCTAACTAAAATGCAGACTCATGACAGCTTCTTTTATAGATATTGCACAGTTCTTCTATGTGATAATAATGTAATAGTATCTGGAGGATAGTATATAATAATACACATGCATTTATTTACAAGGAGTCTGTTCTCTTATTTTAGGAGACGCTGATCAATATTGGATATTTATAATTTCTATTTTGCTTTTATTGCAAATATTATTTTAGCACATTTATGTCTCTTCCGCAAACTTTAGGGAGGAGGGATCCTGGAGCAGTCTCCATTACCTCTATGTAAGAATCGGCTTAGCATGTTTGTTCTTAGGAAATAATTCATTGCAATTCATTGCAATTGTTTTTTCAAGCACACGGACAAGTGTAGTTATGTACCCTTATGCAACCGGGTTTATTTTAAATAACTGTTTTCTTTCCCATTCCTTAGATGTAATGACAATGTTTGTCTTGAAAAAGATATGATGCAGCAGCATGGTCTGTAACTAAAGCTACCACTTACAGTATATCATGTAATATGCTTCGTTCAACATCCACTTAAGGCATATGTTACTGAAGTGTTAAGGTTTGGAGTGGTAGCTGTGTTGGTATGTGCAAGCATATCAATAAGAAATGCAAATCAAAAGCTAAGAAAGAAAGAAAGAAAGAAAGAAAGAAAGAAAGAAAGAAAGAAAGAAAGAAAGAAAGAAAGAAAGAAAGAAACGAGAGAGAGAGAGAAAAGAAAAGAAAGGAAAAGCATCAAACATAGTTGGCAGCCCTCATAAAATTAGAAAGAAGGAGAAGAAATTAGGAATAATATTTGAAGATTGGAAAGAGCAGTTAAACAATGTTAGACCAGAAGGCTGACTTTGAGTCTATAGAGCTATAAAGTTTGGGAGGGTGCTGAACACGTGGGCAGCACCCTTCAGAAAACAGGAAATCACTGAATCTGTGCAGGGGCTAGAAGTTAAACAGATTCCAGCCCGTTACCTGCTTGCACTACATTCAGGCACTCATGCTAGAAGTAAGGGTTAGCAATCAATTAAATAACTTGCTATCAATAAATTGTGACCCAATTTTAACCCACACAAACTTGTCTCGTCTCTTTATTATGGGCTGGGCAGGCAAAGATGTTGCAGCACCTTAAAAACTAACTGCTATATTTTAATGCGAGCTTTCATGGAACAAGTCTACATCTTCATACATATAAGAGTGATAATACAGAGACCACATAGTAAAACAAGCATACATGGCTCTAAGATAAAGAGACAGTGGTGGTTGGTAGATTAATTAAAGTTGTAATTTTTTATTTTTAGTATTGTGCCATTTCCCACCTAGTAATGATCTAAGACCACTGTTTGGCATTCAACTATTATTATTATTGAAGCTTTGTTCTGTAAACAGCTAAAATAATTACAGAAGGAATAATGTAATTCCCATGGGAAGTTTCATCTGCAAGGGAATTTGGTTACACCTTTGTTATTTAAAAAAGGTATTAGCTTCAAAGTATATGAAAAAGAACCAGTAGTCAAAAAGAAAAAAACACTATACAATGCAAGATAAGAGGAATATTGTATGTATCAAGACCCTAAAGGAGGGAAATGAGGAATCCTCTCAGATGGATCACATGGCATGCCTCTCCTGAGGAACCCTGTAGTTTAGGACAAAAAAGGGTCCAGTATGGAAGAGCTCTTAGTTCTATCTCCCTTGTACCTTCTTTTTGTAACTGATTTCAAATTCTGATATCAACCTGAGGGGTTTTTTTATTCTGAACATCCCAGATAGAGGCCTAATATAAATTTGAGGGCCTTGTTAATCTGTCACAGCCTGCAGGGAGTGCGCAGACCGGTTGGCTGGAGTTTTTACTGAATTTTTCAACCGGTCTCTAGCCCAGTCAACTATTCCATCTTGTCTGAAGGCCTCCATTATTGTTCCACTGCCAAAGAAGCCATCTATTAACAGCTTAAATGATTATAGACCTGTGGCACTTACCTCCATTGTAATGAAGTCTCTGGAACGATTAGTTCACCAGCATATCATCTCTTGACTCCCAGGCACATTTTATAATTATCAGTTTGCTTACAGAGCAAATAGATCCATGGAAGATGCTATAGATATCACCTTGCACAGTGCTCTTACCCATTTGGAGCTGCGGGGGACCTATGTAAGGATGCTCTTTGCGGACTTTAGCTCTGCTTTCAATACAATTATACCTCACAAGCTGATATCTAAATTTAAGGACCTTGGTTTTTGTCATTCCATCTGTGCCTGGATCATGGATTTCTTATCAAATCACTCACAAAGGGTCAGATTGGGTGACTACATGTCGTCAGCCCTCACTCTCAACATGGGTACTCCACAGGGCTGTGTGCTCAGCCCACTATTGTTTAGTGAGTATGATTGCACTCATACTCATCCTGAAAATAAAATCATCAAGTTTGCCGATGACACAACAGTAGTGGGACTCATCTCTGGTGGAGATGAGTCAGCCTACCGAGAGGAGGTGCATTGGCTGCTACGGTGGTAGAGAACCAACAATCTGATAATAAATATCAACAAGACCAAAGAACTTATAGTGGACTATTGAAAAAGGAAATCAGACACTCAGCCCCTGATTATTGATGGAGTTTGTGTAGAGCGGGTGATGGACAGTAGGTTCTTAGGAGTTATTCTACAGGAGGAATTGACCTGGAGTGCCAACATTGAAGCACTGGTTAAGAAGGCCCAACAGAGATTATATCTTCTGAGACTTCTCAGGAGGGAACAACTGTCTAAGAAACTGTTGGTAACCTTCTACTGGGGCTTTATAGAAAGCACTATCACTTACTGCGTCTGGTTCGCCAGTTGCACAGTGGCAGATAGAAGGGCACTCCAGAGGGTCATAAACACTGCTGAGAAGATAGTGGGCTGTCCTCTTCCTCCTTTGGAAGAATTATACAACTCCAGATGCTCAAGGAAGACATCTAGAATTTTGAGAGACCCTTCGCATCCTGGCCACCAATTTTTTGTACTGTTGCCATCTGGCAGGAGATACAGGACTTTTAGGTCAAGGACAAATAGACTAAAGAACAGTTTTTATCACAGAGCGGTATCCAAGTTAAATGCGACAGTTTTAGCACCATCTTAATCAGTTTTTAAGTAGTTTTAAAACTACTTTAATTTAAGTTTTAAATTTTGTAAGCAATTTTAAGAGGTTTTTAATATTTTGTATGGTGTTTTATGTGTTTTATGTGTTTTGTATGTTTAGAGTGTGTAGTGGAACAGCACTCTAATTTCGTTGTGCATATCTTGTGTATGCATAATGACAATAAAACTCTATTCTATTCTATTCTATTCTATTCTATATGCAGCTAGTTCACATACATATCCAACTAGTTCACATTGGGACAGGGACATAACTAAGTGTACAGTGGAACCCCAACTTATGAGATTAATCTGTTCCAAGTGCATGCTCATAAATCAGTTAGCTCGTAAGTCTGGGAGCGGTTTCCCATAGGAATGCATTGAAAGTCAATTAATCCATTCCGGAGGGACGGATTTCAATGCATTGCTATGGGAAAGCGCTTTAAACAACCTGCGGCTCCCCCACACACACCAAGCACATGGGGGGAGAAGCGGAGGGGAAGGTTTCCCCCCACTCCATCACCGATCAGCGGGCACACGGGGCTTGGGGGGAGTTTAAAAAGCCCTGGGCTTTTAAAACTTTTTCCTTTCCCCCATGCCCCGCACACCAGCTGATCGGCACTGGGATGGGGGGATCTTTTCCTCCATCTCAGCACCGAACAGCTGGCATGCAGGGTTGGGGAGGGGAAAAGTTTTTAAAGCCCTGGACTTTTCAAACTTTTTTCCCTCTCCCAAACCCCGCACTTTCCCCTCCCAATGCACACCACTGGGAGGGAAAGGTGTGGGGTGTTAAAAATGTCTTTGAGCCAATGAGGCACAAAGCAGAATTGTTCTGGGTGCTTCAGGACCTTGCCAATCCTGGCCAGCAGTGGCCTCCTCCTAGTGGTTTTACTAGCGAGTCCTTTGCAGCCTTTCTTAAGTCCAAGATTGAGGCCATCCATGCCAGTCTGGATTCTAGTTCCACTAATCTGTCTTCGAGGATTGGTTGTGCTGCACCCCCTCAGTCTCCTTAGTTTGTTGAGTTTGTGCCTGTGACTCCAGCTGAGGCCTCCCAGGTGCTGGCACACTTCAGGCCAGTGGCTTCTCTGTTAGACCCCTGCTCATCATGGACAATTAAGCATGCCAGAATCGGCTTTATGATTACGTCTGCCTCCTTCAGGGATGGGATTTCTCCTGATCACCTGAAGGAGGCTGTGATCAAGCCCATTCTTAAAAGACCAGGCTTGGCTGCAGATGACCAGTCTAACTACCGTCTGATAGCCAATTTCCTCCTTAATTTTTCTGCAGCCTTTGATACCATCGACCTCATGGGCCGTCTTGCTGAGGCAGGATTTGGGAGTCTTGCCTTGGGCTGTCTCCATTCCTTCCTTGGTGGCCGTGTCCAGTGAGTTGAGCTGGGGAGGTTGGAAACTCTCTTGTGGGATGCCCCAGGGGTCCGAGATCTCCCCTATGCTCTTTAATATCTTCTGAAACCGCTGGCTGAGGTTATTTGGAGTCATGGAATTTGCTGTCATCAGTACACTGATGACGTGCATATCTATCTCTCCTTTACAACCAATGCAACAGAGGCTGTTCAGAACTTTGATCGCTGCTTAGCCACGGTCGTGGAATGGATGAGGACTAATTGGCTCGGGCTCAACCCGGAGAAGACTGAGGTTTTGTTCCTGGGGGGCGGGGCAGATGGGTATAGTGGTCCTCTTCCTAGCTTGTGGGGGTACTGCCCCCTAGCTGGTTGATAGAGTGAGGAGTCTGGGCGTTGTCTTAGATGTAGCATTGTCCCTGGAGTCCCAGCTGATAGCTGTTTCCAAGGTGGCCTTTTACCAATTAGGTTTATCACCCAGATTCACCCATAGCTCGACGAAAACTCCCTACGGACAGTTGTGCAAGCCCTGGTGATCTCGAGGATAGATTATTGTAACACTCTCTACATGGGACTTCCCTTAACCTTTGTTTGGCAACTTCAGCAGGTGCAAAATGCAGCAGCCAGGCTGGTGGTTGGTGCGGGCAGGTATTACTACATCACCCCTATCCCGGCTTATCTGCATTGGGTGTCCATCGCCTCCCAAACAAGGTTCAAGGTATTGATTTTGGTTTACAAAACCCTCCATGGCTTGGTATCTGAGTATCTGGCAGAGCGTATCCCCCAAATGTCAGTTTCATCCCATTCCACCAGAGCATCAGTAGCCCTCTCAATCTGGATGGCCAATCCTGGGGAAGCCCGCAGGGTCTCTGCCCATAGTCTGGTTTCCTTGGTGGCCAGCCCAGTGCTCTGGAATAAATTACCAAGTGAGATTCACCTAGCAGAGTCTTTGCCATCTTCCAGGAAAGCCTTAAAAACATGGGTTTTTTAAGGCCATTTTGGTGATTGCTAGTTGTATGTTTGTTTGCCCAGCTGTTTGCCTGCCCTCTTATCTTGCCAGATGTATTTATGGGTGTTCCTTTTCATATTGACTTGGTTTATTTTTTATTGGTCCTGTATTTTGTATTCCTTTGGGAAAGTTAGTGTGATTAATAAGTGCAATAAATAACATAGCATTCATGATGTCTCTGAAATTCCATGTTCCTGTGAAACTGAAGGATTTGTCAATCTGGGAAGGAGAAGACACCATTATTAGCATGTATCATAGTGGAGAAATTAGTCTCCTACTGTTGCCAGCCTGCATGTCTCAATGTGAGGGACAGTGACAAAGCATGCTGGAGGGCCCAAGTTCTATTCCCAAAATCTCCAAATAAAACCAGAAAAGAGTCCTGCTTGAAACTTTGGACAGCTGCTGCCAATCAGTGCTGACATTGCTGGGCTAGATAGATGACAACCCTGACCTTGGTTAAGGCAGCTGTATTAACCTTACAGCAAGACTTAATACATCATCAGGAGCTCATCCACATCCTCTAATGCAGGCCTGCACAACAAGTTGACCACGGGCTACCTGTAGCCCACGAAGAGTTCAAAAGTAGCCCGCTAGCCATCAATAAGAAAAGTGAGGGGATAAGTCCCCCACCCCAAGGACCAACACTGCCCCAGTAAAGTTCTGGGTCTGCCAGCCCACTGTCTAAGCCAGTGGGGCAGTTCAAGGGCCATGGCATAGTTCCCTGCTCCCGCTGCTGGGCAGATGAGCTTCTTTTTTAGAGCAATATTGGCCTTAAATGGAAATTCTGGACTTTGAAGTCAGCTTGTTTTATATGTCATATTTTAGTCATTTTATATGTCATATTTTATGTGTTGTAGCTGTTTTTAAATCTATGTGGAATGTTTTAAATGAGTTGGATATAGCAACCATGAAATTTCGTTGTTCCTGCAAGGGGGCAATGACAATAAAGATTCCTGTTCCTACTCCTATTCCTATTATGACCAGCTGAGTTGCTGGTGTGGAGTGGAGGGAGGGGAGGGGATAGTGAGAGGCAGGGTTGCAGGCATGCCCACCTTCTTTGTGCGGTGACATCTCCCCTCTTATTCCCCCCAGGAGAATTCCTTCCTCCCACCCTTCTCTCCTCCTCCTCCCACCCCTACGGCTGCCTCACAGAGACTGTGACCCACCACCGGCACCACTCCTCCTGCTCCCCTTCTGAGCCATTCCGTCTTCCTTGCACTGCTGTGGCGATGTGATTGCCTCCTGCTGGCTCGGCCTGCCCCAGCTGTGCAGTGAAGGTGAGTGAGAGCTGTGGGCAGCAGCAGCAGTGGCAGCAGTGGCAGTGGCAGCAAGGGGGCACCTTTAAAAAAAAGTCTTCCAGCAGGCTGGGCAAGCAGTGGTGGCAGATCCACCACTGCTGCTTGTCTGGGCTGCTCGCAAGCATGCACACACCTCCCTTGCACCACACCCACACTGGCTTGAGCAGGTGCAAGGGAAGAGTGTGCATGGTCAGCTTTCCCATAGGAATGCATGGGAATATGTTCCCTCCAGAACAGATGAATTGCTTTTAGAGATGGGCACATGTGAGAGTTCACCATTTTGCCAAATTGCCCGCCCTGCAGAGTTCAATAAAGAGGCTTCCTTTTTAGAACAAACTGGAGTTTTATTGTCTTCTTCCAGACTTCTGGAGGCACATCTTTTAACTGCTTCAACAGAACTGATATCAACAGTGAACAGGTTATTTTTAGAGTCTCTAGTAGGAGAAAGCACTGAGAAGTTCAAGCCCCCTTCCGCTCCTGAGAGAGGGGGGGGGGTTCCTCCAGACCCCTTCTGAAGTTCCAAGTCCCAGGTCGGCATCTCCACCTGCACCCCAACCTCTGAGGTGGTTTTGGGTCCAGGTCTCCCCCGATGCCAATTCCGGGGAGGGAAATCGTCCCGCAATGCCAGACCCCTCCCGCAGAACTACCTCCCTGTCCGCTGTTCTTCTTCCTTCTTCGCCCATTTCTCAAATGCCAACTCCTGTCTTATCTTCTTTAACTTGCGGTTCTACTCTCTCACCTCCCTCTCCCCCCAATAAGAGCACCCTTGCT
Organism: Phrynocephalus versicolor; assembly: GCA_023846285.1. NCBI lineage: Eukaryota > Metazoa > Chordata > Lepidosauria > Squamata > Agamidae > Phrynocephalus > Phrynocephalus versicolor. The sequence goes on from JAHTLZ010000016.1 coordinate 56,069,916, forward strand.
TGTGTGCTCTTCAGCGGTAGCTTTCAGCCTCAGCCTGAGGCATCATCATGTGCTCCCATTTCCCAGTGTATGGGTCCTCTATCCAGACCCATTCCCAATCAGGGGGCAGGATGCACGGTTTCCCCTTTTGAGTCTCCCCAAACCCCACCTCCATTGCCGTTGGCTCGAGCAGGTGCAAGGGAAGAGTGTACATGGTCAGCTTTCCCATAGCAATGCATGGAAATCTGTTCCCTCCAGAACGGATTAATTGCTTTTAGAGATGGGCACAAAATGAATTTTTAATTAATGTTATCATTCGTTATTCGTTTCATAACTTACGAAATGAATAACAAACCCCACTCTGGAAGAAAAACAAAACAAAACAAAACAGAAATTTCTGTGGTTTTTTTCTGTTTCATTTCATTTCCCCATAGGAACACATTAGCAATGCATTCCTGTGGGAAAAACCCAGTGCCCCCCCATGCACCCGATGGGGCACGGGAAAGTGTGGGCTTTTGGGCATGCAGGAGAAAAGGTGGGAGCTTTAAACTTTTTTGAGGGGGGCTCCCCTAGCCAGCTGATGGGCACTGGGAAAGGCAAATAAATAAATAAAAACCTCCCGCCTTTCCCCCACCTGATCGGGCGCAGGGAAAGGCGGGACATTTTTTTCTTTTTCTTTTTCTCCATTGCAATGCATTCCAATGAGGAATCGCTGGGGCACTTTTTTTGCCTCCCCCAGCCTGCAAGCCATCTGATGGGCGCTGGGGGAGGCAAAAATTAAATAAAAATCTCCCGCCTTTTCCCTACTGGATCGGGTGTGAGAAAAAGCAGGAGGTTTTTTCTTTTTCTCTCTTTCTTTTTCTCCATTAAATGCATTGGCTCAATGCATTTCAATGGCGGTTTTTTCCCCCTGATTTTGCTTCAATGCATTCCAATGAGGAATCGCTGGGGCGCCTTTTTTTTTTTTTTTTTTTTTTTTTTTTCTACCCCAACCGGTGAGCCCGCTGATGGGTGGGGGGGGAGGCAAAAAAAAAACCACCTTGCCTCTTCCCCACCTGATTGGGCACGGGAAAAGGCTAGAGGGGTTTTTTCTTTTTCTTTTTTTCTTTTTGCCTCCCCCAGCGCCCATCAGCTGGTGTGCAGGCTGAGGGAGGCCAAAAAAAGTTTAGAAGTGAATTCCCACCTCCCCACCCCCAATCAGCATAGGGAAAAAGTGGGAGTTTGAAACTTGTTTTTGTTATCTGATTGGCACTGGGGCCGGCAAAAATAAGTCACACAAGCAAGACACACACACACACCACATAATGAAATGAACCAAAATGAAATACGAAACGATTTTTTTAAAAAACTTCATTTTGTGTGAAACGAACCCCCAGTCTCCCCAAATAAAAACAAAATGAAATGAAACAGAATTTTTCGTTTTGTGCCCATCTCTAAATGATTTTCAATGCATTCCTATGGGAAACCACTGCTCTACTTACAATTTTTCTTTTTTTACTTATGAGCAAGTGCTTGGAACAGATAAAAGTAGAGGTTTTTGTCCAGTAGCCCTCAGGCACTTTGGGCCAGAAAAAGTATTCCTCGGCCTGTTCAAAGTTGGACAGCCCTACTCTAATGCTACAGATCCTATCCTCTGTCAGCAATGATATTCTCCTGCCTTCTGCATAGATTGAGTCCTTTCTCACTAGAATTTCCAGTGGCTAGTAGGTGTGCATAGAGCTAATTGCAAGAGAAATTCCAAATTCTCTCTGAAAGCTTGGTTGTCTTTAGGATAATCCAGTTCAATCTGTCAACCCACCCACACATCTTTTTTTAAAAAAAATTCTTCTGTTTCCCCCCTCCCCCGGTTCTGGAAACTTGGCCTTGATCTTATACCTGACTCTGTTTGTTATGATTAATACTCTCCAGACACCCTGGGGGAGTACCTGGCGTAACAGTCATAACATGGCTAATGAAATTTTTGCCCTAATCCTAACCTTCTTGAATATAGAAACTGCACACAGAGAATAACCTTCGCTGGATTCTCCTTCCCATGCTGCAAAAGAGAATACAACCAGTGTATCTTAGCTGAGGAAATGGGCTTCCCTCTGCTGAACTGGCTGAGTATTTACAAGAATTCATGTCAGACAGCTGGGAGAGGCTTTTTGAGGTATCTAATAGTTCTGTAATCTTGGCGCCTGTGCTGCCACCAACAAGGAAAGTGCTTTGCCTTTCCATTTAGGAATACTGTATCAGTCTGTCCCCAACTGAGCTGCAAAATCTCTCCTCCACCCTCCCCACTCCATAATGGTGATCCACTTGGAAAATGATTGGCTTTCTCCAAGGAACAAAGAGAGCTGCCACTTCCCCTACCCTCAAAATCTTCCCCTTTGTTAGAGGGCATTGCTCTCTGTGCTAACAATTTACCCTAGGTCCCTTTAATTGCCCCAGGTATGGCAAGGGGCATGGTCACACTGGAACTGCCTTCTCTTCCTCCAGGAATGTATCTTGGGCCAACCATAACTGGTTTTCTAACTTCATCACGGTGTAGGCCTTATTTATCAAGACCCATCAGTGTAGTGGCTAGAGTGACAGGCTACGAATTAGGGGACTTGAGTCTGAATCTCCAGTTAGCCACTGGGACTCACTCACTGGTGTGTGTAACTGGCAAAATCACTCTTTCAAATATCTCATTTGCCTTGAAAGCCTCGGTAGGGTCACTATAAGATGGGAATGCCACTGTATGGATAGTTTAGGGATTTGTTCTAGTTCTGTGCTCTTCTTTGCTCAGGTGAAGAACTGTCATGCCGAAAGTCCCAAGTACAGTTGGATCAGACAGCAATGATGGCAAATACTTCTCTATGACTATAATATAGCCAGTTAAGCATCTAAGAAGAAGGGGAGAAATAGAAAAGACAAGGAAGGGAAGGAAAGGGAAGGGAAGGGAAGTGAGAGAAAGAAAAGATACACCTTGAATTTCTCATCAAGTAGATCCTTCTTCAGATATGACACAAATATATTCATAAGTGCAAATGACAATCAAACAACAATAACTGGTCAGAGAAACCAGTTCTCCTTATGATGAAAAATGTGTGTAATTCACGGACTGTCCAGGTTGCTCTGGTGGATCCGCTAATTTCATAGAAATACAAGCCTGCTTAAGACATGAGTTGCTAGAGAATGGTGGCAATGTGATCATCTGATGGTCTCTTCAATTGACTAATGCTTTCCCCTCAACGATAATACATCCTTTCTGGATGGTTTAGGTCTCAGGCTGTGGAGCCAGAGATTGGGAGTTTGATTCCCCCACCGTGTCACCTTGGCTGTTACTGCACGTCCATCTCATCCCTGTTTCCAGACCCGCTGTGGAATGGTTCGAAGAAACATAACCACACGTCCATTGAGGGTCATGACGAGTTTGTTGTGACCACGCCCCCTGAACTGTGCTCCAAGCAGGTTGAGAGATTCCCCTCCCTGGCCTCGGGAATCTTTTCGCCCCGCTTCTCGTACCAGTTTGAGAGGCCATGTGGTTACTCTCGTCCCGATACAAGATCGACACAAGAACCCATCTAGTGGCACAACGAGGAAAAGGCCCTATCACGAACATGTCCTATGGAGGTTTCAATGCAATGAATAAATTTATCTAAAAACCTTCAGGCATTGAGCGTGCCACGGGTGTCTGATGGCTAGTTTTCGAAGAATCGAAACATCTGTTATAGGGTGCGGGGAGGTTACGGACAAAGGAGAACGAGCACACGGAAAAACACAGCTCAAACCGGTATGATGACGTGTGGATACAGTCCTGACGGTTGCATTCATCACGCCCATGAGTACACAGAAGCAGGGACAGAACCAGTTGGAGACCACATGACCGCGACTGATTTCAACACGGAGTGAACTACATACCAGGACGAGAAAGGTCGTGAAGTAACTGCTCTTGACAGGAGTTGAACTTGATTCATAGGGTCCCTTCCAGCTCTGCAGTTCTAAGGAGGGAGGGCACGAAATGGAAAAATAATGTTTCATTTCGTTTCGTTGCGTGCTCACCCCTGTTTTGTTTTGTTTCATTTCTTATTAAAAACATTTTAAAATTTCATATGAATGAAATGAAACAAAATGAAATGGCTCTCCTGGGTCCCAGAGGCACTGGATTTGGTGACCATGACTCCGGGAGCCATTTTTAAAGGGCTCCTGCTGAGCTGTTATCGGCTGGACCCCTTTAAAACTGGCCCAGTCGGTACCAGGGTGTCTCCCTGGTGCCGACTGGGCCAGGTTTAAAGGACTCCAGCCAGAGTTGCAGAAGCCTCAGAAAATGGTGTGGAAGGCAGTTCCAGCAATCACGTTGTCCTCCACACCATTTTCTGAGGGCTCCTGGCAATCTATCAATGGCTGGACCCCTTTAAACCTGGCCCAGTCGGCACCAGGGGGAACCCTCTGGTACCTACTGGGCCAGGCTTAAAGTGGTCCAGCCATTGACATCAAAAGCGATGGAAAGAAAAGTTTTGTTTCAATGGAAAATGTCTATAATGAATTGCTGCTTCCTTGTTTTGTTTCATTGCATTTCATTTTGTTACATAATGAAATGATGAAACAGCATTTTGGTTTTCTTTTCCTGCCCATTCCTAGTTCTAAGATTTTCTTCTTCTTCTTTTGTTTGAGAACTCACTCCCTCTAGGAGATAAGAGTCCACAAAAGGCCTAACAAGCCAAGCAGCTGCTTGTTGTAGGCTCCACAGGACAACTCTCTAACTTTTGATTCCTGACAACTTTATACTTGTCCTCATATATTCTTATTTATTCACCACAAGAATCTCTCACTGCTAGTTCCCTGGGGTCAACTAATCACTTTTTTTCCTTTCAAGGCTGAGAATATTTCTGTTCCTTAGTGATTTATGCACTTATCTGCATTGGCATGAACAACATCTACCAAGCAGTTTTCAAAACATAAAATAATAGCAACAGAATGAAGTCTCTGGATTCTATTATCTGCAGCCCTCCTTCTATTAAAAAGACTTTAACTAAATAACTTTATAATATAAATATATGAAAAGAACGTATATTTTAGAAAAAACAAACACAAAGGCCAGAACGAAATAAATACTGCTGATGCTTCCTTCAAAACCCAAATTTGTTTATTTGTTTATTTTATTAGTTTGTTTGTTTCTTTTGAATGTTTTAATCCCACCTTTCTCCTTGGAAAAGGACCCTAGGTGGCTTACAATAATGATGGACAATATACAGCCCAGAACATTTAAGACATATTCAAAATAAGAACAGAAAATTAGAAAGGCATCTTAGAACATTAACAGGTAACATTAAAAAGAGCACACCAAAAGAAAAAATTCCATTATGCGGGATGGAAAGTGAACATGGAAACACTGGTGATCTTATGAAATCAGTTAATGCAGTCATGATAATCCATATAAAAGTCACATAGTGGGTAGTCCCTCATTCAGGGAAAGCTTGCCTGCAGAGGAAGGTCTTTGCCTGCTTCCGGAAAGACAGCAGAGACTGTGCAGTCCTGGCCTGCAGCGGGAGGGAGTTCCAAAGTCTCGGAGCAGCAACAGAGTCCACGTGTTCTTCTGAGACCCACCTGGGAAGGTGGCGGGATGGAGAGAAAGGCCTCTCCTGATGACCTTAGCACCTGAACCAGGAGCAAATTCAATTGTAATACATAGATTTGCTTCTGAGAACCTGAGAACCAGAACAGAGCAGTCAACACTAGGCTTAATGATGGTCAAAACAACATGACCTGGGGTGATTTACTGCACTCGAAAGCTTGCAATGTTCGTTTTTTATTTTTAATAGTGGTCTATAAAGGTATTGACTGTAACCTATTTTTGCAATTGTGTTTTGTGATGGCCACATGGCTCACCACCCCTCTTTTTGCTTTGATGGAATTGTGAAGATACCAAGATTGAGCCGGCATTCCCCCAGATATCTGGAAATAGGCACATGGACTCTCAACATCAAAGGGCAAGACTGCAACCACTAGGTAATATGACTTTAATTCAATCTGGTTACAATTGGCAAACCTAGGCTGATACTTCACGTCCATCTCATCACTGTTTGCGGTCCCTCTGGGGAGCAGTACGAAGAAATCTAACCGCACATCCATTGTGGGACGAGGGGAGTTTGTCCCGACCATGCCCCTTGAACTGTGATCTAAGCAGGATGAGAGATTCCCCTCCCTGGCCTCGGGAATCTCCTCATCTCGCTTCTTGTTCCAATACGAGTGCCCATGAGGTAAGGCTCGTCACACAACGTGCCATTCTCCATCTAGTGGCAGGAGTGTGAAGTGCCATTTGCCAGTACATTCCCCATGGGGTCAGCAATGCAGTGAAGGGAGATTAAAAGACAAATGCCTCAAACTTAGCTCTGTAACGCTTTGAAGGCAAGGCTTTGGAGAATCAAAACATCAAAAAATGGAAGGTCAGGCAGAAAAAAAACAGAGAACAAAGGCATGGAATTTCACATCTCATCACGGAATGAGGACGTGCGGAAACAGTCATGCCGGTATCAGCAATCATGCCCATGCATACATGGGAACAGGGACAGAACTGCAAGAAGACCACGTGTGCGCGACCAACATCAACACGCTACGAACTTCCTCCCGGGACAAAAGTGGACGTGAAGTAACCGTCATAGTGGTCTTACAAAAATTATTTTACCCCAATCCCTGAATGAAGCACATGGGTCTCTTGTATCAACCCTTTCCTCCCCCCTCCCCCCGGCCTAAAGGGATTTGTATGTCTTGTAGTGCCAAATGGAGCTGGGTTAAGAAGTAGGGGTGATATATGACCCATGTTCCTTTGTTTGAAGAACGGGGGTGTGACTTAAGAAGCAGCTTCTTACAACTGCCCACATTGTCTCCAACAAGAAACATGCCCTGGCTGAAACATCACCTAGCCATGGACTTTAAGAACGACACCTAACTAAGGAGTTTAAAAGTAAACTCCTGGTAAAGCACATCTTTTACCATGTTTGAATTTCTGGGACCTGCTTTGAAGAAGGGTGATTTACTGCACTCGAAAGCTTGCAATGTTCTTTTTTTATTTTTAATAGTGGCCTATAAAGTAGATATGGGCACGGAACAAACATTTTTTTCATTTCCGTTACCATTTTTCATTTCCGTTACGTAACGAAACGACAAACAAAAATTGTGATGAAAATGAAACGAAATGAACAGAACCACGAAAATTGTGGTCGTTACGTTTTGTTTCTGTTAATGGCGACGCGCAATGAAATGAGCTGTTTTAAATGTTAAAAAATGCCCTGGACATCCGTAAAAACACAGCGATAATTATTTATATTGTCTGATAATACCTACCAGGGGGGTTGGGGTCCTTAAAACGTTTGTTTTTGTCTTCTCCCATCGCGATGTATTTTTCTTTTCCCTTTAAAATGGATGTCGCCACCAGCCACAAAATGGAGGCAAGCCATGTGATGGGATCATGTTCAACCAATAGCATGCCCAGGTTGCAGACTGGGCGGGCAGGTCTGGCAGCCACAGAGGGCATAAAAAGCTCTGGCAGCCCCCGTCCTCCTTGCAGTCTCTAGTTTCAGCCCTGCAACCTCCCTGTGTGCGTGCGTGCTGCGTACCTCTCGGTGAGTACCCTCCCTTGCCCCGCAGTGCAGTCACTCTGCGGCTGCCTTGCACCCTGGGCTACACCCGCCGCTGCCTTTGCAGCCTCCCTGCGTACCTAGTCTATACTGTGTCTCTGCCAGCATCCATTTTTTAAAGTGTTTTCCCTCTGGTCTGGGGCGTTGGGGGATGCCTGCGCACGGAAATGCTTTAAAAATCACGCAAAAAGCAGGTAGAAATGACAAACGAAAAAACAAAAAACGGTAACAAAATTTTTCCAAAAATTCACGACAAATGGAAACAAACCGAAACAGACCTCTCAACGACAAACGAAAAACCAAAACGCCATTTTTTGTTTCGTGCCCATCTCTACTATAAAGGTATTGCCTGTAACCTATTTTTGCAATTGTGTTTTGTGATGGTCACGCGGTTCACCCCCCTTTTTACTTTTTGAAGTATCTTGTCTTCACAGTCATGAGTATAGATGTAATTAAAATAGTGAGTAATTAGTTTATATTTTCTATTGTATACATCGTTATCTTTTACATCTACAGTTCCTTTTGTCCTCAGAACACAGTATGTTTGATTAGAATATTCTTCCTCTTCAAGGAAAAAGAGAAAAAGGAATGGATCAGCCTTCAAGGATTTGTGAAAATACATCTCACATTTTTCTGGAAGCCACAAACCCAGACTTTCATTCTTTTAAAATAGTCCTCAATACCTTTAACAAGTGCCTGATTCTCAGTCTGTGATGTGTTTTTTTTTTAATTCTCCATATCATGGAGTCTAATTAATCCAGATAATATTAGGGTACTTATTAAACCAATAGTTAAAACTAACAAAGTTGTTTTGTCCACTAACATCCATCACAATTTTGTAAATATTCGTTGTTCTTCATAATGTATCACTTACTCTTTCTCCAGGTTGACAGAATAATTCTAGAATAAACAGGTAATCAAATGTGGTGGGTGGGTGCCTACCCAGATGTTGTTGGACAGTAGATTCAGTTGGCTATAGTCATCCTTATAAAGGTAAATGATAATGGGAGTTGCAGTCCATCAATACTGTATCTTGAATTCTTTGGGTTCCCACATTCCTGCTATAACCTAATGGGGTTTGTTCAGCTGTTGGTTCAATCTATTTATGAACCACCCCCCATCTGACTGTACTGTCCAAAAAGTATTTCAGGCAATTCTATTGCATAAAAATAAAAATATAATAAAAGCGAAGCAACCACAATATCACACACACAGCTCATCAAGGTTTTTGATGTCATAATATAAATTCATATATAATATTTCAGGTGGACACTCCTAAATATTCCAGAAAAGAGGTTTTCCATTTATGAAAGGGATCCAATGAATTCACTTGCTCTTGTTCCTCATCATGCCAGTTCAGACGTATCAAGTGTGCTTCCCAAGTTAATACTAGAAAATCACACAGATATGTGAGATGGCGTATGTCACATTGTCTGGATGAATCTGTGATCAGGAGATGACAGTTATTCAGACTGTAGAACTGGCTCAAAAAAAAAGTTAGATAACTAATCCTTAGGTACTGCTTCCATTTGGAAGTGTGGTGGCCACTTTCTCTTCATTCAAAAAGAGGGCATGTGTCAGCAGAACAGAAGATAAAAAGGGAAACTAATCTGCATGAAGTTACATAGGCCAATGTGTATGTACGATAGACTCGGGTTCATGAGATTTGGGTTTAAATCCCAACTTGACCATGGAAATGCATGGGGGGGGAGAGAGAGCTGGTAAAACTACTGCTTAAAATATCTCACTTTCCTGGAAATGCGCACACACGCACACACACACACACACACACACACACACACAATTTACACAAAGTTAAAAACTTTTTAAAATAATTTTAACAGAATTACAATATATCACACATAAGGAATGAAGGCTCACCAGTGACCTGTTTGGCCACTGAGTCGAATCTCCAGCTGCATGGTGTGGACGGGCGACTTCAAGGCCTCTAATTCTCCCATCTTATGGTTATTCATCTTTAAAGAAGACTTAGACTGGGCAGCCCTTGAAATAGACAAAGTTTTCAAAAGCAGGCTATCCTGCTATTTCTAAAAGAGGAGACGTGGTCACCATGTTTGGTAAGCCCTTGTGCAATTCATCGCAAAAGCAAAGGTATTCGTAGAAAACAATACACTGGAGTAAATTCCAAGTACCTGTAGAGTGAAAATTGAGGAAGCACACATTTATCTTTATTTTTATTTATTTATTTGTCTTATATTTGATGTAACTACCTAGAGCAGTGCCTTGGCATTAATGGGAGCAAGATATAAACTGAAGAAAATAAATGTAAAATAAATACATACAGGTTCCTAATTTACAGTATGTATGTGTGCAAATAAATGCTATCTCATTTTTTCCCAAAATGTGTAGCTAATTAGAAATCTGAACTCTGAGAACAGGGTCAGGATATTAAATAATAGGATTTAACACATTCAAACAAACTTCCTTAAAATATGTAAATGCACATTAATATTTATTCTATACTGTATTCTAAAAGTTGAATTGTAATTCAGAAACTTAGCTTCAAACTGTTTCTTTTCTAGCCCTGCCAGTCTTTCCAAAAGGTGGTTTGTTGAATTCCTCATTGTTTTGTAATGCCAGCCTCTGCCACAGATGTTAGCCAAACTTCTTGAGCCATTAAACCATAAGGTCTAGGACTGGTAGTTTCACATATTTGGATTATTATGTCTATGAGTTGACATGGTGTTGTACCTGGTGTTCTCTGATTCATGGTCACAGCAAACTATATCTATGAGAGGAGACTCCTTTTCCTCATAATAGCCACCCCCGGTCTATACACATTGTCAACCAAACATAACCTTGGCTTTTTTGTAAATGTCAACATTGGATTATCAGCTTAAATGAGGTTATTTTTCTGTTTTCCTGGTGTTCTCCTTCCTCCCTTGCTTATTTCTGGAAGAGCCTTTCACATGTACCTTTGACACTAGTGTTTTGCCTCTGTTTCAAAGTTAACCAGCTAAATTTTCGCCTACCACTTATTCTTTACAACAGCATATAATGGTGTAGTTAGGTAATTTGGAACTTTGGGTTTGATTATTTTATTGAAAGATAGGCAACTTTTTGCTGAATCAAAACGAAAGTCTGAGAGGAATCATGTCCAATGTTTCATTTTACCTCAGAAACACAGGATCCCTGATCTGGATCACAAACAGAACCACAAACCAGACTGATTTTTTCCCTGATTTGTGGTTAGGTTTGTGCCTATCTCTAGTAGGGAGGGAGAGGCTCCTTACTAGAGATGAGCAGTGTTTTGTCCAATAAATGGGCAGGGTATAAGTTTAAACAAATGAAAAAATGATGCAAGGCAGTATGATGTGAAAAAAAGCCTCCATGTTTGCCAGACATCCTTCAACTGGACTTGCTCTTGGTTCCTCCCTTCTGTGCAGTACAATCTAGTGTGGGCAAAGGGAGGATTCCCCCCGCCCGCCCAGTCTTGGCACCACTGCTGTGAAAAGGTTACCATACCAACAGGGGCGTTTCTGGGGGGGGCAAAAGGGTACAATCTGGGGACGCCAGGAGGGGGAGCAGGAGAAGGAAGCCGTGCACCCTCCCACTGCCCAGCACTCCTCCTTTCCCCAAGGCTTGGCGATGGCACCCTCTCCGTCACCACGTGCCAGGCGAGTGGCGAACCAGGCACGCAGGCAGAAGCATGGTGGCCGCGGTGCCCTCCTCCTCCTCTTCCTCACCTTGGTGGGACACACACACACACACACACACACACACACACACACACGTATGCCCATACACCCATGCACATGCGTGCGCACGTACCCACCCCATGCCCGCAGGGTCCCCCGTCCCGTCCCCCCCCGTTGCTGCTTGGGTGCAATCTGGAGGGTAGCAAGAAGGGCACAAAAAAAACAAACTTTGTGCCAAGGCACTCCAAAATCTGGCTACACCTCTGCATACAAACACACACAAGCCCAATTCAATTTTAATGTAACTGGACTGTGTTAAAAGGGGTCTCTGGCATTTTAAGTTAAGCAGAATGCTAACTTAGATTCGTATGTGGAGTCCTGTATTTTCAAATTGAACTTACGTTTCAACCTTTACTTGGATTTTTGTCATCACCATTTTAATAATACATAACAATACAATGTTTTTTTAAAGTTTTCAACACAGCTCTAAGTGTTTGTGGGTCTGAGTGCCTTTGGACAAAAAAGTTGTTGCACAAAATGTTACAACTGTTTCCAGATTTTTAAAAGAAAAATTTTAGAATTGTGGAGCTGGAAGGGACCCAATGGATCATTGAGTCTGGCCCCCTGTCAAGGAGGCGCAGTAAGGAATCGAACTCCCAACTCTCAAATCAACTTCCAGATACTTAAAACACCAAACTATCCAGCCATTCTGATCTTTTCTGGTTTCATATAACAGGAGCCTCGGAATTGGTTTCTTAGTGAACATTAAGCCCGAGGTCTCTGACCAGAACTAAAAAAGCTACTCTGGTTCATTATACCCTGGAAATGAATCACCGCAACTACAAGGCATGCAGCAGAAGGGAAGGTAAAGGGGGAAAATGCAGTCTTAATAATATTTTCCCCAGCGTCATAAACCATGATCTATGAAGGCAAGAAAAATATTCTGAAACTGGAGTATCTGCGTGTCTGCATATCAGACTAGTCATATATGAAGCAGTTCTGCTCAGAACTTGGGATGCTAATTTTTAAAGTACATTTTTACAATTATAGGGGAGAAATATGGAGGAGGGAAGGGAAAGGGGGAGGAGGAGAGAAGCCTCATATCTTTGTATTGATATACCACCTTTGGTATATATATTTTAAAGGTGGTCTGACAGCCCCAAGAAACAGAACAGAAATGAATCAAAACTAAAGATCAATGTAACCTGCTATGACAGTTCAAGTAGAAAGTAATGAATTAATCCAGTTAAAAACAATGTGAACGATGCTATCTATATGCCACGTGATCAATGGGGAAAAATGTATCTGTACAACAGAGGTATGGGGGGAAATGGTATAATTAAGGTTCTTTTGTCAGGTGTGATTAGGCCCTTTAAAATATCTGGGAGTTGAGTCATGGCTACTGGACTTCTTTTTTGAGAGATA
>JAHTLZ010000016.1:56086114-56151448 GCA_023846285.1 Phrynocephalus versicolor
CCATCCATCCATCCATCCATCCATCCATCCATCCATCCATCCATCCATCCATCCATCCATCCATCCATCTAATGGGGGCATCTGCAGTGGCTGTCAGACCAGATTCAGGACCCTGGTAGGCCAGGTCCGGCCCACAGGCCATAGTTTGAGGACCCCTATTCTAATTGATTGTTTGTTTTGCATACCTTGCTGGAACAGATCTCTCCATGAAAAGCACTTAGTAAGAAGGAGAGCAGAGCCCTTATAGAAAACAAATAGAAGGAATAGAATACCATACATGGGTCAGCAACCAATTAACCAGACTACATGTAAATGGTCTTTTGAGTCACAAGTCTGCACTTGCACTTCTCATTGAACACCATAAATTCAACTGAGCACCTATTAATTAGTGGCAATTTGCCTCTTCAAGTTATGCCATGTCCCTTCCTCTAGCATACTTGCACAAGAAAATCGGGCCCAAAGTTACATTCAAAAAAGTGCATATTGAAACCTAAGTGGGTTGCAGACCATCACCTTTTAATTTCAAGACAAATCTAGCAACAGTTTGGCTGCCACATTTTGTATTAAGCTGATCAAAGAGTGGCTATCAAAAAGGACAGGTACTGGCAAGTATTCAAAAGCCCAAGGATTTTGGCCTTCTATTTTCAGAAGCAAAGGGGTAACATTCGCCAGAGTTTCAGCTTCCCTTAAATAATTTGTTCTTGGCCCTCTGAGCAGACAACTGATCTATTAAATATTCACAAATGCTTTCAAGGTTGAGATAGGTGTCAGATCTTAAATTAGAAATAAAAAAAATGCTCCCTTTAATGTCACTAATTTTTATCGTACAACTTCAGGTTATTGCAGCACATCAGACCGAGATATTAATAGCTCATGTAAAATCACGTTTCTGTTTGCAAGCTGAGCAATTCTACAAACCAAGAGACAAGCAATAAGCAGATTGGTTCCTGGTCACACCTGTGCTGCCTGTAGACTCCATAATCATGAAATGAGACACAAAGAGGTCAAACAGCTTGCTCAAGGCTTTGCAGTGAATAAAAAGATGAGAGATTGGATGGAGATGGCTTCTTAGTGGCTTGGAAATTAGGACAGCTTGACCCCAAATTGTTTTTGGCATTGGCTCCTGTTGGGTGAAATCAGGCCATTTCAGAGCTTGGGAAGAATGTGTAAGTGCGTTTGTTGAGCAAATTACTACAACTGTCCAATTCCCTCTGTCAGCATTCACCCTACTGGCTAGAAGATTCTGGAAGCTTTTATGTCTTCCATGAATGTTTTATGCCTTCTATGAATGTTAGTGAAATATGGAGAAGAAGAAAAACAGTGTGAAAGGAATCAGGCAGGAGACCCACCTGGCTATAGGTTTATTGCCAGTGTTTCTGATCCCTCTAATGTGGTCCCATGCATTCCACCCTTCTCTACACCTAGTCCACAAAGGTGACCAGGTGAATAAGCAGTTACTACAAACTACATCTCCCCACCCAAGCATCTCAAAACATTTGGCTATTTGAGGCAAGGAACAAAATGATGACATCCTCCATGGCCTAGGCAGGAGAAGCAAGCTAGACAGCTAATGGCATTGGAATCTTAGGGTCATCTTTTGGACAGCAGATGGACAGCAACTTAGTTTGGGTTATATGGGATAGGCAATGGGTCAGCAGAGGCATTACAGGGAACACGTATTTTCCCCTATCGTAATAACTTTAAAGAGGTAGTCTGTTTGGTCTCTTACAGCACAGAAAACAGAAATAAAAACAAAGGGGCTGTGACATTTTAAAGACTGACAGATCTATTCCAATGTGAGCTTTCATGGATTATGGTTCACTTCCTCAGACATACTTTGTAACTCACAAAAGCTCAAACTGAAATAGATCCATTCATCTTCAAGGTGCTTCAGTTTTACAATAGTTTCCCCTTAGGAACACAAATCTTCCAGAACTGGTGCCTAAAAATCATAAATGCTAAGAAAACCATGCTTATTTCCTGATGGACTGTTTCAAAAATAAAAAGAAGCCAATCTTCAGGTTGAGGCAAACGTGCTTCAGAGTAAAAAGAGAGTTTTAAAACTTCTGACACTTCTGCTTTTAATTAATTACATATTTAACTGAGAGGTCTACTTTGTCGCTCAACACAAGGCCAAGGTCCTTCAACAAACAGGCGTAGTATGAGGGATCAGGATGGCTACCATTGTTGTCCTCCATCCTCTGCCATCTGAGCCATTCACATAATCACACGTAGTGAAAAATAAAAAGATGGCTACCCAAATGAGGACAGGAACATTCCTGAGAAATTGATACATGCCTTTCCCTAAAACTCCCCGATCTAAAAAAAAAAAAAAATCACATTCCAGTACTAACATAAGATCTTTGCCTAATACTTTTAATTCAGTACAATAATAGTAAATAACCAGCCCTCTTACAATACTCGGCTTACTAGTCTTGTTACAAATGTTAGCAAAGCAGACTTTTCTTCTTTCTGATTGTTTTTCTTTATGAACGTGGTGGTTTAGAGAAGAAGCCAACAGCCTGGAACAAAGTTTTACAGAGATGAATACGAAAGAGTTCACAAATGGAATGCCGTTGTTTGAGGAACAGCCTTATTGGGACTCATCAGAATTGTTTTGATTTTTGTTTTGCATTATGAACACTGACAAAACAGCTTTTGTAACAATCACACAACACTGGATACACCACATTCATAATGGGGAAGCCACATTTCCATAGTAGTCAGAATTCTGTTGGCATAATTCATGCCTCAGATGTCTGATGACATCATTAGCCTCTGCCATCCCACAACTGTATTAGAAAACAGCTTTAAAAAAATCCATTTCTCTCACGGGCTCCAGGGATTCCTCTTGTCCCAAGGCAGGCTTTGGAAGACATGGAAGGAGAAAGGGGATTATTTAAAGCTGGGAAATCATCTGGCACCAGACACAAATACATATTTTCAGTACTCGATTGTCCTGATACATAACATCTGTTGTGAACAAGAAGATACTATTGGAGCTGAACCTGGAAAGACCAGATGGTTTCCTATAGGCAGAGTTGTGAGCCAAGGATGCATTTTATCCCCTTACTTGTTCAGCTTGAACACAGAACATATTATATGCAAAGACCGATGAAGAGGAGAGTTAAAATTGATGAAAGAATCATCAATAATCTGAGATATACGGATGATACCATTTTATTGGCCGAAAGCAGCAATGGCTTGAAATGGCCTTAAGAACATAAGAACATAAGAAGAGCCATGCTGGATCAGGCCAAAGGCCCATCTAGTCCAGCTTCCTGTATCTCACAGTGGCTCTATCAAATGCATCTGGGAGCGCAGAAGACTAGATATCTGTTTCCTGATACCACTCCCTTGCATCTGGCCATTGAAGTACCCCAGCTTTAAGACTGGAGATTACACATCTCCATGATGGTTTGTAACCTGTGAAAGAAGAAAATCCCAAAACAGGGTTGCAGGTAAACATTATGAGGACAAATATCATAACTACAGAACTGCACGATTTTAGCATTGACAATGAAGAAATTAAAATGGTTAAAGATTTTGTAGTTAGTTCAACCATTATTCCAAATGGAGACTGAAATTCAGAATACCACTGAAAAAACTAGGGAACCTTGTCATGCACAAGGAGACCAAGATCATTCATATTATTGTATTCCCAGACACTGCGTACAAGTGTGAAAGCTTAACATTAAACAAACTGCATTGTCTTAACTTCATAATAAGATTATATGGATGAAATCAAAGGCCTATCTCATCTGTAATCAGTCCCTTCAGTGGATAGCCAGACACTTGGAAGTCCTCAGAAGGACATGAGCTCTTGCACTCCCTTTAGTTATTGCTAATGAGTAGCCACAGCTTACTGCAGAGATGAAAAACTTAATAGGTCTTTAAAGATGGTGACATACTACCTCACCATTACCTAACAGATTACCTAAGCAGATGGGAACAAATGAAGTTCATCAATATCTGGAAGGTCTTAAGCTTCTAAGCTTTCGGACAAATCAGAATAACTATGACCATTCATCGAAAAATAATATGTTGACATGATTTAAACAAACAAGCAAACAAACAGCTGTTGTGGTCTGTAAAGGTGCATCTGTATGCACTGCCCTGTGTCTGATGCGGAGCTCAATAGATGATCAATTACGTATGAACCAGACTCTCAACGTGCAGGGTTCCCTCAAGAATCCCATGCCCATATCCATCTTATTCCATCAGGTCTTTCACACAGTTATCATTGCCTCAAATGGAGGTCTTGTTGGCTCTCCATTTTGCTGAGCAAGATTTGGGCTGCTGCTACCTATTTCCGTTTCCAAGGGGTTTGAGAAACTTCACAGACGATGTGGCAGCAGCATGGATACGGACCACCCTGTTCCCTCACAGTGTGCTTTGCTTTTGGGCTGAAAAGAACGTGCACTGCAGCAGGAACGTGTGTGCTAGCTCTGGCGAGCTGTACGGCTCCCGTTTGACTGCTCTTACCCACCTTCTAATTTTAAAAGGTTGCATTAGAAACATAACACAGACAGGGAGTGGGAGGGGGGTAGATCACAACAGTATAATATTTCTTTGTTGAGATCTGCATCAGAACACATTGATTTTCCACACTAATCTTGTTTCTTTTCTCTGCATTATTTTGCAAGTCTCTAGCCCAAAGCCTGAAGAAATGCATGGATCTCTGCTCTCTGCTTTGCCTTTTCTCGGTGCTTTCCCTGATTTGGCCACAATATTAACATTCATTGAGTGAACTAATTTCTTCTAAGCTGCTGATTCATTTTAATGGTATTGTTACACAATCTATTGTAGTGAAACAAACCCCTGCTGAAAGGGTAAAAAAAAGGATTCTTATGAACTAAAATAAGCCAAAGGGGTTGAATTTTGCCTCCCCTGCCAAAACATTCTGCCATGAGACGTCCTGATTGCTTCTTTAGCAATAGCTATGGGTACACATTTGCTTGCGTGCAAATGGGAAACAAAACCAAATGGGGCTCATTTGCATTCACCCCAAAATGAATGCAGGGGACAAAGTAGTAGTAGTCTTTATGTCAGTCACTGACCAGTCAAAATACAAAATACATTCTACATAAAACCAAAATAAAAGCATATTAAAAAACAATAAAAGCATGCACACAAGAACAAACATAAGCCAATAGCATAATCCTAACACAAAAGGCAGAGCAGGTAAAATCTTCCCAGCCCTGTAGGCCCAATATCAGGGTAGTCAACTCAATAACAGTCTAGTATCTGAGCATTTAATCATTGTCTCCAGCCGGGGACCATGCCGTGCTCCAGACCACCTCCAATCCACATCAAAAGAAGATACACAATGGCCATTACCAATCATATGGCCCCGCCCCTTGAAGTGGGCAGGGAGCAGTGATGCCTCATTGCTGCAGCACAGAACTTAGCCACTGCCATAGTTACATCCGGCTTTTTATCTGCAAGCAGGTGTAGAACACAAATCTCCCTTGGCCTCCCCTGAGCTTGCTGCAAGATAGAATGAAGAAGAATTCCCTCGGATATCCCAATAAAGAGAACACTCCAAGAGGACATGATCAATACTTTCAATAGTCTCCTTGTTACAAGGGCAAACACGTCTATCGACTGGCAGACCCTGGTATCTGCCTTCCAGCAATCTAGAAGGCAGAATGCAGGGGACAAATGGGTAGAAACAGGAATCTCATTTCCTGTATTCAGGAATGTAAAAGTTATGGTGTCTACCTGTGGTGGCAAGAGCTGGCATCAGTGGCTGCTTCAGATGACTGTCATTTAGTTTCAACCCAAACTGTCCTGAATATCTCTTGGACAGAGATGGGAAAGATTTGGTTTTGAATTATAGCTCTCAGAATCTCATTGCTAGGATAGCCCCAAACTGACATCTCTTCTCTGGACAACCAAGATGAACTGCTTTGAAACAAAACAAACAAGGAGTACAATAAGGTCTTAATTTTTGGTGGCATTCCCTGACTTGATTCATAGGATTGGTGTGTGGGGGGTAGCGTTGCCCACGTGGCCTCAGGATATATCTCTTGTTCATTGCACACATGGAAAGCTTCATATGCACTCTTCTTCAGAGAGGGCCAGATGGAATAGAAGATGGTCCTTACAGACTCTGAAGGACAGAGTAACAATTTTGTGGTTCTTCACTCTATATTTTATGCTGTCATGCAGATGAGAGCATGAATGAGGAAACAAGATAAAATAGAAATTATTAGCCCCTAACACATTTACTTAAGAAAAGGATAAACTGCTTCAGTGAGGTTTTGAATAAAGTTCTGAAGAGATTTTTTTTCACCACGCTGATGAGGAGAAATATGAAGTTAACAGTGATATGTTGGTTGTTACCAAACTGGCAAAGTTTGCACATCAGCCCCACAGACTCCCACTCATTATTACTAAAACACATATGGGAATGCCACCAATCATTTTAATTTGGAAAAATTTCCAAGGACATGTCAAAGTTAGAAGTGTGGTGGAGTAGAAGTAGCCTCAAGGACCTACAGTTGAGCCAAGGCCCCAGGAGACGCTGCCATGAATATTGCTCTAAACTCCAGGGGTGTTTTAAAATCTGAATCCCAAGTCCAGGTCTGACTCTTTGGGTCTAAGTCTCTATTCCCAAGTCTCAAGTCTTAGCCTCAGTTCCCTGCCTGGGGAATTCTCTGAGTTGTTGTAGCAAAAACAACAAAAACCCAAGTCATCTGTATGATCCCCTCCCCCCAATGCTGTCTCTGAGGCAGGCTCACTATCTTCCGAGAAGCCCTTACCCCACATCTCTCTAGCCTTTCCCGAGGTGGGCTCCACCTCCCCAGCTAGGCCATGAGGGAAGCCAGTTGGGTAGGCAGCTGGCAGGAGCCACTGAAGGAGAAGGGGCTGCAGTGCCAAGATGATGGCAGCATCAGACTCCTTAGGCTCAGCCGTTGGCTTGGCCTCCAGGTAGATGCCAGTGCTGTTCTCATACCTGCTTGGCCACCTGAGCAGCCTTGCAGTGACAGTGGCGGCTGGGCAGACCCAGGTGGAAGTGCTACTTCTCCCACCACCTTGTCTTATTTTGGTAACAGAGCCAGAGGAAAGCAATGGTGCCACCAAGGCCAGCAAAAGCTATACCTCGGAGGGATCCATACCCCTTCACCCTCACCCTCTCAAAAAAAAAAAAAAAAAAAAAAAAACCGTTCATGTCTCTACCTCCTCCTTTGCCATTTTCCTGCCTCTCCTTCAGGGGTATATTAAAAGAACAGGAATTTCAAAATAAACAAAGAGAAGTCAATTCTGAGCTGAGTCACTGGTGCAACTTAAGTTGCCATCCCTGCTAAATTCCCATCAAAATTGCATAGGACACATGAATACCTTAGTCAAAGAGTAATCTCACAGAACAGTCCTCCTATGGAGAAAGGCAGATGAATTAAATCATCTTCTTTAGTTTTTATATTAAAAGAATTGTCTAGAGCTGACCCAGATGTCAGTTGATATATCCGGAAAATCTTTTTAATTCTTAGAGCAGCAGGACAATGGAACCAACTACCTCATGAGGTGGGGAATAGGGATGGGCACCAAATGAAAAATGAAACACTGATTCATTGGTTCATTACGTAATGAAACGAAATGAAACAAACAGGGGTAGCAGCATTTCATTAGTAATGAAATGAACCAGTGTTTTTTGTTTAAAAATGAATCAATTTGTTTCTCTGTAAAATAGCCCCCTGAGTCCTAGAGGCACCAAATTTGGTGTGAACTTTCCTTTAATTCCCCCTTTTAAGCCCTCCAAATTTGGAGAGATTTGGGGTTCAGGGGCCAAGTTATTCAGCTTCAAACAGGGTGCCCCCAGAAAAAAAAACATTTCTAATTGCAATGCTATGTACTTGAAAATAGTGATCCCAGGCAGCTAGCAACAGGGAAATTGCAGTGGAGCTTCCGCTAACTCTCCCCTTGAAACACCCCCAATTTGGAGTGGTTTGGAGTACAGGGGGCAAGTTATTCAACTCCAAAGTTGGTGCCCATTGAAAAAATCATTTGTAATTTAAAAGTGTTTGAAATAGTGATCCCGGGCATCTAGCAGCATGGAAATGGTAGTGGAGCTACCTCAAGCTCTCCCCCATAGCCCGTTGAAATTTGGAAAGTTTTAGGTTTCAGAAAACAGAGTTATTAAAGGGGTTGGGGGAGCTCCAAAGGGGCTGGGGGAGGTACTTAATTGAAGGAATGTGGATCAGTGTGCTGAGGGAAAGCTGTCAATTAACCCTATAATAGGTAAAGCATGCCGGACACACACATTTCATTAAGCACCCCTACCTCCTTTGGAGCTTAATATCTCTGTCCCCAGAAACCCCCACACCTCATTTGGACCTTAATAACTCTGTTCACTGGCACCCAACACATTCCAAATTTCAAGGGGTTCCTTAAAATTGCTTGGGGAAGCTACGCCTGCCATTCACATGCCTGGGATATTTTAAAAAATATTCAGTGGAAGTGTACTGATCCCAGTCATGCAAATGGCAGGCTTAGCTTCCCCAAGCAATTTTAGGGGACTCTTTGAAATTTGGAAAAGTTAGGGTTTCTAGAGGCAGAGATGTTAAATTCCAAATGAGGTGGGGGATGTTTAATGGAAGATGTGTGTCCAGTGCACTTTACCTATTATAGGGTTAATTGACAGCTTTCCCTCAGTGTGCTGATCCACACTCCTTCAATTAAGTACCTCACCCAGCTCCTTTGGAGCTTAATAACTCAGTTCTCTGAAACTGAGGTACTGAATTGAATGAGTGGCTTTGGCATGCTTTATCAATTATAGGGTTAATTTACAGCTTCCCCCGTCTATGGTAAAATGCACCAAAGACTCTCATTCAATTAAGTACCCCACCTTCTTTGGAGTTTAATATCTCTGCCCCCAGTAACCCTAACTTTTCCAAATTTCAAAGGGTCCCCTAAAATAGCTTGAGGAAGCTAGCCATGTCACTTTGGGGAAGATACATGGCTGGGATCAATATTTTCTACAGCATATATTCAAAAAATATTCAGTGGAAAATTACTGATCCCAGGGATGTGAATGGCAGGCTTAGATTCCCCAAATGAATTTATGGAACCCCTTGAAATTTGGAAAGTTTTGGGTTTCAGGGAACGGTTGTTATTAAGCTCCAAAGGAAATGCAAGGAAGGAGTGTGTCCAACACACTTTACAGCTTCCCCTCAGCACACCAATCCACACTCCTTCAATTAAGTACCACCCCCACCCCCACAGCCCCTTTGGAGCTTAATAACTCCATTATCTGAAACCCAAAACTTTCCAAATTTCAAGGGGTTACAGGGGAGAGTTTGAGGAAGCTCCTCTACCATTTTCATGCTGCTAGATGCCTGGCATCAGTATTTCCAAATGCTTTTAACTTACAAATGTTTTTTCTATGTTTTTGATCCATGCAGCTGTGAAAGTGTAATTCTGTATTCTTTCTCTTACCATGGTCTCTGAGGGAGGGCTTGAGACAGCAACTGCCAGTTGAGGAGAACAAAACACTAAGGAGTGGTCTACTTCGGTCATGACTTGAAATTAATTCTGCTGTGTGGGTCATGAATTTTTCCCACTGTCTAGAGATTTTTAAGCCACAGTTTTCCTAATCTGCTAAGACCTTCTTCATGTGATCAGTGAATATTTCCTTTATTATGATATCCTAGGAGTATTTAAGGCAAAATGTCAATGCGAGGAAATTTGACAGAATATGTCTAGTTACACTGCAAATACTTTGCAAAGTGACTCCAACTGGAATCAGATGGAAAGGAGAACAAAGGGGATTAATATCCAAAGACTATGTCTCACCAAAGAGCACATTATACCATTCTTATATAGGATTTCTGTTACATACATTGTTAATCTTTATCCAAACCAATGTGCTTTTTGTTCTGCCTACTAACAGGTGACTTCTAAGTATTTTCTAATAATAGCTAACCTAATATTTTCTAGCAGTAAAATAAAAGGTTAGATATATATTAAAGCAGTATGCTATTCTTTTCTGGGGTTCATTAATGTTTGCTCAAACGTCCCATCCTCTATGCATACCATAGTTTTCTCCAGGTGTCCTCTAGGTTCTGTCTGTTCTATTCTTTTTTTTTATATACATCTATTTTATTGTGATTATTGTTATTACAAAAAATAAAGAAAGAAGAAAGGAAAGACAAAGGTAAAGGAGAGGACAAAAGTTACAGTAGTAGAGTCAATTCCTGCCATCACATTCCAAAATTATCGAAAAAAGGAAATGTCTATGATTCATTTCACATCAACCTACATCCGTAGAAATACTCCCACCTAATCTAACTTTGATTAATTTTTATGTTTTACCACTGGCCCCTTCATTGTTTTCAATGTTTTTATGCTTCGTCAACTGAATGTTTTCATGCTGGCAGTACTCCCTCTAATCTTTCTTATTAAGTCTTTTGTTTAACCATTCGTAGAATAATTGCCAAGTTTGTGCATAGATGTTATCTTCTTTGTTTTTTATCACAATTGTTATTTTATTCAGCTCCGCACATTCCAAAATTTTAGAGATTATTTCTTCATCCTTGCGCATTGTTTTGAGTTTCCATTTTTGGGCCCAAGCTAACCTTGCAGCTGTTAGAATATGTATTATTAGGTAATTTATTTCTTTGGATTGCTCACCCATAGTCAGCCCTAATAAAAAATATTGTGGCTTAAACTTTATTACTCTTTTTGTTATTTCTTGTAGCCTTTGTGTATTTTAATCCAAAACTTTTTTGTTTTTTTACACGTCCACCAACAATGGAAGAAAGTTCCCTTCTTTTGTTTACATTTCCAGCATTTATCAGAAATTCGTGGATTAATTTTATGTAGCCTCTCAGGAGTTATGTACCATCTGTGGAACATCTTCAATAAATTTTCTTTATAAGATGCAGCAATAGTTGCTTTATAATTGGTCTTCCATAACCTTCCCCACTGCTCTAGACTTATATCTTGACGGATGTTTCTCGCCCATTTGATCATAACATCTTTTACCTCCTCATCCTTTAACTCCCAATCCAACATGAATGTGTACAGTTTGCTAATGAGCTTAGCCTCAGTACCTAATAATATCTTATCCAATGCTGATTCCTGATTTTCAATCCCCGTTTCCATTTTGTCTAGTTTATATCTCGCGTTAATTTGGTGGTATGGTAACCATGATTTAATAAGGCCCGATGTAAGTAGTTGTTCGTATGATTTTAACTGCCCCTTTCCGTCTAATAAGTGCTTGTATGTGGGTAGTGTTGTTCACTCTATTAGGTTTGGGTGCATAATTGCCTCTAGCGGTGAGAACCATCTAGGTATTTTCATATACTCTTTCCTTCTAATCTCATTCCAGCCTTGTGCAAGGGAACGTCTAAGAAAGTGACTGTTAAATATCTTACTTTTAGTTCCTCTATGCCATAAATGAAAATGCCAGCCCTTCTGGAGGTTAAAGCCCTCCAAATTTAATAATCTGTTGTCTCGCAATGAGATCCAGGACTTTAACCAAGTCAGTACGCATGCTTGGTGATAAAGGCGCCAATTGGGTACTCCCAAACCTCCCCTGTCCTTACACTCCTGCATTAATTTGAGTTTAATCCTTGGTTTGTTCCCTGTCCAAATGAATTTATTTGTTATTTTATTCAATTCTCCAAAAACCTTCTGCCCTAAATTAATAGGGATGGTTTGGAATAAGAAAAGTAGTTTTGGAAGCACATTCATCTTAACAGTCGCTATTCTTCCTAATATTGATAAGTGTAGTCGATCCCATTTTTTAAGGTCCTCTTCTATTTGGTTTAGTAATCTCCTATAATCATCCTCTTTCAAAGATGTGCATCTCGCTGTCAGTTGAATTCCTAAATATTTAATTTTCTTTATTATTCGTATTCCTATTGATTCTTCCAATTTAGATCTCCGTTGGCTAATAATGTTTTTGGTAAGAAATTTAGTCTTATCTCTATTTATCTTCAAACCTGCCACCTTCCCGCATTTTTCAATTTCTTCAATCACTTTAGGTGCTGAATCAATGGGATTCTCTAAAATAAAAGCCAGATCATCAGCAAATGCTTGGACTTTATATTCCTCTTCCTTAATTATTAGCCCTGTTATTTCTTTATTCTCCGTTATTTGTCTGTTTAAAATTTCTATGACCAATATGAATAGTAGTGGGGATAAAGGGAATCCCTGTCTTGTTCCTTGGAGTATCTGAATGTCCTTTGTTAACTCTCCATTGATTACTATTTTTGCCCTTTGCTTAGAGTATATTGCCCCCACTAGTCTTGTGAATTTATCTCCAAGTTCCATCGTTTGCAGTTGATTGAGCAGAAAATCCCAGTTTACATTGTCAAAGGCTTTTTGTGCATCTAAGAAGAGTATTGCCATTTCTTTATCGGGGTGGGCTTCATAGTACTCCAAAACATCTAAAATCAGCCGTATATTATTTCTAATGTGTCGTCCAGGTAGGAACCCATTCTGGTCGTGATGTATA
Source organism: Phrynocephalus versicolor (assembly GCA_023846285.1). Lineage (NCBI taxonomy): Eukaryota > Metazoa > Chordata > Lepidosauria > Squamata > Agamidae > Phrynocephalus > Phrynocephalus versicolor. The sequence continues at coordinate 56,098,581 of JAHTLZ010000016.1, forward strand.
AAATTAATTAGGAATTTTCTAAGCCTATTTGCTATAATAGTTACAAATATCTTATAATCACAGTTTAGCAAAGAGATCGGCCTGTAATTCGCTATCAAAGAGGTATCCGAATTTTCTTTAGGAATGATAGTTATTATAGCTTCTTCCCATGAGGGAGGTATTTTAGCTTTATACAGAATTTCATTGTAGGTTTTCAACATTGGATGTAATATTGCTTCTCTGATACATTTGTAAATTTCAGCTGGGAGACCATCTGGACCGGGTGCCTTCCCCGTCTTTTGTTTATCTACTGCTTCTTGTAACTCTTCAATTGTTATTTCTTGATTTAACAGTTGTTTTATTTCCTCGGTTGCTTTGGGGATATTTGCTTGATTAAGATATTGGGTTATATCCTCTATAGCTATTTCTTTGAATTTATATAGACTTGTATAAAAGTCAGAGACGATTTCCCGCAAACGTTCTTGTTTCACACATAAATTTCCTGTTTCGTCTCTGAGTCCTTTTATATATCTTGTTTCCTTTTTTGTCCATATTTTATAGGCTAACCATTTCCCTGGTTTATTTGCATTTTCAAAATAATTCTGCTTACACCTCTTGATCTGTTTGGCTAAATCTTCTGCTTTCAACATGTTTATTTGGTGTTTAACTAAATTTAATTCCTTTCTAATTCTTGATCTCTGCTCGAATTTCCCTGTTAACTGCTTTTCTAGCATTCCGAGGTTCGATTTTAGTTCACTAAGTCTTCTTTTCTTGTCTTTATTTTTTTTGGGGGGGGCACATAGGCAATTATATTACCCCTGAGCACTGCTTTAGCTGTGTCCCATATAATTTGTGGTTCTGAGTCTGCAGTGGTATTTTCCTTAAAAAAAATTCCATTTCTTTCCTTAGGCTGTGTTGAAATTTTTTATCCATCAGTATATCCCTGTCAAATAGCCATCTGCCCGATCTCTTTTTCTGTATTTTCCATGATATTGTTATTGGATTGTGGTCAGCGTAGGTATTGGGTTCAATATTTACCTCTAAGATTTCTTTCTTAGGTCGGTCGTTGACCACACCATATCAATCCTAGACCACGATTTCTGTGCCATCGAATAAAAAGTATATTGTTTTTCCCCAATATGTTTTTCCCTCCAAACATCCGCTAAGCATAGCTCCTCTACCCATTGGAGAAAATTTTTCGGTAGCATCCTTTTATTACCCTTCTTTTTATTTTGCCCTGCCATATAATCTCTTTGTTTACAAACCACAGCATTAAAATCACCCAGAAGTAGAATATGTTCATACTTCATATTGAAGAGGGAACAGGTTTGTTTTCCATGGCTTCAGAAACTAGGACTCGGGGCAGTGGTTTCAAACTATAGGAAAAGAGATTCCATTTGAACATTAGGAAGAACTTAATGACAGTTAGAGCTGTTCGGCAGTGGAATATGCTGCCACAAAGGGTGGTGGAGTCTCCTTCCTTGGAGGTTTTTAAGCAGAGGCTGGATGGCCATCTGTCGGAAATACCGTGATGGGGGTTCCTGCATGGCAGGGGGTTGGACTAGATGGCCCTTGAGGTCTCTTCCAACTCTATGATTCTATGATTCTCCTTATTATCTTCTCATTATACAGATTTTGATAAAAACTTCTTTGATTTTTATTCGGAGCATATATCGCCACTAGCAGGATTACTCTAGTTTCTTTTTTAAGTTCAACCATCAGTGTTCTACCCTCTGAGTCTGCCTTTATAAATTTTGCCTCTACTCTAGGTCGGACATACAGTGCAATTCCTCTTTTTTTCTTTTCGGAGTCCGCAGAATAAAATAAATTCCCAAGTTTCGGACATTCTAGTAATTTAGAATCTTTCTTTTTAATGTGCGTCTCCTGGAGACAAACAATGTCCGCATTTTCATTTATTAATTTATTAAAGACTTTCCTTCTCTTCTCGGGTAAATTTAATCCTTTAATATTTACTGAGATTATATTGGTTTTCATTTATATCTATTTCCCTTTAGTTGAACTACTAATTTAAATTCTTTTCTTTTTTCTTGTATTAATTTGAGACTCCGACTCTGTTCTTGCCTCTTGGTCTGGATTTATTTCTAATTTCTTGTAATATTGTCTCTGGTTTTTGCTTCCGGGTGTTCCTATTTTATCTTCGTCTACCTCAGTCGCCTGATCTCTCTCAATTTCTTTAAAGTTTTGTTTATAAAATTCCCGTGCCTCCTGTGGTGTCTCTAATCTTACATTTTTTGCTCGCCAATTCACTATCATACCCTCTGGGAACAGCCACCTAAATCTTATATTATCTTTGTTTAGTTGTTCAGTTAGGAATCTGTAGTTCTTTCTCATCTCCCTTATTCGTTGAGGGGTTTCTTTTAGAATCACTACCTCTTTCCCTAAGATCATCAGGGGTTTTTCATTCATTGCCTTCATCACCCTTTCTTTCATTTCTCGCCTTACAAATGTTACTCTCACATCTCTTGGTAACTTATTTATTTTTGCAAACCTTGAGTTGGTCCTATGTATATATTCTATCTCCTTTTCTAGTTCTTTCGCTTCTAAACCCATTCTTTCTGCTAGGGGATGAATTATTGTATCTAAAAGATCTTGTTCTTTTGTTTCTTCCACTCCTCTTAATCTAAACATATGGGCTGATTCTATTCTTATCCTCCCATACACTTTAATTTTTCTCATCTATTATTCCCTCAGGACCAGTGAATCTTTCCACCTCCCAAGAGGAAACCAGGTGTAGTTTAGTTTCAATTAACATGTAGTTTCTAAATATTATTTATCTACCAACAGAGAGACAGCCATACAATAATTTTAATTCTATAACATTTCCATTGTTTTTACTACAACTTCCAGTGGTTTCATGTACACATTGAATGACATGGGGGGGGTGGAGCTTAACTCTGGAAGACAGCACAGGGCAATGGCCAGAGGGCAGAACAGGATTCCCCCAACACCGCCTCCTGAATTTGGCCATCCAAGAAGGATCAGAACCACTGTAAGGCCAGGTCTCTGTAATGCAAGCCAGATTGGCACGTTCATCCAGAATCAAATCCCATATATTAGGTGCCTTGCCTTTCACTGACTTGACATTTATCAACAATACCTTGAACTCAAGGAGTTACCCCTTAAAGCTAGTTGAGTTGGGAGACAGTTTAAGGGCAACCAGCAGTCTATTATATACCCCCCTTCCCATGATGTCCTTGGCAGATGAAAGATCTCACAACAATAACCAAAATCAGGCAGCGACAGGACATATTAAATCCCTTCTTTGTCTTCCTGAAACAGGATTTCTGACATCGGCCCTTATAACTCCACCTTTAGGACACCCCACCCAACCATTCCTATACTTTCCTATACTTAAACTGGTTGCTCGGGGCGGAAGAGCAAAGGCGTCTCAGCTCGGAGGTAGACATTTGCTCCTGCTCCCAGATGGTATTGGCTTATGTCCACATGATGTCTGGAAATCCCACTTTGGAGTCTCATCAGGAGACGGGTTTTTGTGCATCGAAGGGCAGTCGGGTCCCTCAATGTTTGGATTCATCCCAATGCCTGGCCAGATAACTGCTGCTGTTATTAATAAAGTTGTAGCCTAATTTCTCCCATAACATGTTGTCTTGTGTTGGTTTTTAGATGGAAGAATACAGTGGTACCTCTACTTATGAGTTTAATCCATTCTGAATGCATGCTCATAACTTGAACAACTCATAAGTAGAGCAGCCGTATCTAAAAAATAAAAAATAAAATAAAAAATTGTAAGTAGAGCAGACCTCAGCTAAAATTTGTAAGGCAGAAGTTAAAATGCCAACTGTTTTCTGCTCTTAAGTTGAATCGCTCATCAGTAGAGCCATTCGTAAGTAGAGGTACCACTGTACTTAGCAATAGGCCATCAATTTGCAATGTTGAAAAAAGTATTCCCATCAAAAGATTCCAGGCTGATCATCATTCTTTTACATTTTGCTTTCCTTTGTTCTATTGAAAGCTATAATGACAATATCTATGATAAATCAAGGCTCAAAGTGACAATATGAATTCTAAAGAAGCTGCGATCTAATGGAGATTTCCTGCTGGAAGAAGGAAGGAAGCCCCCTTAGAATACCTCTGGATGAATGCTGATGTCAGTTGGCAAAGAAGAATAGTCAGTTTTAGCTACCCTTTATTATATGTATATAGTGTTATAGCTTCTACATTGCATTGTCCTTCACTTGCCGTAAGCCTCTATGACAGCTCTGAGGTTAAAAATTAAAATAAGCTAAAATCTTAATAAGGGTTTAAAATCAAGTAAGCCAACATCTGCACTGCTGTTTACCCTGGAATTTTTCCTGAAATTGGCCACTGTTGAAATTGTTGTATTTCCAATGACTACAGAAAGTCTAGCCTTTCTTCATGGACATTTGTCACTTTTTGTTCTGCTGACAGGGGCTAGTGTTCCTTTAGTAGCAAATCCACTGGGATTTCTTCTTCCCAGTTTCTGACATATGTGGTCATCTATATCACTTCCAAGGAGCAGTGATGGGTGTGTCTTTTAGAGTCATACTGGTAGTGGTGGGGTCTTTAAAAATTGGCAAGGGGCATAACACTTGATTGTTAACAACTACATGGGAAACTAGTACTTATTTGACATAGTGCTATACTGGAAAAGCACAATTTTAAAATCAGTTTAGACAAGTTACTCACATACATACTGCATCCTCTATAAGGATAAGTTGCTATGTCAGTTAGTGACAGTGAAGGATGGCCAACCTGTGGTTTCAGTGAATCTGAGGTGCAATGTGCACTCTTGTCCTGAAAACTGACTGCGATAATTAAACATTCCATGAAAAATGTATATGCGATGGGAAACTTCATATTGATCTGAATCAACCTGGGACAGCACCCTAACTAGCAAATATAGTACACAACAAGCTACCATCATTCACATCTTCTCATAGTAATGTTTATTTTCTGAAACCTTTAAAATATGGAAAAACAACGGTGGCCTTCCATCATATCTACAGAGTTTTGTAACTTTTAATTACATCATAATCAGGGTTAGTATAACCACGTAACTGAAATGAAAGAAGTTCCCATTATTCCTTAAGAATAAGCATCTACACAGAGCCATAGGCTGTATCCAGGAAGCAGATTCCTCTGTGATTCGTATTTACCAGTAGAACAATAAACAGGTAGCTGGAAGTGCATGAAGGATAAAATATCTGTTACCAATTATAGGCAAGCATCTGCAGTTGAGTCTTCGGTGCATACTGTTGGGTGTACAGAGATAAAGCAACAATGAATGTTCTGGAGCACCACCAATACAGACCTTCCATTAGCCAAAGTGATATATTTAGCTCAAAAGGCAGACCAGCAGGAATAGTAAAAACACTATTCCCCTCCTCCTTCCAGCAGGAGTAGTAAATACACTGTTCCCTCTTCCTTCTACAACTTTGGACAATTACTGCTTTGTTTTTCAGCTCTCTGAAGTGTCCTCTTTTCTAATTAGTGGCCTGTGAGGATCTCCCTGAGCCACGTATTGTTCACTGGTTTGTCTTGGAAAATCAGTCATGCTGCATGAGGGTGTCAGGCAATGGGTCTGATGCCTGAGCATCCTCCTATGAACCCAACAGAACTTTCATAGCATCATAGAATCATAGAGTAGTGTAATTAGAAGGGGGCTGCAAAGCCGTCAAGGCCAACCCCCCACTCCATGCAGGAAAACAAATTAAAGGATATCTGCCAGGTGCTTGTCCAAATATCTCTTTAATTCCATGGTGTTGGAACACTCACCACCTCTTGAGGTAATTGGTTCCATTGCCTTACTGCTCTAACCATTATATTGGTCCCCCGCCCATTTGCGGTTCATATCCTGCGGTCCCACTATATTGCAAGACCGCAGTACAGTGGAACCCTGACTGAAAAAAGGGAGTTAAAAACCCTCTGCTTCTCCTCCCCCCCCCCCATTGGGCTCATAGAGGATGAAGTAGAGGGTTTTTAACCCATTTTTCTGTCCTTAACCAAGCACTGATGGCAGACATCAGTGCTTGATTCAGAAGAGGAACAAATGGGTAAAAAACCCTCCGCTTCAATCGGGCTCATAGAGGGAGAAGCTGAGGGCTTTTAATCCATTTTTCTGTCCTAAAGCAAGCACTGATGTCTGCCATCAGTACTTGATTCAGGAGAGGGGGAAAAAGTTTGAAAGAACAGCCACTCCCCCCCCCCCAGTGTTTAAAAAATGTCTTTAAGCAACCGAGCCAACACGCCCAATTGGGGGGAAGCTGCAGGTCGTCTAAAGTGGTTTCCTGAGGTAAGAGGGGAAGGCCTGTTTCAGGACTGGCGCTGCCTGCGAGGGCCTTCCCTGTGAACCGGAAGTTACTTCTGGTTTGCAGGAAGGCCCTTTTGAGGCCTCCAGAAAGCCCAGGAAGGCCCTTGCAGGACCATTCGGGGCAGCGCTAGGCTGGGGGTAAGTACAAGGGCCCTAGCTAGGCCTCCCTGGCCTGACCCAACCTTCATCCACATATTGAGGATTTTTGTGGGTTGTGTCTGGTCCCTAACCCCCACGATAGGTGGGGGGGGGTCACTGTAGGATGTTTCTCCATATGAAAGCTGTGTTCTCTTAACTTGATCCCAAGTTATGAAGGAAGGGAGGGAGGTGTTTTATTGCCCCAGGCCTTCCAAAGACATGTCACGGCTCATGTACACACATTCACACCTCTCCTCAATGTGGCTCATCGAGGCCAATGGCCCCTGCCTAGCCAGCAAAGGGGGAGGAGGTTGGTGCAGAAGGCTCATGCATTTCATTTGGGGATTGGGCTAAAATTTGGGAAAGTCCACTGGGTGTAGCCAATGGGATCAGATAAAAAGGAAAGAGATTACCCAGTGTTTCATTTTTGTCATGTCTCCGTTGATGGTCCATTTGGACTTTTCCAAATTTTATCCCAATTCCCAAATGAAGTGCATGGGCCGTCTTATCGATCCTCATCAATATGACTAGGCCGGGGAAGAGCAAGCAACATCTTATTTTCTGAGTCCTGTTTTCTCAGGTTAAACCTGAGATGAGCTGCTCACACCCACTGCTGGATCTTGTACATGTTTCCCACAACCTCTATCCCCAACGTGTTCTTTTTTTCTTACAAAAACTGTTTCCTTCTTGCAGCCTGTAGAGGACTAATTTATTTTATTTATTAAGACTGGAGATGCAGGAGGACCCAAGGCTAGTTGAGTTCCCTCAAAACATGGCAAAACTGGACTTCTCCTAGGGCACAAGGGGACTTTGTGAAAGTAGGTTGCCTCTGAGCATGTAAAAATGATATGTCCTAAATCAATGACAATTAAATCCAAAATGTGGATTAGGAACATCCTGTTTCCTGAAATTTCAGGTCCTGAGATGTAAAAATGACATCTACTGACTTCAAGGGACAGGTTGACATGTGTGATTTTGTTCCAATGATAATTAGTAACATAACAATAAAAGTTCTTTTGAAGCTTGCCAGTTGCCATTTGAATTTTCACACGTAATCCTTCTTTGTTCATGTCAGTGGCACCACAATACAATTAATAAGTATTTGAACATGGTAAAATATAGGCCCCTGACCAGATAGCTATTTTCTCCTCCCCCGCACCAACTTTGTCCTCTGCCTAGCCTCTCCTTCTTCCACCCACCAATCTTCTTCAAATACTGGACCCATAAATGGTCAACGCTTCTGATTTTGCTCAAAGAGTATAGCTCACTGATTGCTAAACCACTTGAAAAATCCTGCCTAGGCTATTTTTTCCAGCAATGACAGAAAGATAGATGGAATCTTCAAACCGGAAACTGAGCAGATCATTTCTGCTGATAAGGAGGACAACCGAGGAGCTACAACTCCTGTCTTCCATACTAATACTGCATGTCAAATGTGTAGTCCTCAAACAGTTAAACTGTTTCTGTCAGTCAAAGGAGAAGATATGACTCAAAGGCACATGGGGGCAGATACACTGAGTGGGAAGGTGACATTTTTATCTAGTCACTTCTCTGACAGTAGCAACACTTTGGGATTCTTTTGATGCTAATTATTTTATCTTGGGAACATTCTTCCCTTAGAGATGAGGTTGTAAGCTGCTTTTCAGATTTTTCACTCTTGTGCATTGTTTCACTTCCATTCCTTCAGCTAAAGGTTGGGGACTGTATAGTTAATGCCCTCTGGGTTCTGTCTTCAATGCTCCACTAAACAAAGTCTCTTTACATTAAAAAATAAAAATAGAAAAGAACAACATAGCAACAGCCCTACCACGAAATAAAAAGGAAGACATGTAGTACACTAGCCCAGTAGCAGCACACTCAGTAGGCTGTGGAACTACTGGAATTTTTTTCTCTTCAGAATATAATAAGGGTCATGCTGGATCAACAGAGACCTATCTTGTTCCTAATTATTTATGAACAAATATTAAATGATTTATATTTAGATATTCCACATGTAATTTTAACAGTTTCTAAATGCATTAGGACCCCACTATCTATGGGATCTGTATTTATGGCATCACTTATCCACAGCCTGAAGATATTAAAAAATATCAAATTAAAAACCCCAGAAATATGTCTTTACATGACAGCTACCAGAATTAATCACTAGAGGTTACCAGAGATGATACTAAATAGGTAATTGGCCACCATTTCACCTACTCTCTTGCAAGCTTGAAGCAATTCCCTCTGCCTTCCAAGCATTGTTACAGCACTCCTTAAAAGCACAAAGAAAAGCCCTGAACCCCAACAGATGATAGGAATAATTATTATCCATGGTTTTCGGTACCTGTGCTTGAGCTTGGAATTTATTGTCCATGAATATAGAGGCACCACTGTATTCCAGAGCCTATTACAATCACTGGCATAACTAGAGAGGGGTGGAAGAGTGTATTGGCCCCAGGGCACACAGCAACCTGGGGGCGTCTGGAGGGGAAGCAGGAGGAGGAAGCCATGTGCCATCCTGCCAGCAGTCCTCCTTTCACCCTGCTAAGACTTGGTGATCCTTTGTCGGGGGGAAAGGAGGAGAGGGAAGCAGGTGTTTATTTCCAAGCAAGTTTTTTTTCCTCCATCAATTGCTTCCCCCCCTTCTTCCCCCCCCCCCACCCATTCCACTAAGGTTTGGCAATCCTTAGCCTGGGGAACAGAGGAGAGAGAACCATGCAATGGAGGTGCTCCTTGGGGGGGGGATCCCATTGCCTGCTTCCCTCTCCCCCTTTCCCTGGGCTAACGATTGCCAAGCCTTAGCTGGGGGGAAGGAGGAGGGGGAAGCATGCTACAGAGGTGTTGCTTGGGGGAAAAAATTGCCTGCTTGGCGCTATCCACATACTATGCAGTTTGCACAGGGGAACATTAACTGGAAAGGAGACCCACAAAGAGGGCATGAGATGGAGAGACCCTTCTTCCCCTTCCCCATTGTTCTCCCAGTATCTGCCCCCCCTTACTGGGTGGGTGAGACATGGTTGTGGGGGAGGAGAGGGTGCAAAAAAATGACTTTGTTCCCAGGCACTCCAAACTCTAGCTACACCACTTATTACAATCAAGTAATCTGCCCACAATGAGCTCCTTCACACTCTCCTATGAACTGACTGATGATCTGTCACTCAGGAAGAATGATTCTCTTTAGAAGTTTTGTCAAATTCTTTTCTGACCTTTCAACAAGTATCAGTGACTCTTTTGTCTGGGTGGCTAAACACACCAGCATGCCGGACATCAGTGAGATACTCCCTTTACACCTTTCATTGCTCCCAGTTGCCCTAAATGTTCTGGCTGAATCCCAGCTGTTCTCCAGCTAATCTACAGTAAAATGGTCAGTGCTTGATCAGAAAATTCCACTTCCTGGTAAAATGGCAAGGGGGCTTTGGCATGAAAAACACAATGGCATTCCACTACCCAAGAAATGGCCCACAACTTAGCTGCATGTGAAGGGTTTTATTTCTCATTGTTTTGGTCCCCCCAAAATTTTCCCCAGAATCCTTCACTTAGAGATGAATTTCAAAGCCAGGGCCACATAGACAGTTATGTTTTCTTTAGATGAAAGAGAATGGAAGATTCATGGCATCTCTGAAATATTTATTTAATTTCAAAATACACGGACAGAGCTTAGCAGGGGCAAGTACACTTTAACAAGCGAATGGCACAACTCTCACACAGTTCCCGAAGAACAGGTGTTGAGATGCTCAGCTCACATTAAGTAGTAAAGGATGTCTGCTTATCTTGTCATAAAAGTTCCTTACCTCCATACCTTTCCAAATGTATATTATAACTGATGATCAGATGAGAAGCACAGACTCGATTTGTAAGCACGATTGCTCAGGCATGCTGCTCTAAGGGAAACATCACTGGAGTGTAAAACATTATATTGGCTTCTAAATGCAAGCTAAACATCTCATCTACTTTGGCATTCAGTGTTTTTCACAACAATAAACTACCCACCTAAATCAATTTTCAAAGTCATTGTGGGTTTTTCTATTCTTTCTTCAAATCCTAAATCTCATCATGGAATACTGTGCGAAAACCACAATGTATGTTGATTCACAACACTCATGTGTAGAAAAAGACTCTATCCAGATCAGTTTTTCAGAGATATTATTAGGCACTGTAGACCACAGTATACCGTGTTTCCCCGAAAATAAGACAGTGTCTTATTTTTTTTTTTTTTTTGCTCCCAAAGATGCGGTAGATCCTATTTTCAGGGGATGTCTTATTTTTCCATGAAGAAAAATACGGTACACATTTATTGTTATCTTATTATGGTGAGGCCTTATTTTCGGGGGATGCCTTATATTTCAGTGTGGGGCAAAACTGTAAGTAGGTCTTATTTTCAGGGGATGTCTTATTTTCGGGGAAACAGGGTAGTAATTGTTTCATCTGTCCCACCCACTCCAGTCTGAGGCAGGCTTCAGACATGTATCCAGCTGCATGAACAATTATTGCCCATATCATATTTGGGAGGTGCAGATATGTGCATGTGCGGGATGTGTTTATGAATGGGATTTAAAAGAGCTGCAGAACCACAGCTCTCAACAGATCATCCCTCTGATTGCTTATTGTATTGTGAATTTACACAAACTACACTTGATCTTAGCCAAAAGGCCGAGAAGCTTTTCTGGAAGAGTTCAAGGGATACCCTCTTGCCATCGTTTTTGTCCCTACGGCAGTAGTGAGATGGAAAGTGTGGAGCATGTCCTCCTTTATTGTGGATTTTCTAGGGATTTACGCAAAGATACTCTGCATCCGTTCCTTCAAAAATACCCGGGGGATCATTGGAATTTTGTATTCTTCTTTTACTTTACAATAGGGACTCGAATATTACAATGGCAGTGGCTAAATTTTGTACAGCAGCTATGGCTTGCCGTAAGATGTTGTCCACCACTGATCCCTAGAGTGTGCTCATTTTGAGCCTTTTATAGTTTGTGATTTAATATTTTTTAATTAGAAATGTTAAATTTTAATTTAAAAAAATAAAAATTTTAAAATTATTACATATAGGAATTTTAAGCCTTGGTATTGATGCTTATATCTTTAAATTTATCTATTAATTTTAATCTGGGCTTCTTTGCTCATGTGTATTATTTGCATTATTGTATCATTGTTATTCCCAAGTTAGACTGTTGCTGTAACATTTTGGTCAAAGAGCATAAATAAAGATTGTATTCTGAATTTGCACATAACTGAGAATGTAGACAAGAGCAAGTACCATCATCTTGACACCCAGGTCTTCTGCTATACCCAGGGCCTGCAACTGCAATAAACCTGTGTGGCAAAAGAGCAGTAGGATCTCCAGGAGGGAAAAGAAGCCAAGGGCACCCTGAGATCCCCCTTCCTTTCATTCATTGCTCCTTCTATTTCTTCCCTCTCCTCGGGACCTTAAATCTAGCTCATAATCTGCATCAAGCCTGTTCATGGGTGCAACCTCATTCATCCCATTCCCAACGTCTCAAATTCAGGATGAAGTTTTCCGCCAGCACAATGACCTTGAACTTTTCTCCCTTGCTTTTGCAGGATATTCAGGCGTAAGAAAGGCAGGAAGACTCAGTCCCTATGAATTTGTCTTTTGATGGCGCCGCATTTTTAGCATATGATGATTACAGTTGAGGTTCTTTGCTTTGCTTTGTTGCTAAAGCATCTCACAACCTAACAATAGCATGTGTTCGTGCCTGTCAAAATTAACAGCAAATAGTACAATTAATTCCCGATCGCTCCAGCACAGAGACAGCTGGCGGCACTGCATGGGATGCGTGGTTATTAGCTTACTCCGGAAGGTTCAGGAAGTAAAATTTTAATTGGTAGGACTGGGACGACTCTTCCCACCATCCAGCTGGATCATACAACGCCTTCAGGGTTTGTAAAGGCTGCTTATGTTGAAAGTGGCAAGGCGGGAGTGCCATTTCATATGTTTCCTGTGCGCATTTCAGTTGCAGTCTTTTTATTTTGAGACGCAGTTGTCGGGGTTTGCTACCTTGGTTGTTTCAGAATTAAAACCATTATTGGGGGTGGGGTATAGGAGATAGCCCTGAAAAGTAAACTGCTTTTAAACTTACAGCATGTAGTCCTTGTTTACTACAACTGGCACCAGCAAGGTCACTGAAGAATAACGCCTTTTGGCAACCAACCGTTTCAGTTTTCCTTCCCATTCCTTACATGAGATATGGAAATAGCAAATACTGTATTGACAACTAATAGACCTGTGTGTCTTCTCTGCTGTCAGAACTGACTTATAGAGACCCTAATAGGTCTTTCAAGGTAAGTGAGATATTTAAGTAGTTGTATTGATTCTGCTCCCGCAGGGAGTTTTCAAGAACCCAGTTTTTATACTCCTTCCACAGCTGCCTAAGATGTAACCGATAAACAGCAACCAGACTCCTGACTTTAACCGAAGAGACAAACCTGGCAAAACTCATCTTGCCAAGAACTGCTGGACTTAAGATCTAACTTTCCGAGCAAAATACTGTACGGCTTGCCATATACTTTTGGATTTGAGCTCTTGACATTGGTATAAACCTGGTGAAGTGGTGTTCTGATCCACAAAAGCTTGTTTATTGCAGGAGGATTTGGGGTGGTCTATCAAGGTACTGAATTGCCTATTCTTGCATTTTATTTTGTTTGGATCACATGGCTACCCTTTACTTCCATGGAGTTTCTCCCGACATTTAACTGAAATCTGTAACTTGTAGCCCATTGTTAGGTGTCTTCTGCTTTGGAATGACTGAGAACAGATTTTGCCCCTCTTCCACATGACATCCTTTCCGGTATTCGAAGAGTGCTTTCAAATCTCCCTTTGTCTTCTTTTTTTCAAGGCTAATCATGCCCTGAACATTCCATCTTGCTTCACAGGGCCTGGCTTCCAGTCCCCTGACCATCCTGTTGCATGTTGTAGCAATCCCTAAATTCTACATGGAGAATATCACCACAAGAAAAGAAAGTGTCCACAAGGAAGCAATAGAGGAGTCTTTTTATGCTAAACCTGTCCTGAATTCTCCACAGTTGCATTCATGAGGATAGTCAATTCCACTGTGATAATGGAAGAGAAGAAATAGTTTGATTATATACCTGTTGTGGCAAGGAAAGCTGTATTAAAACGTTTGGAGTATGATACTGGCTTATATAAGTGCAAAATATGTAAATATAATTAACAAAGAAAAAATTTACAGGGCATATTCATGGTTACAAATAGGAGACTAAAGCAAATAATATATGCAAATCAATGACAAAATTGCACCTAAACACCCTGAAATTAATTAAGAGGACCATGAGCCTTGGAATATGTTCGTGTATTTTCTGTCATTTCTCAGCTGAACTAACTCAGTCACTTTTGGCACCTCAGTTATTCATCATATTTTAATACCAAGTGTTTCAATGCAGGCCACTTCCTGCCAGCATTTTTATTGATGCCGACAGATTCCAAATCATTTCATGGCACGCATTTCAAATAGTTCATGGATTAACAATCCAAGCAGAGGGTTTAATGGTGCCACATAATGACATAGTCCACATTTTCAAGTATTTCCAAATATTACAACTATTAGGAAAAGGTGATAATTCATCAATGAAAATATAGCCTTGAGACATGCAGGACAAGCAAAACTATGAGCTGAGCATCAAACTCTATACAAGTCACAATTGTAGCACAGATTTGTCGAATAAGACTGAATTGTGTAATTCGCTTAATGTTTTAATTATGTAAAGACATCAATCTCTCTCTCTCTCTCTCTCTCTCCCTCCCTCCCTCCCTCCCCCATCCCTCTCTGTGGTGTGTGTGTGGGGAGGAGGTGTAACTTATAGTGACTCTAATAGGAATTTCAATGTAAATGCAATATAAACTCTGTGCTCCATCATTCTATCTACTACATCACACTGGGAACCTCCCCCACCCCACCCCATTTATACACATCTAGTCTCATCTGAATCCAAGGAAAGCAGTCTAGTCCTTAGATGAGCACAGATTTTGGGGGCAACATTTTCAGCATAATTCCTCGTTACATCAAACCACGTCGTTTTCTAACTCAGGTGTTCTGAGTTAGAAGGTAGTCTAACAGTGTTACAGTGCAGTCTGTACTACACATACCATGAAGACAAGGTTTTCATGACATTCATTAAAATCACTCTCCTTCAATATGCATGTCCTCTAACAGGTGTGGAATTCTGTCTCCTACCTACCCTATCCGCAACAAATTGCCTGTCTGACTTTTTTTACATGCTGGGAACAGCTTTGGACACAGGGGGCAGAATGTTGTTATCCTGTGCAATTGAGTAGAACAACTACACAACTGAATAAACCTTGGCAGGCTACACATAGCATTCTCCCTCATCTGGCAGCTGAACAAAGGATGATTCACCTGCCCATTTGACAAGAAAAGTAATAATTTCAGAAAATATCTCAGATAAACAGATTATAGATATACTGTAAAAGGTTATGCAACTACCAAAGCAGTGTTAGAAGCACTTGAGAGATCCTATGGCTTTTTCAGCTCTAAATCAAGAGCAATTTTTATTAAGCAACTTCTATATCTCCATCTTAATAACAAACAAGATTGTGAAAAGCACATTTCTGCTATGATAGTATTTGATAGTTTTAAGTTGAACTGGTTTTGACCTGACTGATAGACAGAAAGTGAGATTTCCCACAGTATCACTGGGTGAATGTTTTGATGTGTTTGTGGCTATCTTGCATAGTAGACTGCTAAGTTTTCTGAAATGTTTGCACTGTCTCAGGAAGAGTGCATAGATTTTAAAGGCTTCCATAAGAACCCAACTGAAAGTGGCTCACATTTCATTTTCAGTGGAAAAGGCAATAGGAGAAGCGTGACTCACAGCCAATCAAGTGGCTGCTGGAGCTATGGGAAGATGGGTCACATGACAAAGGAATTCCTGAGAGATTACTTGGAAACAGAACCACCTAGCTTTAAATCAACAGAACAAAAGAGTTGCATTAAAAATGTGAAGTCTGACTCTAGGAGCCTCGTGGCGCAGTGGTTAAATGCCTGTACTGCAGGTAAAACTGTGCTCACGACCTGGGTTCAATCCCCGGTAGCAGGCTCAAGGTTCACTCAGCCTTCCATCCTTCCGAGGTCGGTAAAATGAGTACCCAGCTTGCTGGGGGGGGGGGCAATGTGTAGCCTGCACACTGTAATAAAAATTGTAAACCGCCCAGAGACCACTTGTAGTGGTATGGGGCGGTATATAAGCAGAACACTTTTTGCTTTACTACAGAAATAAAAGGCAAGGCGGGAAAGAGAAACGGAAGGCATGTGAGGCCCATACTTATGAACAGAAACCAAATTCCTGCACCTTTCACTCATTTTGCACCAATCATTGTCCACATTAAACAATAGGTAAGCTTTTGTATCACACGATCACTAGCCAAGTTAGTTCACCAACACAGAGTGATTAGACAGGTATAAAAGAGGTAGTATATATTAGAAAGGGACCATGGACTTTAAGTTATGTTAGACTGTTAATTTAAAAAAAAAGCCTAAAGTGTGTAGGGTACATTTATTCAGCCTCGGCAGAAGATATTATAGATTATAAATACAGTAGTGTCTTCCTGTTCATGTATTGTAATGAATCTATCTCATGGGGTAGTCACAAACAAGATGTTGTATCTTTGTCTTCCACAAGACAAATTACATTGCTGCCACTGAAGCATGCAGAGAAGTGATATGGCTTCCTTTGTGATCAAGGAACAGATGCCACTCGAGGTGGTGGAAGACAACCAGAGCTGAATCAAGTTGTTGCAAAATGAAAAGATGAATGCATGCACTAAACACATTGGTGCGAGATACCACTTGGTACACAACTTGACTGAGAAAGGTGTCACAGAGATGGTCTGTTGTCCTACCACAGAGATGATGGTGAACATCCTTACCATGACACTTCCAGAAGACCGCTTCAAGAATTTGTATAACGAGTTGGATTTTCAAGAGGGCAGGTACATGCTCATTTGAGAAGGGGGGTTGGACTTTTGCAGCCTCACATGCTATTTCTAATAGGTGTTGCTGGGAGAGAATCTTTCTGGGCTGAGATGAATGTCAATTGCTAACAGCACTAATCCCTGCCTCTGTTTCTAAAAAAGCTGCACATTCTCTTCTGCCTCCCCACCTCCAACCCCTTGGGTCTATTGGAAGCAGTGGGGTTGAGGCATGTTGCTTCAGGCAGTCATTTTTGTTTGTTTGCTGTTATCTGTTCAGAAGTAACAGTAAAGAAAAAAGTTTTATTCTTTCAATAATGTCTCAGAGTGACTTGTTGAGATTATATATAACAGAGTTCTATTAGAATTTAAAAAACCACCTTTGCCACCTTCCTATATACCAGTGGTGGCCAAACATAAGCCCTCCAGATATTTTGGACCACAACTCCCAGAATTCCAAGCCTGTATTGCCAATGACAAAGAACTGTGGGAGTTTGGGTCCAAAACATCTGGAGGGCCGAAGTTTGGCCACCACTGCTATATACCATATAGAGAAAGATAGTCCCACTGAACTCAGTATGACTTACTTCCAAATATACATGTAGGAGGGTATGATGAATTCATCTTCTCATCTCAGTCTTCTTCTGGGCCATTATTAATATGAATGAGATCTTATTGCTAAGAGTTCACAGGATGAATGACTAAACAAATGCAACTTGCAATGATTTCCACTGTTGCTTCATATACAGTACATTGGTACTGAGCCCTGAGCTAGCCAAACTGCACCTTGATTTTCACCACAGACGAAACCACTCTGGCAAGGGAAACCTTCCTGCCTTCCTTGACTGATCGCAAATGCATAGCTTCCCCATCAGCCATGATCTGATGCATTATGGAAGTATAAATGGACTTCAGAATGGCTTTCTATTAATAGGCAGGGGAAGACATGGCAAGCAAGATCTCCTGCTTGCAGTGAACAGCACATTGACAACTTGATTGAGCCTTTTAGTTGGTCCTGTCTAAATTGTTCTTCCAGCAAAAACAATATCCCCCACCTTTTAAACATTTAATTGTTTTTTACATGCATTAGCTCTTCCTGTGACTCCCTGGCATGCCTTTTTGTAGACATTTCACACAAATACTGTACATCTATGAATTAGCAAGCAGTTTTTATATTTTAATTTAAAACATTGATAAAACTGTGATCTACTTTTATTTTTTTAAAATTGTATTTAATTAATTGTTAATTGGTTTTTAATGTATATTTTAAAAGTGTGGACTATAACTTATTGCTTTCTTTATGGAGCTCAAGCCAGCATACACCCCATTTTACAAGTGACATCTGTAGTAGCTAGGGTATAAAACATGCCTATTGTACCTTGACAGGACACTGGTGGGAGGTGGAGCCATCAAGCATAGAGCAGCACACAAGGGAAATATATAGATGGGCTATGTAGAATGTGGATGTGATGGAGGGCATTCACACAGCTCACTACACCAGGCATGTCCAAACTTCGGCCCTCCAGATGTTTTGCAACACAACTCCCACAGTCCTTTGCCATTGGAAATACAGGCTTGGAATTCTGGGAGATGTGGTCCAAAACATCAGGAGGGCCGAAGTTTGGACATGCCTGCACTACACTCAACAGGCTCTGAGGGAGATGCTACAGCAGTGAAGTCTAGCTACATAAAGGCAAGGTCTATTTGTGGCAGACAATGGAGCAAACATGGTGGCAGCACTGCAGTTTGAGAAGATCAAAGGGGTGCAATGTACGGCCTGCTTGCTCAACCTGGTAGAGTATGGAAGACACATGTGTAATTAATAAAAGACCCTGGGACAGAAAGGTGGCATGGCATTTTTACCACAGTATCTGGGATGGTGATCTATTGCTGCAGAGAAACAAAAATAATGGGATTACTACTGCACCACCTAATCCAGAATGTGGCAATTCAATGGAACTCCACTTTCTACCGACACGAAAGAGTGTAGCACCAGCAAGGGCCATTCCATGATTTGGCACTGGAGACTTCCATTTGTATGGCTGGTCCTCTGGACAGAGAAGTGTGTGTTGTTATGGGTCAAATGGTCTTTGTCTTTTAACACTTTGAGAATACAACACAGGTCCTTACTGGAGAGATGGCCATCCTTAGACAGGAGATTCCAATGTTCCAGGGCTTGGTTGACATGAGGGGATGGGGTTTGCTTCCTTGAGAGAAAAAAGGGCAATTCTAGCAACCTTCTTGGATTCCCAAATTAAACAGCAGGAACTATATATGAAGTAGTAGCAAGAGAGGCAGCAGTGCCAATCTACATCTGGCTAGCACTGTCACATAAAGCAGTACCATAGAACTAACAATGTTCATAGCACCTCAAACAACAGTACAGTAACCTCCCGCCTATCGTGGGGGTTAGGGACCCACCTGACCTGCGATGCCTGAAAATCCACAATATCCCGGTGCCTCTTTCATCTTTCCAACTGCTACTCCAAGAATGTCCTCGCTCAATCAATTCTGTTTTGTCCTTGGTTGTTAGCACAGTTCCCATCCACCACAGGCTATTTGCTGCTCCAAACTGCCTGCCAGTGCTGCCCAGGGTATTGGCCCACTCCCCAGCATGACCTGTCCTCTGCTTTCCAATGCCACTGCTATTCCCACTCTTCAAGGTTCCACCAGTATGCCCATTACAGTCCATTTCCTACTAGCTATGCACTGCTGCTCATTGTCCCATTTTTACCCTCCTTTCCGGGATTCCCAAGTGCTGCAACCATTCCCCAGAAATAACATTTTTAAATAAAAGCTTGAGATTAATCTAGCTTGCATTTGTCATGTCTACCTTTGAGGATGGAGTTTATCTTGGATCAAAAGTATATTTGCATTTCTCTAGATGACATTTTCCTCAGTAAAACCTTGCCAAGGATTCCCAGCCTTTTTCATTCCAAAAGGCAGGATAGGTTTTCATCGCGACCTCCTTCCCACGCTCTCTTCAGCCTTTCATGTGCCCTGTCCCACGAGTGCTGATGACACTTCAAATTTATTCAGAATGAGCAAGTGGTGTCATCAACGATCTCTATCCACATTGACTCTGTTGCACTGGTAGCAATACCCGTGCTGTTACCCACTAGCCTGTTAGTAATTTTAGTTCATTTGCCTCATTAAAATGATTTCTTAGACTTGGCCTTTAGCTTGTTAGATTTGTTTTGACCGATATTCATCTGTTAAAAAGCAGTAATCATAATATCCTTAGCGCCTGCTGAATACATGCTAAAGAACTCAAAACTACGCAAGCAGAGGTTTAACTAAACAATGTGAGAATGGCTTCGCCTCAGTCTCACAAGTTATTGTCTCCCTACCCCCCAAATCTCCACCCCGCTTCTTTTGTAGCTGTTTTGGCTCTATGGCAACCGGGAAGCGCTCAGTAGTATCATCCAGCATGAATCCAACCCAGCAAATTAGCACATTACTGGAAAATGATGAGCACCACACAGAGGCCCAATACAGGAAGTGCATTGCTTGGGATTGCAGTGGAATGCAACAGATTGAGAGCATGTCCTGCTTGTTTATGCTAAATAGCTATAAGAAGCGTGTTTCATCCTTCAGCACCACTGTGTCCAGCTTTTCTGCCCACCATAAACACGGAGGGGCCAAAAACATTGGTTCTACCCAAATGCAACACTCATGCCCTAAAAACCTTACAGTCAAGATATTAATAAGGAATAGATAAAGAGAATGCTGCAATACCTAGCAGTGGTGGAAGGTTCAAAGGTTGGCATATGTGACCTAAATGGCATTAGAATAAGTAGAAGTACTTCTACAGCAACAAACTGGACATGAAGTAACTTCCATAAGAAGCAAGGTTGGCATTATCACCTAGTATCCTTAAGAAACTGGCCAGGGCTCAGAGTCAGTACCTTACCAAGACTACTGCCCTTGCCTACTTTAAGATTCTTATTAAATTATGGGATTCCCCCCCCCCACTTACCTGGTATTTCAAGAAGCATCAGGTGGCCCACTTAACCTTTCATTTTAATTTACCACAACGTCCTGAAGCAATGCCACCCTGGATAAAATGTGGGTCTATGCCCCAAGCTCTGTTAAAGTTTAAGACAAACACCATGCAAAGCTGCTCAGTGCCAGGGCAGATCCTCAGTATTTCTAGTATTTTCAATGGAGTGTAAGGAATTCATTTCCCCACATTGTGGCTCTTTCAACCTTTGCCCGTAAACTGCCCAGGATGGTGCTTTGGCACTAATGGGACAGTGTACTGATTGATTGATTGATTGATTGATTGAATCCCCTTTCCAAAAGATTATTACTATTCATAAGCTTTTAAAAATGCATTTTTATTTTACATCCCCCTGCATCTTTCTGTATTTTGTTATATGATTATATATGTTGATTTGCATTTTGTTGTAAACCACCCAGGGTGACCTTGCTGTAAAATGGGTGGTACTGAAATAAAAGAAAGAAAGAAAGAAAGAAAGAAAGAAAGAAAGAAAGAAAGAAAGAAAGAAAGAAAGAAAGAAAGTCTGTTTTGGAATAAAATAATCCTCAAAGGAATAACAGCTTTCACCACCATCTTGATATAAATTGCATCCTGTGCTGGATGAGATTACAATCCCTCTGAAAGCACAGTCACATAGCTTGTGGTCGCTCCTGGATTCATCCCCAAGTTCGGATGCCCAGGTTTCAGAGGTAGCCGGGGTTGCCGTTGCACAATTAAAACTACTGTTCCAGCTGTTACCATTTACTGAGAGTTCTGACTTGGTCATAGTGACATATGCCCTAGTTATGTTCCAGAATGATTACTGTAATGCACTCTTTGTGGGGCTGCCTTTGGAAAGTGTTCAGAAATTTCAGCGGATCCAAAATGCTGCAGCCAGATTGTTAACTGAGGATGGCTACAAGTAACATATAACTTCCCTGTTGCAAATGGTGGCCAATCACTTTCCAAGCTCAATGCAAAGTGTTTGTTTTAACGTATAAAGTCCTAAATGGCTCAGGGCCAATCTACCTCCAAAACCATATCCCCCATTATGAGTAGACTTTTGTGCTAAAATCATCGGGAGAGGACTTTCTCTTGGTTCTGCCACCCTCACAGGTGTATCTGGTGGGTACACAGGAGAGGGCCTTCTCTGTTGCTTCTCCCAGATTTTGTAACTTCCTCCCACATGAGGCCAGACTTGTCCCTTCTTTGCTATCCTTCCACTAGCTGGCAAAGACTTTTCTCTTCAGGCAGGCTTTTCCTTAATGCCTGAGGGTTTGATAGGGGTTTTCAATGAATTATTGTGCTCTATTTTAAATAACGTGGATCTTAATACTATTTTAATATGCTACTTATTTATTTCTTTTTAAATATTTGTATATCTCTTGTTTTTGGCTTTTAAAATACTGTTTTATATGATGCAAACCATTCATGAATCCTTCCAGAGAGAAAGGTGGGATAGAAATATTTTAAATAAATAATAATAAATACTACGTTCCTGTACAAGTCTCACCAGGTTTTGAAAGCACCACAGGGAAAGTCCCAAACCTTGTATAGTTTTAAATATAGGGCTTCGTATGCCCTCTGCTGGCTCTGAATCAGTAGTAACACCTGCTTCCATGGAAGCATCCACCAGACTGTTTCAGAAAGACACCACACATAAGTGCATACATGGCTTATAGATGCTCTGAAAATGACATACAGGGCTATTAACATTAAGTGTGGCAAGTACATAATAACAGCCCAAGCTCTTCTCTGACTACCACTCTTGCCACCTGTGTTTCTTCCTCTATTTTCTTGTCTCCTCAAACTTGCTGCTACCTCCTTGCTCGAGAACAAGAGGGTTAACATTCAAGGACTCTAGCCAAGAGGCATTTGAGACAGCACCTGGTTCCTGTGGTACCTGCAGAGCTGCTGTCCTACCAAGGTATTACATGGGGGGCAGAGGACAGCCAATAAGGGAAGAAATTGAACGAAAAGTGTCCGAGTGTTATCCTTCATACTAAGCCAATGTTTCACTGTCCATTTGAGAGCCAGTGCAGTGGGCAGATTGCTGGATTAGGACCCAGGAGGTTCAAATCCATCCTTAGCCACAGAAGGTCACTGGGAACTAGCAATGGTTAACCCCACCCCCACCCCCTTGAGAATTTCACACACTTCAACAACCTGACTTAGGGCCACCATAAGTCAAAAGCAATCTCAGCAAATACCGAACGCACACATTACTAGATACAGACCATGGAGACTGCATTAAATTGATACGATTAATACATGTAATTATTTTGTGAGCTATTTTAACTCTTCCTGTCCACATCTGCACTGTTTCATTTGAACAACCTTTAACTTGTCAAAAGGTTTAATCCTGTCGGGGGGTTTTGTTGTTGTTTTTTGCTATCAGTAGTACATGTGAAAAGTGTTCTAGATTATGTCCAAGAAGTGGAGTAGAGTCCGAGCATTCAGGGCTGGAGGACAGAAAGCGGTTTATTAGGAAGGTGGTAAGGTGTGCAGATCAGAGTACTGGGCTAGGACTCCAGAGATCCAGAATCTAGTACCCACTGAACCAGGGCCGGCACTAGGTTTTTTTGTGCCCTAGGCGAGGGGCGGGGAGTGGGGTGGGGGCGGGGGCGGGGTGGCAATGGGCGCGGCGGGCAGCAGGCGGACAGCAACGGGCAGCAATGGGCAGACGGTGACGGGCGGCTGGCGGGCGGTGGGGGAATGGATGGTGGTGGCCAGCGGCGGCAGGGGGCAGCGAGGGGCGGCAGGCTGGCCAGTGCCCTCTTTCCATTTTGGCGCCCTAGGCAACTGCCTAGTTCGCCTTCATGAATGCACCGGCCCTGCACTGAACTATGACACTCACTGGATGACCTTCAGCTAGTGATTCTCCTCACAGATTATTTTTATTTTAACAGTGGGTTCACTACCGTGAATTCAAGGGGGGTTATGGTTAACTATAAATGTAGATAATAAATAGTACATAAGCATTCTCTCAAATTTAAATACAGTAATAAATGCGTGCATACATATTTAAAACTCTGGATTAGATTTGGGAGTTAACTTGAAAGCCAAAAAAAGAGTAAAATCATGGATTGGGAATTATTTATTTGATTTTAGCCTTTATTCTGGTAGGTATAGCAACTGGAAGAAAATTTAAGGGCCAATTTAAAATACAATAATTATTTTTAAGTGCCCATTAAATCTAAACATATCATATTTCAGCTTGTCAGCCATTACCTTAATGTACTGGCCCTTCTCTGCTAACTTTCCCGTCTCTGGCATGTGGGAGAAAATTGTGAACTGTAAAATTTTCTTCCTGATAAATACATGGCAACTTCAGCATCCCACTCCTGTACATTGTTACATGCGTTATGTCCCATTGAACTCAACAGAACATTCTCCCATGTGTCTTCATGGGATCTCAGCAGTTAAAAATTCACTAAAATAGTCTCAGCCTTGCCTAACTGTATACCAATCCAATATTACATCAGTGGCTCTAAGCCTTGGGTAACCTAGGTGTTCTTGGACTACAGCTCCCCGAAACCCCAGCCAGAACAGCACAGCTAGTGATGAATGCTTCTGGGAACTAAGCTCCAAAAAAAAACTGAGTTACCAAAGACTGGGAACCACTACTCTAAATGGATCATAAAAATTAAAGCAAGTCATACTGAAGCAAGGCAAGACTCTGGAACGCCCTCCCACAAGCGGCTAGGCTGGCCCCATCATTGATGCCCTGCCACAGGTGGGACTGGAGACCTTTCTCTTCAGGTGAGTTTTCCCTCAGTTACTGGCTTCCTGAGTGAAGTTTTTAAGTGGTTGATTGTGCCTTACTGTTTTTAATATATTTTTGTTTTTGTGTTGCTTTCATTTTCTTTAAGGGTGGTTTCTGTTTCATCTGTGGAACTCCCTGCCACAAGAGGTGGTGATGGCATCTAGCCTGAATGCCTTCAAAACGGGATTGGGCAGATTCCTGGAGGAAAAGTCCATCACAGGTTACAAACCATGATGGAGATGTGTAATCTCCCAGCTTAAAACTTGGGTACTTCAAGGGCCAGATGCAGGGGAGGGGATGCAGGAGAGAGATATCTAGTCTCATGCGCTCCCATAGGCATTTGGTGGGGCCACTGTGAGATACAGAAAGCTGGACTACATGGGCCTTTGGCCTGATCCAGCATGGCTCTTATGTTCTTATCCTTTTCAGTGTATTTACATACATAACTGATCCTAGCATTTAATATTGTCTTTTAATGACAGAAGCCACCAAGGTCCTTTCTTAAGGAGAAAGGTGGGGTAAAATGTTTTAAATAAATAATAAATAAATCCAACCTTTGAGGCTGCCTCAAGGTTATGTAACACCCTCTCCAAGGAGGATAGGCTGGCCCTCCTATCTTCTCCCCTTTAGGCAGTGATTGAAAACAATTCTTCTTCAGAGCTTTTAATATTTAATTTTAATATAACTTGATGTCATACCTTTGCTTCCACTGGGTTCTTTTTACTGCGTTTTTATCGCTTTTGGACTTGTGAATCCATTTCACAAGGCCATTTTAAAATTTTTATATTTAATAACTTTTTCGTGGTTGATGCATCCCATTTAATTTTTGTTTAACAAACTGCGAGCCACATCGAGTACCTTTGCTGGGAGAAGAGCGGCATAAAAGCACAAAAGATACATAATAAATAATAAATATTAATAAAAGAAACAGATTCACAAAAAACAATCTTAACAAATTATTCGTTTCGCTTCCTAAGAATGCAGTTCTTCCCTGATTTCTTCAGGCATTAAGCCTCGGGATGCTGCATGTGTCTTGTTCCGTGAAAAGCATGCACCATTTCACGATGTAGTTTATTCCCCCCCCCCCCTATTTTCAGCCAGATCATCATGCGTTTGAGCACATGGACTTTTCTTCATGAAATAAACACACTGCATCTTTCTACTGTCTATTCATCTGGCCCAGAACTCCGATTTTAAAGCTTAAGAAAGAGAACGAGGTCCTGTCTCAAGACCCAACTTCGGGTGGGAACTGGTCGCCGTTTTACGTTTACAACTCCAACTGACAAAGGACGGGGAAAAGACGACTTGAAAAATTGGAAGAACTTCTCTGCGCATGTGCAACCGATGGATTACTTTCGTAATTAAGTTAGGTCTCGGTGTTTCCGGTTCCTTTTCCGCCCTCGGGGCTCAAAGAGATAAGAGTAGCCCACGGTTCTTTGTAGCTCTCATTTCCTGTTCTCATTCGCTTCCTCAGCGTGGGTCCCCAGTGGACGCTTCACGGTCGCACGACATTTAGCGCTGTTTGCATTGCAGTCTTTAACAGCAAATGCAAACGGAGACCTGAAAGCGGGGGGGGGGGAGGAGTTAAAAGTCAAGAAAGAAGCAATTGATATAGGTAATGTTCAAAGTAAACTCTTATTCCCCACCCTCTTTTGTTCAGAAGGACAAAGAAGTGAGGCTGCCAAAGCACAAGGATTGCCTGATTCACCATCTAAGAAAGGAAAACGCTCTATTCCCCACACACACACACACACACACACAAAGGAAAGTGCATGTACTGTACAGCAGACATTATAAATCCCGTCGGGTAGTGAATGAATCCCTCTAAAGCAGGCATGTCCAAATTTCGGCCCTCCTGATGTTTTGGACCACAACTCCCAGAATTCCAAGCCTGTGTTTCCAATGGCAAAGGACTGTGGGAGTTGCGGTCCAAAACATCTGGAGGGCCGAAGTTTGGACATGCCTGCTCTAAAAGCAAAGAGTTTCCAGCCTTGAGTACCCGGAATGTTCTTGGACTGCAACTCCCAGAAGTCCTGCCCAGCACGGCCGGCGGGAAAGGCTTCTGGGAGTGTTAGTTCAAGAACCTATCTCTGGGGTCCCACGGCTCCAGCGCCCTCTGAATTAAATCGAGGTTAGACGTGAATACCAAGAGCCCCGCCCCGCTCTTGCCCCTCACATGGAGGGCTCCTCCTCCTCCTCCTCCTCCTCCTCCTCCTCCTGCAAATGGGAACCGGGAGAAGCAGGCCCGCCCCTTTCCGGCTTCCCCTCTCGTCCTTCCGGTGAGCGCGAAGTGGGCCGGGTGGTTTCGCTTCATGGCGGCTCCGGGCGAGGCGGTCCCGGGGTCGGGAGCAGGGCTCGGCCGGCGGAGAGCCTACGGGAAGGTAAGCGCTGGTCAGAAAGGGCGGAGAGGGCTCTGTAGGGGGAAGCGAGGGGGGCTCCCGGAGCGGGAAAGCCTGCCTCCCCATCTCCTCGGTCAAGGGAGAACGAAAGACACCCGTTCCTCTAGAGGCGTTACTGCAACGACCTCCCGTTACAGGACCGGGGTTGCTCGGTTCCGTTCCCCGGTGTAAGTAACGTCGCCGTCTTCACACACACACACACCCTCCGCTTCCCGTGAACGGGGAAGGGGCGAAAGAGAAAATGGGGGGCTTTGTGGCTTAGAAGCCATAATAAAACGAGAGGAAATAACGTGGAAGTGATAGCACCAGGCGTCCATTGCGCTCCAGGAGGCGGCTATGCCTCGTCTCCGTACTGTATTTTTTTTTAAAGCAACAAGGGTTTACATGTAGGCGACTGTTGAAATAAGCAGCAGTCCCCCTGAAATAAACACACCTAGCCTTTTTGAAGCGGTGCTTTTCTTTCAACCTGCTTATAGTTCTTCCACCCACATTTGATCCTCACAGTTCTCCTCTGAGGTGGTTGCCCTGTTGGTGGGTGTAGCTATCCCTGAGAAAGATGGGCCTCATGTAGCACATTCCATCTTTTTTTTTTTACAACGTTTATTAAATGCCCTAGTACTGCATCAGTTAGCAATTTGTGCCCGAAAAGTCTCTGGTTTGGGGCCAGATATAAATATTTGCCAGGCACACTTATGCGTCAGGAAAAGGATTTGTTCTCAAAAGCTCACATTAAGTTGCCATGTTTTTTACTTCATCTTTTTTTTTTTTTTTTTTTGGCTTATGTTTGCCTGGTGTGCTACCACAGAATAACACAGCGACTTCTTCTGAGACTGTTAGTAAGGGACCTATTATATATAGCTTCAATTAACCCCAGCAAACATGTAATGGTGAGGAATGAGTGGAGTTAATCTCTGGAAAACCAATTTTTTTTGTTCCTGTCCTACTTTTAATATTTCCAGCCCTACTTTTACTGTATTTTCACTTTCTTTGCCTTTTGTCTGCTGTAAATCAGCTTTTACAAAACAATCCCTCTGAAATGTGACTGACTTTGCAGACAGTCCCTCTAAAATGTGACTGGCTACAACAGTACAGGTACATAATTTGTCAACGTGACAGTTATGAGTTGATTAAATATGTGAAAACTGTAGCTGTATATGTGTGTGCAAAAAGGCAAATGGGAGTTGCACACTTCCTACATGTAATTGTGAATAAACTCTTAACTACTGCAGTCTGATTGAGATGATTTGACATGGTTTGACACTTCTTTTATACAGGACGAATATGAACTCCACTTTACAGACTTAGTTATTAAATGTTTTACACTGAAATGTATTGAACACATTCTTACAAACATGACTACCAAACAGGCATACGGGCAAGTGAGTGAAAGTACTAACTTCTGGGATGTACAACTGCTGACAAAATGTTAGTTGTGTGCTAAACTTAATCTGACCTGCACCAATAGTTAAGAGAATACGTTTGAGGTTGTCTCATATTGTGATTATCTTTTTCTTCCCACCACACTATGTTTCCCTTGACATTTTGCTAAAACTCTTAGATCAGGATCACTATAAGTATAAGTCAAAAAGTGGGTGGCTTTACAGTAACTATGATTTATAAGCAGCCATGTGTTGTCAGATGCGGTTTGCCATTGATTTATGACATTAAGTCATTTCTGTTTTTGGAAAATTTGCAGATGCCCAATTAGTCTGTTTTCCTTTAATATTTGCCTGACATGTGCTACAATTGCTGAGTTTCAGTTTGAATTCAAGTAAGTAGAAAATAAACAGTATAGCCAGAGATATAATCAGTAATTGCTGGCAGCTTCTTCCTTTGCCCTCTGCCTTTTGTTCTTATCTGAATAATTGGCTCATAAATGTTTGCTGGCATTATCTTTTATTTCCCAATTCTGTGTTTCCAGTTCTGCTTCTCTAAAATATTATTAGCTATGGACAAGAGATTCCACAGATCACAATTATGCTCTGGTTGGCAACAATTTACCAACTTTTGGTAAGGTAAAATGCCCCTGACTGAGTGCTTCTCTGTCTTTCTACTAGAAAAGTACCCCAGTAATAGAGGTTTATATGGCAAATGGCATCACTTTCTCCATGCCTAAGTACCTGGATCATTCTATCAGTAATTGGAAACGTATGTCCTCTGTTACAAGTCAAGTACAACTAGCTATCACAATCTTCATTGCTCAAACAGAGAGCCCCCCCTTCCCTGCCCAAAACACCCCACCTATTTTTCCAGCTACTTTAGTGGCAGTTTTCATTTAACCCCACCACCAACTCTTCCTCTGTAACTCTCCCTTAGACTGGTTTTGTGTTATTTGTTATTTGTATCCAAACAAAAAGAAATAATTGAGTGCCCAGTGAACCATGGTCTCTTTCAGGATAGTATATTGAGCTGTGGTGAATTCATTCCTCCATTCCATTTTCCATCTTTTGTTTGCAACTGGTATCAGAACATTCAGTGAACATGACTGAGTAGCAACTCGATTCTCCCTGGCCATTGTAGGAAGATAGCATTACTGCCTTTTATAATTTTCAAAAATACATGTACATCTGCGTTCTTGGATTGTAGCTGATACATCCTTCTTGCTTAGTGCCATGTTTTGATAGGTGCTAACTCTCAGCTTCCTAGATTGGAGAGCGGAGATAAAATCTTCAACGCAGTGTTCCAGTGTATCTCTTTGACCCCAAAAAAGAAAACTCAAGGTCTGAGCCTGGAAAGGAGTCTCCTACTTCTCTCTATCTTATGTGGGAGGGTTTCAAGATGACACTCTTCCCATCTTTGTAACTGTACTATGTGATAGTACAGGGCTGTCGGACTGGAATCTAACCATTCTTTAATTATATAATAAGGATATGCATGCAGTTTTTTTCTTCCTCCTTTTCAAATCTCTTTGCATTGTGCACAATTTATTAGTCTTCTGATCTGAATTATACATTTTCCCCCTCCCCCAATAAATTGAATTTCACTGTCCCAGTAGGTTCTGGCTGAAGTCCCATTGCTTACATGCTGTTATTTGCTGCCAAATTGCTTGTGACTTATGGTAACCCAGTGAATGAGTGAGCTTCCAAATATCCTGTCCTTAACCGCTAGGTCTTCTAAATTCAAGATTGTGGTTTCCTTTAGGGAGTCCATCTCATATTTTGCCGTCTTCTTTTCCTGTTTCCTTCAACCTTTCCCAGCATTGTTTTCTTCAAAGAACCCTGCCCTTGTGATGTGCCAAAATTAGAACTGCTTCATGTTCAACATTTTTTGCCTCCAGAGACAGTTCAGGCTTGATTTGGCCTAGGCGCCCACTTGTTTGTTTTTCTGGCCTGTCAGGGTATCCACAACACTCTTTTCTAGCACCACATTGCTTTGTGTAGTAAATCACAATTAGACTAGCCTCCCTTAAATCAATAGAACTTACAGAGGAATTGACTCACCAGATCCTCACTGACCTGCGTGTATGTCCTTATTATATAATCACAGAATTGTTTAAATTTCAGCCTGGTAGACATGTCAGCTGCCCTAACTTATTACAAACTTGGTTGAGTGGCAGATTCTTATTACAGTGGTACCTTGTATAAAGGAATTAATCCGTTCCAAATGAAATTATGTTAAGCAACTTTTCCTTTATACAAATTCCCATAGGAATGCATTGAAAACGGAGTGATCCCATTTTTATGTTGTACAGATTCTCCCCATAGGCAATTATGTTAAGAAAATTTCCACCATCTCTGGAATTTTTTATGTTGTACAAATTTTATGTTATACAAGCTGTTATACAAGGGTCCACTGTATCTCTAATCACAATCTCAATTTTAGAGTTACTTCTAAAAGGAATTTAGCAAACACAGCCGTTATACGGCTGTTTCTGCTGGTCTTTAAACCTTTCGCCCATTTCATGAAACTACTAAATCAGTCTTAAAGTTCACTTACGTCTTTCAGGCCATTTTTTTAAAAAAATCCAAAATTTGTATATCCCTAGATCAGTGATGGCGAACCTTTTAGAAACCGAGTGCCCAAACTGCAATTCAAAACCCACTATTTTTTTTTTTTTTTGCAAAGTGCCAATACAGCAATTTAACCTGAATACAGGTGGCTATGAAGGGGCGATGTCGGGTGCCCACAAAAAGGGCTCCGAGTGCCACCTTTGGCACCCATGCCATAGGTTTGCAACACTGCCCTAGATGGAGTTCATCTATATAGAATGCACTGTTTTGTTTTTTTAATGACTCCATGTTGCTTCAAAACTAATGCCCTTCACCTCCCCTGCTTCCTCAGTCTCAAATAACCATTTCCCCGACCCAGTTTGTGAGTCTCTGGAGGCTTTTCACATTATTTTCCACTCCCAGTTACAGCTCAGACTCCTCTGCCATGCCATTTTAGCTGATCATGAACATATAGACAAAAGTGTGGGTCAGAGAAGCCTGAGCTGTACCCAAGAGTGGAAAATCAGCTGATAAGCTGCCAGAAGTTAGAAAACTGGCCCTGATAGGTGGGTGGATCAGCTAAGGAGTCCAGGGACAAGAGCAACAGTACCTGAGACACGCCCGTTAGTGCCTATCTAATTTGTCAGTATAGGGCCACCCATGAAGGCATATATGATTTGTCTATTTGAGGCTCTTACTAGGCTACACTACCCTGAGAGTGACTTTTGAACATTCTACTCACTACACTACACTGGTAAGCAAGGAAGGGAGATTTCAGCCTTCCCAATCCCTTGTAGTAGAAAGGTATGCTTTTCTCCTTACTACATGTGAGTCTTAGGGCAACAGATGTTATTTACTTCTCTGTTAAGGGGTGGGAACCTCATTTCCTATGGACTGGATTAGGGTTATCCTGAAGACAAGTTCATACCACCTGCCCCATTTATTACACAACCCCCCTGACTTGTTTGTTTGTTTGTTTGTTTATTCATTTATTCATTCACTTATGTACCACTAGTCTTCCAGAAGGAACTCCAGGCAGTTTACAGTTATAAAAGATTAAAACATTGAATAACATGGTTCTTTTCAGGCTCTTTCCCAAAGTATGTCATATTGTGGGAGGCCTTATATGGAGGCTTCTTTCCCACTGGCCCTCATGAACTTACACTAGGTCAGTGTTGCCAAACCTATGGCACAGGTACCAAAGGTGGCACTCGGAGCCCTTATTGTGGGCACCCGGCATCGCCCCTTCACAGCCACCTGAATTCAGTTTAAATTGCTGTATTGGCACTTTGCGAAAAATTAGTGGGTTTTGAATTGCAGTTTGGCACTTGCTCTCTAAAAGGTTCGCCATCACTGCACTATGTCAGCACTAGGTTGAACTCTTTAAGGGGAGTCTAAGGAGGAATTAGGGGAGTTTGATGCACTTTGGAGTGCAGAGTAACATGATAACATAATCAGTTGTTTCATTACTTGTTTGGCATTGGTTATAAATTTCAGGAAAGCAGACACATGCTAAACAGCATTTATACGTCTGGCCAGATTTCCCTAGTGCTTTACTATGTCAGCATGCGTATGATGCCAATATGATCACATGAAATATCCATATAAATGAGGTAACTAAGCACATTTAGTATACAGCACAAGGCAGTTTTGTCTTCAGATTCTGGTGAAGTAATTCTGCAACATTTTCATGAAAGACAAATGAATGTAGATGAATGCAGGCCACAAGCTATCACATTAAAGAACACTGAAGATCTCAAACACAGAAGAACCTGAGAACATAAGAGTAATATGCCTGTTGAACTGGAAAATCCAAGACAACATGTTATTTCTCTTTTTTCCTTCCATCTCATTTCTGTGCCATTGTGTTGCCAATGCCATCTCTTCTTCTTTCAATTATGCTGTAAACACCGGCAGTTGTTTCTTTCTTTCTAATGCCACCTGCCATGTATTTAGTGAGTATTTTATGGGATGTCTGCAGGTTTTCTTCTGTGTCCCATGCCCACATTAAATTAGTGCAATATCATTGGCTTTTAAAGTTCTTACTGAAGTTTGCCCACTCATACCCCACTTGAATATTTTTTTCATTTTTGGTCAGTTAATGAGCTGTCTTGAGCTACAAAAATGAATATAGTAGGACTGCTTATCCATGGGATCAGTATTCAGCAATTCATTTATCCACAGTCTGAAAATACTAAAGTAAAAAGATCCAGGAAAAATTTTTTTGTGTGTGAATTACCAAAACCGGCCATAAGGGGGAACCAGAGGACATTCTATGAATACTTGCTAGTGAAGAATGCATAGCATGGGGTCTGACTCCCTCTTCTCGCTAGTTCTGGTAATGTGTGAAAAAAATCTCTCCCCCCCCCCCTTTACCATGCTATATATCTAGCCTTTACTGTTATCCACAATTTTTAGTATCAGTGGAGGAGGGGGAAGATAAGGAACTAATCTGCAGTGGACGCGGAGGTCCTACCATAATATGTTTTCTCAGAATGGTTAGGCATTGTCTAAGAAGCTGGAACTGTGTTGTTCAATATGACAAACTGTCATAAAAGTTTGGATCAAGCAGAATACAAAATAAGAGAAACATTAAACATCAAAGATAAATTATGAGGATATTATATGACATGTCGCTTAGATGCCAAAATAAATCCTTGAAGAAAATGAGCATAATAAGGAATGAAATAGAGCTTCTAGTTAAGATATCTTTGTGTGGCTTGTGGTTTTAACAGCTTCAGCATGTTAGCTTTGCTTCTACCGCCCTTGCATCTTTTGGCTTCTGCTCCAGCTTGATCATATGGTTTTATATTAGAAAATGTTAATTCAAATGTTTTAAAAGTTTCTTTGCACTGTCCCATTTAAGACAATGAAACTAGTCTGAAGGTCAATCTCTAAACTGTAGGACTCTCTTGCATTTCTCACTAGCATATTCAGATGTCATAACTGCTTCCATGTTCTGCTGAATCATGAAGAGGAATATAATGGGAGATGAATCTGGAAATTCTTCCAATAAGACATGGAAGAATGCATTTCAAATTAATGTAATCTTCTCACATTTTGACTGAAAAGACATTATAGTTTTCCATCAAGTTTGTTGATAATTTTTTCTTAAGTATAATTTTATTTTAATGCTATATGATTTTTTTGAACTTCTTAACTATTTCCATCCTGTGTGTCAAATAATATTGTTTACCTTATTAGAGCAGAAGACCTAGATCAGTGTTGGTGAATCTATGGCATGGGTGCCAAAGGTGGCACTTGGAGCCCTTTCTGTGGGCATCCGACATCGCCCCTTCACAGCCACCTAATATTCAGGTTAAATTGTGAATAGTGGGTTTTGAACCGCAGTTTGGGCACGGTCTCTAAAAAGGTTCGCCATCACTGTCCTAGATTCTTAATGTCAAGAAACAGTCACACACAGATAACCATTTTTGGTTTGACCTCTCACCAATGAATGTCCTGAAGCATTTGAGAAAATCAGAGCCTTATGTCACTTTGCCTATTAAAGCATTATGCCCTTAAGTTAATGCTTCCTTTATGTCAACTTCTTGAGGCTAATACTGGTTTCAACCAACCTCTGGCATTTCTGGAATCTACGAATTTTTTTTCTGTTTTGTTCACATCACTCTTATGACTCCATATAAATCATGAGAGAAAAGCTTTTTTCAAAAAAAAAAATGAAATTGCACTATATAATTCATCTGGGCTTCCTGAAAAAATAAGCAACATAAAAATCATACTTCTTGATGTTAGGGTTGGCTTTGGTTTAGATCTAGTTGAAAGTAAAGATATGCAGCATAAATCTTACTTCCTTCACTGCTTTCTCCAGGATAATCCTCGTAGCAGCTGCTAAAGACGACAAAGACACAATGTACACTAGGAAATAGATTTTACTGGTCAAGTAAAATGGATCCGTGTACAGTTGGAAATAAGCTGCAAGCTAGCAGTGATTGTCATAAAACTTACTTTACCTCCCAAACTGGCTTCAAGACTAAGCAAGAATTGTCATCAACTGATCTTTTACTCGTTCAGCTTAGGACTGGGATAACTCTTTCAGACAACCATACAATATGCTTCCATCATGCTAAAGTTTACCTTGATAGATATGAAGACTTGCAAAAGTCATGTTGTGATCCTTTTAATGTGCACAAAAAAATTTCAAGGAAAAACTTGCATGCAATTGACATAGACGATGCAGCTTTTCTAAGTGCCAAGTTTGGACGGCAGTTTATACCTGGCTGGAAGCTTTGCCCAAAATGCACACAGATAATAAACGGAAAATCAGATGTTGATTCTGAAGACTGTCAACGACGGAGACTTGATTCAGACGTATGTATATGGGACTGTTTTTTTCATCTATATAAATATGGGACTAATGCAGGAATCCTGTGCATACTTACCCAGAGGTGGGCACCATAGGAAAAAACTGGTGCTGACATTTGAGTAAATTTGCCTAAGGATTCAGCTCCACAAGGTATCACATCACTAAGCCACTCTGTTTAATTTAATTTAATTTTTTTGAAATCAACTACTAATGGCTTACTAGGTATTTTACAGTTCTCAAATGTGTTGTCATCAATTTAAGTCCAAGAGAAGTATGAAGAACAATGTGCATGTGGGGATACATCCATCACAAAACACTATAAAAAGGTGACTTCATATGACGAAGTTTAATGGCATTCATACCTGTCAATGGAGCAGTATAACATACCTAGCTGTATACTCATGTGATATGCTATACATGTAGCAGTCATTCCTAAAGAAGAATAAATGAGTCATTGTGAGCATGAGAATAGAGGGATCAAAGAAGCTTAATTTATTTTAATAAACCAAGATATGCACAAGCTCACGTGCAACCACCTGTTTTCACAAATGAATGAACAAACCAGGAATTCTTCATTTAGCTGGATTCAGTCAACTGAAAACATCCAAATGCTGTATGCATGTACAGAAAGCCTATGCATATCTCAGCTTATTAAAGAGATATGATCAATGGAACTTTTCACAGCACAGGAAGAAGGGGGTAAATTCATAGCAACGTAGACAAGGTGAGATTACAATAGGTTCTTTTGAATGCCATATATCCTACACTCCACATTCAGATGAACAATGTGAGAGATGTTTGAATAGATAACATGGATTGTACTACTTCAGATTGCAAGTGCTTGAATACATTTTTCAAAAAGTGTTCCAAAGGTAAAATGCTCCCAGTATTTTATTTTCATTTATTTTTAGGATAAGGGTTTTAGCCCAGTCACTCGCTTTTGTGCTGGTAGATTACTTGCAGAGTAACAGAAATGGAGTTATTCAACAATACAGTCTTCATTTGCTTTCTAAAGTGGTACAGTCTTGACTGGGAGCATCTATTTGAAGTAATAAAAATAATATGATACAAAATGAACATCAGAAACTCTTCTCTAGCTTTGCAATCTTACATTTTTGTAGCCCTAACTGTAATGAAAATACTACAGATTCATTTTGGAAAAAGATAAAACTGAAGAAGAATCCTTTCCTTCCTTCCTAAAATAGAGAAGTTCACTATTTATTTTTCCATTAAGTTACAATTCTGAAGATACACTCAAATCCAGCTTATCATCTGCTCCATAAGAAACCATGTTTGCTTTCTTTGAGCTTACCTCACCACTTTTTCTACTTATTTAGCTTATAAGCAACCTACAAACACAACCAAGTGAAGTTCTAAGTGGTGTAAAAGAGAAAGAGTTGTAGTTTTGTGCCACAATATAGCAATCATTTGTTCATGTTTCCACAAAGCCCTTGAATAATGCATCTAATGATAGATAACTCTCTTCATGTAGACCAGGGGTCCTCAACCTAAGGCCCCGTGGCCGGATGCGGCCCCCCAAGGTCCTGAATCCGGCCCCTGGGACCAATTGCAACCCCCCCCCACGTACCCCCCGTTTTGTGAGCAAGCCAGCCTCCGCAGCTGCTTTTGGACTGTGATCCGGCCCCCAGTGGTGTCTGGGTGGTGGTGGACCGGCCCGCTGTTTGAAAACTTTGAGGACCCCTGATGTAGACACAGGGGTTGAAACCATCAGATTTGACTATACTCCCCACATACTTATGTGCTCAGCATCTGACGGAAATCTGTCTGATGGGAATCTGAGAACCTAACCAGTTCTGTATGTTTCTTCTCTGAAATACACCAACACACTAACTTGATAGCAGTGGTTTGTGCATTAAGCTTCTTCTTGCTTGTTCAAATGAAAGTGTCTGTGTTGTCCAGGGGCGTACAGCTAAAGGCTTGAAGTTTGCTAATCCAGGGCGGCATGCTGGATATGCTCCAGAAGCAAACAAAAGAGAAAAAAGAAGGCTACAAACAAAAAGTACATCTCTTAATTCAGACAGGTAGGCATTCTTTCTTGCTTAGATGATACTTATCCTTGCTTTAGCATCTTTTGTGGAGTTTGATTTGCATTTGAACAAGATTAGGTCTCCTTGCGTCAACTGATTCAGAGGAGGGCTACCAGGATGGTTGAGGGTCTGGAAGAAATGTCTTACGAGGAGTGGCTTAGTGAGCTGGGAATGTTTAGCTTTACAAAAAGAAGGCTGAGAGGATATATGATAGCTATTTTTAAATATCTGAAAGGATGTCATATTGAAAAGGGGACTGGTTTGTTTTCCATGGCTTCAAAGACTAGGATGTGGGGCAATGGTTTCAAACTACAGGAAAAGAGATTCTTCCAACTCTGTGATTCTATTATTATATTTCATTCATGTGTGTAGAAATTGTATGATATCTGTTGTGCCACCCAAGTGTGTATATTTGCTGTTCAGTCATAATATATATGTCAATCCATAGAGAGCAGCTTGCCACATGGATCAGACTTAGGATGCTTTTCCATTGCCTAAAAAACAGAGTTGTCTCAGGATATTATTGTATCTATGTATGTCATGTACTCTTTGTGTCACTGTTCCTGTCCTCATGGGGCAGCCACAGTTGAACCAGATTGCTTAAATGGAGGGATCACGCTGCTCTTTAAATTGCTTTAAATAACCCCAGGTTGACACTTTGATCCACCGTTTATTTATTTCTAAACTTTTACACTGGGAGTTTCTCTTCCCCCCCTTCAAATGTGCAAGTAATTGTTTCTCTTTTTTTATTCTAGCATAGCCCTTCATTAGCATTCTAAATAGTGTATTTTTCTTTAATAGAAACTTCCTTTGCATCTCCTTAGACAGTCTACTATTTCTAGACCTTCTTGTGCAATGGGTTAACAAATCCTACAAATGCAACAAGAAAAAAAGACAGAAGTGTTTTAAAACCCGAGAAAGAATGCAGATGTAAAAAAACAAAAACAAAAAGGGGAAAAAAGAAAGGAAATAGAAAAAATCATGGGGTTCGCATAATGTTTGTATGTAGAAGCTGCATTCACCAGAGAGAAGGCAAGCCACATGTCAGTACTGTACCAAACTAGACTTCAGTGCCTGTGGGGGGACAGCACTAAAATCGGGCAGATTATTTTAAATAAAAAGAAAAGAAAAGAAAAACAATTCAGATAGCACCCTGCACCACCTCAAACACATCAACAAAATGTTGCCACAGGGATCGCACTTGCACACAGACTGTAGTGACACAGCCATTCACATAACACAGGGGTGTCCAGACTATATGCAAGGAGGGCCTGATTTGGTGAGGTGAAAACGTGTGGGGGACAACCATTCAGCTGCATTTGGCCCCCGGACTGGACTTTGGACATGGCTGTATGACATGTAAGGAGGCAGGGAGGATGCTGTAGCAATGAAGCCGGGGGCAGGCAAATGTAAAACTGCAAGCTGCCATCTCTCTCCAGCATGGGAAAGGGTCAGCTGGCGGGGATGTGTGACAGGCTGAGCCAATGGGGAGAAGAGGCAGTGTGCCACTCGAAATTTGAAAACGGGATGCATTTGGCCCCCAGGCTGGACTTTGGACATGACTGACCTAACCCAAAACAAGTCAGAACATAGCATGATGTAGATGTGTTTAAAATAAACAATCTTCCAACAGGTATTCAAAGAGAAACAGTTCCTCAAATGAAAGTATTAGTTCCCCTTACACTTAAAATATGTCATGTATTGGGGAAATTTTTAAGCAATTTGCATCATTCTAAACTCAGAGTAATTGAAGGAATATATTGCATTGTAGTAATACTCTTAGTGTCCAAAGAATTTTCAGATAAATAATCCCAAACAACTTTTACGCATGGAGGCTTCTACACAGATTTGTGTTTAACAGAAGTTTATCTACCATTGCACTTCTTAGTGTAAGAGTATTAACCAGAGAAAATTCAGCTATCAAAATATTTTTAAAAAAGAGCTCGAATCTAAAATGGCAGTGAATTAAAGTGACAAATCAGAAATTGCAAATACTGATGTGTGCTTTCTTTCCTTTCTTTTCCTAGGCAGTTAATACCTGCAAAGAGCAAAGTATATGATAGCCAAGGATTTCTGCTGTACAGTGGAATAGACCTCTGTGACTGTCTAGATGAAGACTGCCTAGGATGCTTTTACGCTTGTCCCAAGTGTGGCTCCAACAAGTGCGGACCTGAATGTCGGTGTGATCGGAAGTGGCTGTATGAGCAAATCGAGATTGAAGGAGGAGAAATTATTCACAATAAGCAATCAAACTAGCCTACATATTGCATTTGGATTGTGTGGAATAACTTTCCGAAGTATTTTTTTTTTCATTTAAAATTTGTAGAATATTCAGATTTCCAAATAGTGTTTCCTGTAATATATGAAAGCTGACAGTCAGAGTTCCTTCTTGTCAACTCTCAGGGATTGCAGCCATGGAGAGTGTTTAAGCTTGATAACTTGTGATTTAATAATGTTGTAGCATTGATGAGATGAATGCTAAACTGAGGCTTTTCAGAATATGGCAGTCTTTATTTTTTCCCATTAAGGAATGAATTAATTGACCTGTCTTGAGGACAAAAATACCTGGGGTACATTTGTATTTCATCAAATAGAAAGGAATTTCATCCTGTGTTTTCAGAAGTATTTTATTGTTTGCGAAAAAGAAATTACCAAAGATGTAACCTCATGCAGCATTTATGTTACAAATGCATTGCTTGAAGACTTTATTTTAGAATCTGTAGGCAGCCAGACGAAAGTACATTTAGGCTGATGTATTACAGTCTCCTTTAGCTTTCAAGAAATGTAAACCAATTAATATGAATCTGCTATGTTAAGGTATGTCTAAATATAGGAGTCTTTATATAGACTCCTGTATGGTTGATGCTCTTGATAAGGATATGTAATGTACAGACTCTCTTTGAAGTAGTTAATAAGGTGCAACTTATTGCTTTCTAGAGGAACTTGCTGAGTGGCCCAACTCAGAATATTCTCCAGTGTTCTGTTGATTCTATTTTAAATGAGTAATATTACTCCTTAGCTGTAGTTGTACCATATATGACTTGGTGCAGTTACTATTAAATTCTCTTGTAAAGAAAAGATTGCAGTAGAAATGTTAACTAAATTTCTTTTTTTTAAAAAAAAACTCACCTTGGCATCACATTGTATTAAATAGAACATTTTGCTTCCTGTCTAAATCAATTCAAAAGCTTGAGTGTGGTAATATCTTTATTATGTCCAACCTAAATGTCACAGTTCATTATTGCTTATATAAGCACTGCAGCTCAGCCTTTCCCTCCAATACCCACCATCATAACGATGTCACAACTTTTACAGCTTAAATGAGTTTAGAGTATTTGGAAGACTAGGAGTTCGTTAATCTTGTGAATTGCAGAATAAAGTTCTGGTAACTATGAACAGAAAATTGACTCTTGCCAAAAACTCTTTCTGGAGCCTGTTTAACTTTTGGCATAGTATTTAAATGGACTGATATTTTTACTCTTGTAGTAAAACGTCAATGCAATAGAAGTATTTAAAAGAATAATGTTGGCAACTGAACAGTTTTAACTGACTTTAAAAACACTTGCTGATCTTTGCAAATGTAGAGTCAAAAGTTCTATTCCTGCACCATCTAGTCTCCTGTTTCTTTGTGTTTATTTTGATATTTGTATATGGATAATCTGCTTAGTGTCTTGTTTTGATATAACATAGATAACAATCCTGTGCACATTAAATTTGGGCCTAAATTCCATGGTAATGTGGAGTACAAATTGACACACAACATAATGCTGAAAAAAATATTTCATTTCTATAAAGCTATTGCAGCTTGTTCTAGGAAAAAGGCAATATAAAGTGCATTTTGATACTATATGCTTCTTTCAAGAGTAAGATTCTTATCCTTTTATCCTTAGAACCCCTACCCCTTCCCGATTTCCTCTAGATACCCCTTATGTGTGAAAAATAAAAAATATTTTTAAAATAAGTAAGATTCTTATATTTGTCCTCAGTCCTGTAATGCAGGAAAAGGAGAGTGACATAAGGAGGTGCTGCAGATTCAAATTCAGCTTGTTGAATTAGCAGGTTTAATTGGGGAGATATTGTATGAGTAGGAGGAAAGAATTCTGTTGGTGGACACGTGTTGAAACACATGTGTATAAATACTGAGCTTATTTTGGATGAAGCCACTAATGGAGTTACTTGGGGAAAATCCATGATGAGCAGATAAAAGTAAGAAATCATTGCATGCTTGAAAAATCTGTTTACGTGAAAGATTATTAAGTGGGGGAGTAGACAAAACCATTGTACCATTATGTGGTTGACTACAGTTCTGGGCAACTGGATTGACAGGTAACCGTTATTTAGAAAGAAATGAGTAAGAAATTCCAGTATCACTTTCCAGCTGGAGCCTTCTACCTATTAGGAGACTCCATGAACTCATTCAGCATGTGCTGTTCTTTATTTGTTTCTGTGCATAGATATTTGGGGGAAGGGCAAATACTGCTTCTTGTTCTCCTGAATTCAGCATTGTCAATCGAAGAGTCTCATAGCTGTCTACCATAACGTCTGTGCTTAACAGACAAGAACATTTTTCAATGTCGTGGTTTTCTGCCAATGCCAGAATTAATGGGTCATGTTCCTTTCAGTAAAGGAGTGTTAAGTGTTAGGGAGCATACACATTATAATGTCACTTGTGTTAAATGGATTCATGCTTTGGGTGCACAGTTGATGATCTTAAAATGAGGAGAAAGGAACCATGAACGTGCAGCTTCAGTTGTACTGCATTGCTCTCTTCCTTTAAGGACTTCAATTTTCCCAACACAAGAAGCTCCATTATTAATTCTTTGCCCAAGTATGCATTGGAAAGGGGGGAGGTTAAGGGTGGCACATTTGGTGTCATGCTAGAGATTTGGCACAAAGCGCTTCAGAGTACTTCATGCCCATCTCTAGTAGCCACTCATTGAGTGCTGATAAGGATTGAATTATTATCTTATAATCAGCCTTATCTGGACAGATCTACAAGTATTACAGCATAAAAGATTATACAAAACTTTTTTTATTGAATTGGGAGAAGTTAAGAGTATAGATACGTCTTGCAACCATCACACACATAACACAAACCATCACAAATAGCAGTTATTTCTGATGCTGTTTGTGATGGTTTGTGTTATGTGTCATCAGAAATAACTGCTATTATACTGTTAGTCTTATCAGGCTCTTTATCTCCCCTGAATTAAGCTTTGAACAATACTAAACTATAATGTAAAATTATTTCTGAATTTGTAAGTTTATCTTCTGTTAGGAATGATCAGAAATTGTTCTGATAAGTTTGCTATGAGCTGACAAATTTTACATACAGTGGTGCCTTGCAATATGAAGGTAATCCGTTCCTCGTGATGCTTCGTATCTTGATTTTTTTTATAATTTGAAATCTAATGCCGCACAATGCACCCTGGGAATGAAAGCCTTCTGCCAAATTTTCAAATCAAGGTATCCCATAGGAAATTTTTTTGTATCTCAAGGTTTTCACAGAAAACCTTCACTTCAAATTCCAGGGTGCCTTTCACCCTGGACGGATTTCCTTTCGTAATTTGAATTTTTTGCAACTAGGGGTATTCGTAACCACTGTACATGACATTGTTTTTGAAATTGAAGAGTACCCCCTGTCAGTGCAAGGTTTTGACTGGGAATTATGGTGCTGATATTTAAATCCACCCAAATCATGGTGGAAGCTGGAAAACACGACTGCTTCTATAAGGTAACATGCATTATAGAGTCCAGCTAGGTGGAGAGCAGATCATAATCAGACAGGAAAAAAGTGATCTACCTTTTGTTTCTCAAATTATGTTTGAGTATTAATGGAATACACACACACATCAATAAGTCAGTGAACAAAATGGTACCATATTTGTTTTTTTTTTTTCAATGCTAAAATAATACAGTAAACCAAAAAGCAAGGTGTGCTGCATACTGTATATACTACCCTATAGTGCTTAAAGCATTCTCTGGATGGTTTGCAGTTGAATTTATCAAGGGTACACGTTCAGTCCCCCAACTAGGAGTACCTGGGGGCAAGCATGGATTCTGTGTGCCCCCATCAGTTGGTGAGGGAGGCTCTGGGAGCCCCACCCAAGAAGGGAAGCTGGAGCCTCCGCTGCCAGTGGTGGTTGTGTCTGGTGGTGACTGCTAGCTGACTTGCCCTGCCCAGACACAGGAGTGCCAGGTGGACATAGGACCATGTGCACTGGCCAGCACTTGCCCTCACTACTGTGCTTCTCTTGCAGCTTTTGCCAGAGGAAAGGGGTCACCAAGCCACTTAGCCTCATGGTGCAGTGGTTAAATGCCTGTACTGCAGCTAAAACTTCTCATGACCTTGGGTTCAATCCCAGGTAGCAGGCTCATGGTTGACTCAGCCTTCCATCCTTCCAAGGTCAGTAAAATGTGTACCCAGCTTGCTGGGGGGGGGCATTGTGTAGCCTGCATACTGTAATTAAAACTGTAAGCCGCCCAAAGACTACTTGAAGTGGTATGGGGCGGTATATAAGCAGATCACTTTGCTTTGCTTTTTTATTCTGGTGAATTTGAAGCCTTAAGTTTTGGCTAAAGATTTCTTGATATGTTGATCTCCATGAATAATATGCTAAGTTTGCAATTCTCTCTGTGTACCTGTACATAAACACCACTGAACCACAGGTTTCTGGTGTGTAGGATTTGAGATGCTTTCGAGTTTCCTAGCTTTGATAGCTAAATGGCTGCAAACATCAATAGACCGGCAATGAGAAATGTACTGCTAATTACAATTGCTTACATTTGAGCCTAGGTAAAAATACAGAAGCTCATAAAGTCTGGAAGTTGAGTCATGGCTACTGGACTTCTTTTTTTGAGAGATGGAAACATTTCGCTGTTCATCCAAACAGCTTCATCGGTCTGAATACAGCTAGTGCAAGTACTCCATCTTATAGTCAGCTTTGACCTCTTGTCACCCTGACTATAAGATGGGGTACTTGCACTAGCTGTATTCAGACCGATGAAGCTGTTTGGATGAACAGCGAAACGTTTCTATCTCTCTCAAAAAAAAAAAGAAGACCAGTAGCCATGACTCAACTTCCAGATAAACTCATCTGGATGGCTGAGAATCTTCACAAGCTCATAAAGTCTAATTTCCTAAGATCTAACATGTGCTATAAGATGGTTAGTATCAAGAGTGATCTATGTCAGCGTTTTTCAACCACTGTTCCATGGCACACTAGTGTGCCGCGAGATGTTGCCTGGTGTGCCGTGGGGAAAATTGAAAAATTCTAAAGAAATTCAACCCAGGGCTAGCGGGCGGCCCACAGCTGGGAGGCGCTATAAATAGCGTCCAAGGTCAGCTTGGCTCCTCCCCCCGAGGCCCGCGGCGCTGGCGTCATTTCCTGGCCCCGCTCATTCTCTTTAGTGTTTGCCCTGTGCCTGCCGCCGCCACCGCGACTCGCTCACTTCCCTCTCCCCCCTCCTTTTTTTACCCTGGACCACCACCACCCCTCTCCTGGGAGCTACCAATGGACTGAGTCGCCCGACAGCCCGCCCGTTGACACGAGCCGGCCCGGGAGCCCCAGCGCAGAACAGACCACCAGGTGAGGGGAAGTGGAGGGGGGTGCCCGGCTGCCCCACGAGCACCGCGACAGGGCTGTGAGGAGGAAGGGATAGAGGAGGCCTCCGCCG
Organism: Phrynocephalus versicolor; assembly: GCA_023846285.1. Lineage (NCBI taxonomy): Eukaryota > Metazoa > Chordata > Lepidosauria > Squamata > Agamidae > Phrynocephalus > Phrynocephalus versicolor. The sequence goes on from JAHTLZ010000016.1 coordinate 56,143,085, forward strand.
GGCCTGGGCTGAGGAGGCGGGCGGGTGGGCGGGGGCTACTGGCACAGCTGGACGGCCGGCCTTTAGGGTCCGGGAGGGGAAGAACCGTCTCTGAGTGGCCCCGCAATGGGTTCCTCATCGGTGTGGGGCCGGCACTGAGAAGCTCTCCTCTTCCTCCTCATAGATTGGGGGGGGGAACGGTTGCTTGGGGTCCTCCTTGAAGTCTTGCCCCTTTCTTTCTCTCTTGGGTCGCCCTCTTCTCTCTCTCTGTCTTTTCTTTCTTTTTTTCCCCACCTCTCTCTTTCCATTCGTACCCTTTCCCCTCTTCATAGAAACGTGCTCATTTCTAGCCTGAATATGTGTATCTGTAATTAAAACTGTAAACCGCCCAGAGACTCCTTGAAGTGGTATGGGGCGGTATACAAGCAGAACACTTTCTGCCTTCTTTCCTTCCTGCCTTCCTTCATCCTCCTCCGCTCCTGTTGCTGGACTTGCTGAAAGCATTTGCACTTTCGTAAAGTGGCAATACAGCAATTTAACTTGAATACAGGTGGCTGTGAAGGGATGATGTCGGGTGCCCACAGAAAGGGCTCCGAGTGCCACCTTTAGCACCCATGCTATAGGTTCGCCTACAGTGCCCTACTGTTAATGTTTTGCAGCCAGTTAATGTTGCTAGTGCTATCCAGTGTACACTGACGGACGGAGACATTTTCTAATGGTGGTGTGCCTCGTGATTTTTTTCATGAAACAAGTGTGCCTTTGCCCAAAAAAGGTTGAAAAACACTGATCTATGTGCTCCTCAGCTATGATTTGTATCTTGGAGACAAGGGTCAGGCCCCCATGTTCTTCAGGAATCAAACAGTGCAAATATTTTATTCTATGGGATGAAAACTGATAAAGGTTGATAAATGACTGAGGAGATGCTATATCCTCTGAATTATGACAGTATTTCAGTATTTGGAAGAAGAGAAAAATCTGTTTACACTGGAAAAGAATAAAATGAATTGGCTAGTGTAATTAATAATTACTGATAAATATGCCCATTCACTGTATATAATATTTTATGAATAATTATACTGCTCCCTTCATTGCAATAAGTCTTAAATGCTGCCTAAATCTTTCTTGTGGTTTTTGCCAATCAAATTTCAAATGCTGTGGTTGGTCTTCTCATTCTGCTGCCATTTTTAAAACTCATGAAATGCAATTACCACTAAAGGTACAGAAAGCTATAGCTGCCGATGAAGTCTGCAGCTTTTATCTTCACATTTCAAAGGTATCCCGGCCCTGGCATTCAACCTCCCTCACCACTGAAACCTGAAACCAAGAGAACAAAGACTCCCTGTTTTAGTGAAGTTCACAGCTTTTTATCATGTGGATATATTTTTACATGGGAGCAGTCAGGAGGTCATCGATCTCATTTGGCTGATGCCCTTGGCGCAATTTGAATCCAGTTTCCTGAGGTAAAAGGTTAAAAAGTGCACATACAAATCCTTGCAAAATGGGTAAACTTTAAAATTGCAACAGCCTAGTGATAGGAAACGCAGAGTCTTGTGGAAGTGGCAGCATCAGAGATACTTCATTGCCGATGTGTCATACTGAGATGTTTCATTGTGGAAGTTTTTGAAGTACAGTGGTACCTTGTATAAAGGAATTAATTCGTTCCAAATGAAATTATGTTAAGCAAATTTTCCTTTATACAAATTCCCATAGGAATGAATTGAAAGCAGAGTAATCCCATTTTTATGTTGTACGGATTTTCCCCATAGGCAATTATGTTAAGCAAATTTCCCCTATCTCCGGAATTTTTTATGTTGTACAAATTTTCTGTTATACAAGCTGTCTGTTATACAAGGTACCACTGTAGATACATATTGAAAAGGGAATGCCAGAATTATACCAACACCATTTGTCCTACGCCATAGCTATGTGTGAAAGAAATTCCCTGCCCTGAACTAGAATGGTTCTGGGAAGACAAAGGTTCAAGTCCAGTACACACATAGCTCAGTACTGTAGTTTGTGTTCTGAAGCTATGAAGATCTCTAGGAAGAAGTAAAGATTTTTGAAGAGTTGTGGGCTACAAGAAGCTTTACTCATCACTGTCAGTTAACTATTAAAGGGTGTGATCTCATGTGACCTCAGCTACCTTGAAATTGCCCATCTGCTATTCATAGTCATCCCCAATTTTGTGAGATGCACTGTCATTGGGTCTAAATTACAAATTCCATTTCAGATTGTACACCTGTGCATATAAATTATTCTCTTTGGTGATACATATCCTTTTTATTGTTGATGTACAAATAACTGCCCTATTGAAAAGAGGGAAGGTGCTACGGCTGCAGCTAATCAACTACTTAAGATGATTGTTCGTATAAAATGAAATTATATAAAATAACACCAATGATTATATATAGTTATTAGAAAAAGAAAAAGGAAGGAAACTGATGACCTATAAATAAAGCTAAGATATATGCATGATGTAGTATTAGAACCAATGTAAAGATAATGGACTGGACCTAAGATATTACAGAAGGAATATGGCCAGGACTGTAGGTCATGCCTCCCCCCCCCCCCCCCGAAGTCAGAAGACTCCTACGGAAGAGGATGGAGAGAAGAGGAGGAGAGCAAACTCAGTTGTGTTGGGATTGGGTTCAAGGTCAGGTTAGTTTTTGTTTGTATTTTACTTCTTTTTATGCACCAACCTCGGAACTGACAAATTTTGAACTAAATGAAATTTATGGTCAAAGAACTTAAGATTACAACTTAGAACATTATAAAGTTATAAAGAGTTACACAGTTATAAAGAGGACAAACATCCAAGTAATGTTGAACAAAAGAAAGGGTGATATAGATTTTCTGCAGAAAACTCACCAGAATAAAGAGGGAATGAATGAACTTAAATGTAAATGTATTGATGTGTATAAAAAATCATTCTGCACATCCAAGTCCAGAGGGGTAGCTACACTGGGAATTTGAAATTTTAAAAGTGGAAAAAGATAACCAGGATAGGATGTTAATAATACAAGGGAAAATAAAAGAATATTGTACCCTTGTAAACTTGTATGTTCCCAATGACAAATCAGGATATTTTTTTTTTGAAAGACGTATTAGGTAAGTTAGATAAGATAAGGAAGATATATGTAATTATGGCAGGAGATCTTAGTCTTGATTATGGGTGTTGGTAAGGATAACACACAATTTTGAAAGAAGAAAGATGAAGCAAAAAAACTATTTTGGAAAAACTTACTAAAACAGATTTTAAAGATATTTTGAGGGAGTGGAGAGGAGATGAGAGAAAATAATGCTTTTATTCATCTGTACATAAGTTGTATTCACAAATAGATTATATATGAATAATTGAATAATTTCATTAGATATTTTAAAGCATTTGATCCGATAGAATGGAGTACCTTAAAGATATTGATTAATTACTAAGGTTTTAGCAACCAATGTAGTAATCTAATTAAACAGTTGTATTCACAAAATAGGCTAGAATTTTAGTGAATGGTGGAATAACAAATTATTTCTCTAGGCTGAGGAGTGCGACAAGGTTGCACATTATTTTCTGTTTTGTTTATATTAATAGAAGTGTTGGCAAATTCAATAAGAGGATAAATAGAAGCTGTGGAATTGGGGAAGGTAAATAAAATTTATTTATTTGCAGATGATACATTATTAATTTTAAAAAGTGATGTGTATATCTAAAATACAAAAACATTTAAAGGCATTAAAGAAGCAACAAAATTAAAGGTGAGTTGAAATAAATCTGAATGTATGTTATTAAATTATAAAGAAGAAGAGAAAAAGTTGTTTAAGGAATCATAAAGGCCTAAGCTGAAAGGCTTCATGGTCTAACATAGGCCTTGTTTCCTGTTTAAAAAGGAAGCTATTCTGGTGTTAGTAATTGAAGGGGACTGACATCATTTGTCCCAGTACAGTGACCAATATTCACAGCCACTGTTCTGGTACCAAGTCAAGCCATTGTCCGAAAAGTTCTGATTAATCTCTAACATCCCCGTGCTGCGAGAGAATTGGATTCCGCTCAGACCCAGCTGCCTTAGGCCCCTATCCCATGTCCCTTTAAATGCAGATTAAATTTGTAGATAAACTGTGTCCAAAAATGCTGTCCCCACTTTTTTGGGGGGGGAGAGAAAAGAAAACCCGGTAACGCCTCCTTAAGGGAGGTTTCCAAGTCTTACCGGAGAGGTAGGGAATTTTTTGCCTCACTTAAAAAAAGCCACCTTTTAAGGAGGCAGACGTCGTGGGACTGCATAGATGATCCGGTTTTCTTTTTTCTTTTTCATAGCGGTTATTCCTAGGGCTGATCAGGCACTGTTTTTTCTTTTTCTTTTCACTTCCCCACCACCACCCCTAGTGCCAGTCAGCTGGTCCTCTGGCTCGTCTGGCACTTTTTTAAAAAAAAATTTCATCCCCCCCCACACCCTCCTAGTGCCAGGCAGCTGGCCAATCCAGCGCTGTTTTTTAACTTCCCTCACCCCTTGCCCCAGTCAGCTGGTCCTTTTTTAATCCTAGCGCCACCTGCTGGCCATGAGGGCTGAACTGCGCTTTTAAAAAAAACCTTTGTACGTGGGAACTGCTATCCTACATCTTCAGTGACGTGACGGGAGGAAGAGGAAAAGCCGGACCTTCCGAAGATCAGGATCTTCCCCAGGTGAGATAGCAGCCTAAGAGTCCTCTGCTAGAATAATTATTTAAGACTGCACCGTGAATAGCCCTATAGCTGTTGCAGTCAGGCCTTTCTCTGTTCGGTTTCTTTTGGGGTCAACAGAGTGTTCCCTGGTCTTCAAACAACTGAGTGATAAGAGTTCATGTTTTGATTGCAGAATATGCCGAGTTCAGTGCCGAGCATGAACTTGGCCAAGGAAGGCAAGAATCTTGGAGAGCCACTACTGCTACTTCCTGTCTTGTCAACAGTGGACTTAACCTCAGTAGAAGGCATCTTCCTATATTCCATGCTAACATGCTTTGCTTGGAACAGAAAAAGGAGAAAGCTATCTCCTGGGCAACCCTGTGGGGTGTTCCTAATCAGCTGTCCCCATTTCTGCAAGCAATACTTATCCATCACATCCTAACTTCTACCTCCTGACTCACAACTTTTAAGTCTGCATGTTAGCATCTTAAATCTGCTGCTTTTTCATTTTACAGACCATAACTCTTGTCATCTTTCCCCTCTTTGAAAGAGAGTAAGAACAGACAAAAGAAAATATTTTTCACCCAGCATGTTTTTAGTCTGTGGAACTCCCTGCCACAGGATGTGGTGATGGCATCTGGCCTGGATTCCTTCAAAAGGGGATTGAACAGATTCCTGGAGGAAAGGTCCATCACAGGTTACAAACCATGATGGACATGTGTCATCTCCAGGCTTAAAACCGGGGTATTTCAAGGACGAGATGCAGGGGAGTGGCATCAGGAGACAGATATCTAGTCTCATGCGCTCCCAGACACATCTGGTGGGGCCGCTGTGAGGTACAGGAAGCTGGACAAGATCGGCCTTTGGCCTGATCCAGCATGGCTCTTCTTATGTTCTTATTAAAGAAAATTCTGTCTGTCTGTTAAGGAGTAAGTGCCACTGAGTACCTTGGGCCTTTTTTCCTGGTAGAGGAGGAGACACACACACAGGAATGGTTCCTAAATTACGTTTGGTGAGTTTCTTGGTTTTATATATATATATTGAACTTCTTTATTGCAGAACTTGTGGTCATGCTGGATAGATCGTCCCTCTTTCACCTTGGGAAAAGAGCATTGCCTTAAATGAAACAGTTCAAGGAGTCGTTTTTACCAGAGAGCGTTAAAAGTTTGGCTCCCTCTCTCAACTGACTGATCATGTTGGGAAATGATTTTATTGATTAAGGTTATTTAAAAGATATAACCATTAATTACACCCACATATAAGCAGATCAAAGGTTAAAAGCATCTATAATTAAAAATATTGTATTAACATTAAAGAGATGCAGTCATTTTAAAAATAATATTCCTGTTAAATGTCTTTTACCTTGCTTCATTGCAAAGCAATACCTAGAAGAAAGCACAAAGGAGTTCAAAAGAAAAGAAGCCCTCCATTTTTAGTTTATCTTTGCATTTGACTGCAATTTTATGGTTTTGTTCTGGCAAACTATGTGTTTCAGATGTTTGAAGTCTTTCATTTACATTTTCCAGTAGTTATTAAACCATGATAATGTGAAGAAGCCAAAAACGAGACCTAGTACATAAAACTACAATGCTACTTACACCGAACCACTCACAAGTGGAGTGCTTACGTTACCCCACTTACCCTGGTATAAAGTTTACCAGGTGAAGGTTATTTCATGCAACCACACTCTATTCCTCTAATTAAACATTGTCAATGGCTCGGATCACAATTTTATTGTATTCTATTTCAGAGGTGCATATACCAAAAATTACATGCAACTCCTAGAAGCATGTTATGTGGCCCCAATCCTCCCCCTCATGGGTGAACCTAGCTAAGACCATAGTGGGCAAACTTTGGCTTTGTAGAATCTACTTATGTTTTGTAACTGAATTATCTGATCCAATGAATGGAGTTAAGTGCAAAGACACATAAAAAGGTAAAGGTTCCCCCGCACATGTGTGCTAGTCCTGTCTGGCTCTAAGGGTGATGCTCAGCTCTGTTTTCAAGCCAAAGAGCCAGTGTTGTGTAAGTCCGTGGCCATGTGGCTGGCATGGCTGAACCCATTTCTGCGCATAGAACACTGTTTACCTTCCCATTTGATCCAAATATTTGACCTGAGAAGCTTACATAAATTGATTTCAATCCATGGTTTCTTTTCAGTACATTAATCCATTCATAAAGAACCTGAACTGGACATTTCAGTCTCTGGCAGTGGTGAATTGTATCTATCCACACACACAAACACATACACAGCTTTTGGAAATCAGTCACACACCCCTAAGACAGACTTGTTGGTGATATGGGATGATGGGAAGGACAATTAAACAACATCAGGAGGACCACATGTTTCTCCTCTCTAATTTATGGAAATTGTAAAGAGGCTATTGAGTGGAAAATCTAAAGGCTGTGATGCTTTCTGTCTGCTCATAGTGCCGAGGATGATTACCAGCTCTTTGTTCATTTGAATTGAACTCAGACATATGAGTTGATTTAAGTTTTTAAAAATGTATTCAACTGATATATGGCCTGGTAATATGAACTCATAATTTAGTGGTAATTTTTGTTGAGAATATAACAATCCTGTGTGCACTAACACAGGCTATTAGTGGTAGGGGGTAGAGATGGGCACGACTTGAAAAAAAAAATTTCGAGTTGTCGTTAGTCGGGCCGGTTCCGTTTCAGGTCGTTTCCATTTTTCGCGAAAATTTGCAAAAATTAGTCGGTTCGTTTTTTCGTTTTCGTTAGTACTGGTTTTTTTTGGGGGGTAGCGGGCTCCTGGAGGCACCTCTGTGGGGTGGGTGCCTCCTCTGGCCCGCTAGGAATGGAAAGCGGGCTCCTGGAGGCACCCGTGGGTGCCTCCTATCTTCACCCACTAGGAAGAGGAAGCAGGCTCCAAGAGACCCCTCAACATGGGGGTCTCCCCTCCTCACCTGCTGCTGCAAAATGGCATGCATAGCCATATGGATATGCATACCAGTTGCAGACTATGAGACCGGTGCACTGGTATGACCATCCGTCCAGGAGAACCATGACTGGGTCGCACCTGCTATGTCTCTCAAAGAAGGGAATCGTACTTGCGTGTAGTGCAATGCAAGTAGATCTGGCTTAGGGTTAAGGTGGGTTAGTGCAAGGCCTAGGGTTAGGCTAGTGACGGGTAAGGTTACGGTGGGCTAGTGGGTTGCACCTCTGGGTGCCTCTCTGACCCACTAAGAAGACAGTCTGTGACGTATGGGTAAGGAGTCAAGGATTAGGGTTAGGGTTAGGGGGCTAGGGCAGGTTTTAGGGGGCTTTTTGGCACATCCCAGAAGTCTCCATGGCCAAGTGGCCATGCGATTGGTGGGATGGCTCCAAAAATTTGCATGGTCGTCCACTCCCACATGGCTGGTCACTCGGCCAGCCCATCATTGCACAGGTGTAAAAAAAATAAAAATAAATAAAATAAATGGAGGACAGAGGAGGAGAGGAGAGACATTTTGTTGCAAGAAAAAACCCACTGCTACTGTGAAAAATCTGGCAGTTTATAAATTTCCGCGTGTTTCTGTTGTGCTTGTGTGGTTTTGGACCACGATTTCAAAAACAACATTGCGTTCGCCACCCCATTTTGGATCCCCCGCCCGCACCGCATGGCATGGTGACTCGAGTCCGGCTGCCCAGGACGGGGGGGAGGCGGGACCCCCCCTCCAGAACCCCCCCCTCCGGTAGGTGCCCTGCGCCCTTAGTCAAGCAGGCATTTTTCC
>JAHTLZ010000016.1:56151458-56174258 GCA_023846285.1 Phrynocephalus versicolor
GCAGGCATTTTTCCGCCTGCTTTTTGGCCCAGGAATGGGTGGGGGGGGAGAGTTTAAAACTTTTCCTGTGCCGTCCGTGCCGCTTGCTTGCGCTTTAATTTGCGGTGGCCGGCGGCGAGACTGGGCTTGATGCTGGCTGCGAGCCTGCGGCGAGTCCCACCAGAGCAGCCCAGGACGGAGGAGGGGGGGAGCCAGGGACCTCCAGAAACCACCCCTCTGGTAGGTGCCCTGAGGCACGGCAGGCATTTTTCCGCCTGCTTTTTGGCCGGGAACCGGTTTTTTTTATCTTTCGAAAACTTTTTTTTCTGTGCCGTGTGGCATTGCGCGATCGTGCGATGCAAGTAACGAGCACAACAAATCAGACCAAAATTGTTCGTTCGTTGGTTCGAGCTCGAATTCTGGCGGAGTAATTCCCGTTACCGTTTCCGTAGAGTAACGGAACCGAGTAACGGAAACGGGAATACCGCTAAGTCGTGCCCATCTCTAGTAGGCGGGACAAGCTAAAGTGATTATCCTTTTCACTAAATGATTGATACAGTTTCTTTACTGTACCTGACATTTGAAGCCAGCACCAGCCCCCTCCTTCTTCTTTGCTTGTTTCCATAGTCTTTCCATACTCCATTTGGTCGAGACTCTTTATACCTCAGACTGTAACTAAAAATGAAAACTGTAAGTTAAGATGCCCATTTTCTATTGTAAAAGCTTCTAGCAATTTAATCAAAGGGCTAATTTGGGCAGGAGGCACCAAGGACGGCTGTGTTGAAACTAGCCTGATATCTCCGTGTTTTCTCAATTGTTGATTCTTCTAAAGGTAAAGGTTTCCCCTGACAGTTAAATCCAGTCATTTCCAACTCTGGGCTCATCTGTTTGTAAGCTGAAGAGCTGGCATTTGACCCTAGGCATGCTTCCATGGTCAAGTAGTTGGCATGACTAAACATGCAAGGGTATGGAACACCATTTTCTTCCCACCAAAGTGCTGTCTATTTATCTACCTGCATTTGTATTAACTTTTGAACTGCTGGGTTGGCAGGAACTGGGACAAAAAATGGGAGCTTACCCTCTTGCATGATGTCGAACTGCAGACCTTGCAATTGACAAGCCCAGTGGCTCAGTAGTTTTAACAGCTAAGCAAAAACTTGTGTTGTTCATTCTATCTGCTAACAAAAAGGAATAAACACATTTCCTCAATCATTCTAACAGGTTATTATAGAATCGTAGAATAATGGAGTTGGAAGGGACCTATATGGCCACTGAGTCCGGTCTTAGCTTAGTGCACAAAAGAAATCAAAATATATCTGACAAATAGTTGTCTAATTTTATCTCTAATGTCTCCAGCACTTGGTCACTCACCATTTCCTGGGGTAACTGGTTTCATTATCATAGTGCTCCAATGGGATGTTTTTCCCAATACAGTGGTACCTCTTAAGACGAATGCCCAATAAGACAAAAACTCATAAGATGAATGAAATTTCCGGGAATAGGTATGCATCACAAGATGAAAATTTGCTACGGGATTCCTGGAAAGATGAAAATCCATTCCGCATTTTGAAACAAGTTACCCAAGTTGCATTGCACCCCTGTAGTTTGTGGAGGGTGGGAGGGTTTTTTCAACAAATTTTGGAGCCGTTCTAGACATTGTTTTGCAGCACTTTATGGACTTTTAGAACTTGGAAAGGCAGGGAGCCGAGGTTTCCTTGCTTTCTTTTGTGTTTTTGTTTTGTTTTCTAGGCATGGGCATTTCGTTTTAGAACCAGTAGGTTCCGAAATGAACCACGCGAGCCCAGATGGTGCTCGGAACCCTCTGATACACACCCAGCCAATGCCTTACCTTTCTCTGGGCTCGTGCGCGGTTAAACTCCAAACAGGACTCAGGCTGCAACGTCATCATTGTTTGCTCTGTGGTACTGGCCAATCAGAAGCTGTGCAGGGACAGGCATCATCCTGTTTCCCTGTCTGATTGGCCAACACCAGGAGCAAGCAAATATGATGTCACAGCCTGAGTCCTGTTTGGAGTTTAACCCTGTGTGAGCCCAGAGAAAGGTAAGGCATTGGCTGGGTGTGTATCAGAGGGTTCCGAGCACCATCTGGGCTCGCGTGGTTCATTTCGGAACCTACTGGTTTTGAAACGAAATGCCCATCCCTATTGTTTTCCATTGCACTTTTGGAGGGAACAACCTGGGGTTTAAAATGACCTGGAGCTTTTCTTTTGCATTGCACTGGGAGGGAGTTCCACGGGGGTTCTGGCTCTGCACGCCATTAACGTGCACTTTATAAAGATGCCTGAAGGAAAAAAGGCGATAGCTGTTGTCAGTTTTTTTAGCACTTTTTTGCCTTTTTTGGGACATCCACAACAGATTAATTGGTTTCCCATTCATCCCTATGGGAAACCATGTTTCACAAGATGAATTTTTCATAAAACAAAATTACTCATAGAATGAATTAAATTCATTGTAAGAGGTACCACTCTATTCAAATGGAATTTTGTTTTGTGTATGTTGAGCCAATTACAGTAATGTCTTGGTTATGAGCATAATCTGTCCCAGAAACAAGCTTCTAAAACAAAACAGTCTTATATCAAAGCAAATTTCCCTGGAAGAAATCACGGAAACTCGGATGATTCATTCTGGAGCCCCATAGACCACATACTGTACACATAGAATGCCAAAATTCACCAAAAAATGATGGCTAGAAGTTCACGTTCACACTATGGTTTAGGTTCCTGGCTGCAGAATCTGCTCTGTTTTGAACTAACAACTGGAATTTACCTTTTTAATCTCACAATAATAAAATGTGATTTGTAGCCCTATACAGTACACCCACATACACCCTTTTGCGGTCCATATACTGAGGTCCCGGTATATTGTGGGACCGCAGTATATGAAAAAAGCCCCCTAGGATAAGCTGGAAAGGCCTGTCTCAGGCCTCCTGTACTTACCGCAATGGAGAGAGGTGAAAAGCGGTGTGGCCCAGGGATCTGTCCTGGGACCGGTGCTTTTCAATCTGTTCATAAATGACCTGGAGACAGGGATAAGCAGTGAGGTGGCCAAGTTTGCAGATGACACAAAACTTTTCCGTGTGGTAAAAACCAGAGAAGATTGTGAAGAGCTCCAGAAGGATCTCTCCAAAGTGGGGGAATGGGCTACGAAATGGCAAATGTGTTTTAATGTTGACAAATGTAAAGTAATGCATATTGGGGCAAAAAATCAACACTTTATCTATCAACTCATGGGCTCTGAGTTATCTGTGACAGATCAGGAAAGAGATCTTGGTGTGTTGGTGGACAGCTCCATGAAGGTGTCTACCCAATGTGGGGCAGCTGTGAAGAAGGCCAATTCCATGCTAGGGATTATCAAAAAGGGGATTGAAAATAAAACAGCCAACATAATAATGCCATTATACAAAACAATAGTAAGGCTGCACCTGGAGTATTGTGTACAATTCTGGTCACCGCATCTCAAGAAATACATAGTGGAACTGGAAAAGGTGCAGAAGAGAGCGATCAAAATGATTACTGGGCTGGGGCACCTCCCTTATGAGGAAAGGCAAAAACATTTGGGGCTCTTTAGTCTGGAAAAAAGGCGCCTGAGGGGGGGATATGATTGAAACATACAAAATAATGCAGGGCATGAGTCAAGTGGATAGAGGGAATCTCTTCTCCCTCTCACAAAATACCAGAACTAGGGGACATCCACTCAAATTGAGGACTGGGAGAGTAAGAACAGACAAAAGAAAATATTTTTTCACTCAGCGCGTTGTTAGTCTATGGAACTCCCTGCCACAGGATGTGGTGATGGCATCTGGCCTGGATTCCTTCAGAAGGGGATTGGACAGATTCCTGGAGGAAAGGTCCATCACAGGTTACAAACCATGATGGAGATGTGTAATCTCCAGGCTTAAAACCGGGGTACTTCAAGGGCCAGATGCAGGGGAGTGGTATCTGGAGACATATCTAGTCTCATGCGCTCCCAAACGCATCTGGTGGGGCCACTGTGGGATACAGGAAGCTGGACTAGATGGGCCTTTGGCCTGGTCCAGCATGGCTCTTCTTATGTTCTTATGTTTTGTGCTGCCCCAAACAGGCCTCCAATGGCCTTCCCGGGCCATCGGAGGCACCAAGAGTGCTCTTGCCAAACAAGCAGTGACTTCTAAAAAACCGGAAGTGACATAGAAAACACTTTGGGGGGCTCTGAGGGCCTTTCTGGTCATCTCAGAGGACTCAGAAATGCTTTCCTTTGAACCGGAAGTGAACAGGGCCCCCAGTCCCAACCCAAACCTGTATTCGCATATTGTGGATTTTTAATTATTGCGGGTCAGGTCGGGTCCCTAACCCCTGCAATAGGCAGGGGGTTACTGTACACACTTGACTAGCTGCCCCATGACTAGAAATGGTTTGAAAAAATAAGAAAGAATGTTGAAAACCTATTAAGATAAAGATAAAGAAAAATAAAACCCTAACCTGCAGTCACCTTTGAAAAAATTCCTGGCTGGTACATGGGAGATCTTCCTTCCTCTCTCCTCCCCTGCTTTTGACGCTTGCCTGAGATTGAACATTCCAGATAATCACCCACAATCCAGAAGGAGGAGATAGAGAGAGTCACCATTAACTCACTTGTGATCATGTTACCTGCTGCAGTGTTCATATTACAAGACATTGCTCATTGATCAAGGCAAAACTCATCATAAATATTTGCTTGTATTGCAAAACACCCATCAACCAAGGTACTGGTAAATCAAGGTATTACTGTATTATGTACTTGAATTCTAGGATGATTGAAAACAGATCCTGCTCTTTCACATATTTGAAAAGTACTATCATATCTACCTTCAGTCCTCCATGTCACCAAAACTAAACATGCCTAGTTCTTTGCATCTTTCCTCATACAACTTGGTTTCCAATCCCCTGGTCACCTTGTAGCCCTCTGAACTTATTCCAGTTTGTCTGAAAGCGCAGTGTCCAGAACATTTTGATAGTGTGTGATCACTCAAGTACTACTGAATTCCTGTGTGAGAGATCCCTCTTAAAGTGCAGTGTCTAGAACTTTCTGAAGTGTGCCTGTCACTGTAGCTTTTAATATTAAGTCCCTGTGTGTGTGGTTCTCTTCTGATTTATGTTTTGGGAGTCAGGTTGTTCTTTTTACTTTTGGACAGATATTGAAGTATCTGACAGTGACTACACTTGAACTCTTCATATTGAGGGTGGTGGGTGGGATAAGGTACAGAGTTCTCTGTCTTGCTGCTGGACATGATGCCTGAATTCTAAAATGAGTTATGTTAGAAAGACAAATCTCAAAGCAGAGGAAATAAAGGCCAAGAGATATAGAGGACCTGGCAAAGTGAAGGGATAGCTTAGGAACAGACAGAGTAAATAAAGGATGAAATTAGAGACTTCGCTCTCCAACCTAGTATCCTCAAAAAGTGTAATTCCTCATTCTTATAGGCAATGATGATCTTGCTGGCTGGCTAGCTGGCAGGCTGAGAATGATGACTTCACACTTTTGATCAATACCAAGTTAGAGAAAGTGGGTCCATGTGAATGCAATTCTTAATAAAATATTGGTGCTGGTTTGATTTAGTTTCAAAGTTATATTTTTTTAAATGGGCCACCCCCATTTTTAGAATTGTCTTGTAGAATGTTCATTCACTGTGCTATATATCATTGATTCACTCTCCTGCAGTGATAATTTGCACGAAGAGGAGGTGGTGAATGATGAAGAAAGAAACCCACAAGGAAAAACAAATTGAGACCAACGTTAGCCTTGAGAGAAAACATGGGAGGTGAGAAGACAGGGCTGAATTCCCCCCAGCAATCCAAAATAACCAGCAAAAGGCATATAGTTTGATACCATGACAAATGAATTAAGTGACACCATTTTGTATGTTTTGAGCAGCTCCTTACAATACTTTTACGGACAAATAAAATAAATGTATATCTTTGCAGATTTTCTGAAAAAGTACACCATAAGAACCAGCAGGGGGCATCACTTTACTGCAAACATGAACTATAGAAAGCAAGCTACTTTTTAAAAAAAAATCACACTGAGGTTCTTTTGGCATTTAAAAAACTCCACTTTAGCTTCATTTGGATACCCTAAGACTTCACAGTGTCAAACTGGGTAATAAATCAGAAAATGAAATTAAATTCATACAACCAAAGCTATAAGGCCAGGAACATTTTATATAAATGTTGAAGATAAAGTCAATATTCTAATCATAAAAGGAGTAAATCATTTATTTCCACTTCTCCCAATTCTTCATGTACTTTGTGTATTTTTATCTTTTCCCTACATTTCATTATTCAGTTTATTAATGGACTAATGAGACAAAACAGAATAACAGATTGTTTAATAAATAAGTTCAAGGAAGGGATAATTTTAAAAAATTGCTACTTAGTCCCAATTGCCTTTGATTCTAAGGGTTTGGCTTCCATCTACTGAATTTAATTGAATTATGTATACATTAGAGATGGGCACGACTTAGCGGTATTTTTGTTTTTTCGTTTTCGTTACGTAACGAAACGAAAACGAAAAACGGTTCAAAAATGGACCGAAAACAGAAACGAAACGACTAATTTTGAGCCAATTTTCGTTTTTTGTTACTGGAAAAACACATAATGGAGCTAAATGGGGAGAAACGAAAAATTTTTCGTTTTCGTTACATAACGAAACGAAAATGAAAAATTTTGAAATTAGCTCACGGAAACGGAAACGAAACGAAACGGACCCTAGCCGAAAACGAAAACGAAAAATTTTTTCTGAGTCGTGCCCATCTCTAGTATACATAGCTGTCCTTTCTCTTTGTGACATTTTGATCAACCCTAATAAAGGGAGTACCAGACTGTCTTACTAGGGTATTTTGTTAGCATCACTTGCGAATTAAGTAAATTTGAATTGTGTGCCCAATCAGGAGGCAGGTATTAAGGAATATCCAATGATGGCAATCTATTAAAGGACATTACTGTATTCCACACAACCTACACCAAACATTTACAAGATGGCTTCTTCTCTTCACGTGGGACACCTCAGCAAAATAAATGCCAACTTAGTTTTTGTATGGGGAGTTGTGCATTGGCTGTAATACCAATTTCACCAGGTTTTGCCTAGATTTAGACCCATCCATCACCTGATGCCTGTTTGGGCAATCACCTGAACTGGAATTTAAGCTTCCATTAAAGAAAAAGGCTGTCATTTTTACAGAACTAGAGGTATGAAACAATACACAGAGGTATTGTGGTGACCAATTGTGAAGTGCAAAATGAGGCTTTTTGTGTGATTATTAGCCAATGGATGAAACCACTACTTGCTGTTTAAGAAAAGATCACAGAAGTGTAATCAACATTTTTGGATCAACTTGCAATTGTGGAACTGCTGCCAACAAACATTGTATACAAAGCAGTTAATCCACAGCAATGTATGCTGTCAGAAGCTTTTTAAAGTTCTGCTGTTTTGCATGATACTACATACCCTGCTTTGGCATGGGCATTGGACTCAGTAACTCTTAAGGCTCTATTGTTCTATCATTATATGATTCTCAGCTTCTATGACCTTAAAGAAACATCCATTCCACTTTATCTTCCACAGGCTTCTAGGAGCCAAACTGAGAGCTATCCTTGGGGCAGCATACAGGTGTTGTCCCAGAATAGGAAGAATTGATAAAAATGGTCAGGGTGGGTTTATATATATTGAATCATCGGCTTGTTGTTGCGGAGGTTGGGCCTATGGTTGTTGTGAATATTAAATTTGTGGAACAAGGTTTCAAACAATGAAGTAGAAATGATAGTGTCCTTTTCAAAGAAGTAATTCTATATATTGGAGATGGGAATAAACTGCCAGCTCAGTAGTTCATGCCAATTTGGTGGCCAGACCAACAGGTATTCACTGTTCCGAACCCCACCCCTTTTGGCAGGCATCCTGTCAGATGAAATGCCTGTTTCCCTGCCTCACTTCCTCCAAGTTCTGCCTCCAAGTGAACATCTGCAGAACACTGTTTGGGCGGACCATGAAACCAGTGGTTTGTGCCCACCTCTAAGACATATATTCATGATATGGCTCCCTGAAATGCTTGTTATTTTAAGTAGGCCTTACAGCTCAGTAAATGTGCATAGGAAATCGACATTGTTCGCATGTTTTAAGCATCTGTCCACTTGGTGGCGGGATCCACTGTTCTGGTTTTTGCCCTCCACTTTGCATGGTCATGGGCTTGACCTAAGCCAACTTCATGACATTGTTCATGCAGCACTGTTTAGGTCATCCCCTTGGTCAGGATCCACTGACCTCCAGGGTAAGATCCTATTTGGCCAGAGTTTCCTCATCGGCATGCAAAATGTGTCCATACTAATGAAGTCGGGTTTCATGCATCTTGTCGGTGACTGGTGTGATGCTGTCTTTAGATTGGATGTCATCATTGTGCACCTGATTGTTTCATGTGAGGCTAAAGATCCATTTCCGCAACTTTGTCTCCATGGTATACGGTAAATTTCTTGGACTATAAATTTCATAATCCCAGGTGTCACGGTCAGAAACTATTCTGAAAGAAGACTTCTGGGTGGTAAAGTCCAAAACGTACATTTTCAGCTGTCATTTCTGCTATACTATGGCCCATGGCATTGAAACAAAGCAGCAGCAGCAGCAGCAAATGGAAAGACATACCATGTTCAGTTGGCACTTGTTTTTATTAATCTGTTTTTATGAATATATTTTTATCTGCAAATCAGATAATGGTGTGTTGTTCTTTGGTGGATTCCTGAGGTACAATGTTCTCATAGATTCATTGGGTGTATTTTTGCCGTCAATAATAACTAATTTCAAAAACAGCAGCTCGTATCTCATAAGAATATCACTAGAAACTCATATGCAAGGCAAAATCTCGTTCTTTATATGCACCAAAAATTAAATAGCTAATTTAAATGCCCCCCCCCCCCAATTTCAGACTGAAAACAGTCCTTTGAAGTAGATTTGGGTAACTGATTGGCCCAAGAACCTCAAGTAAGCTTTATGATTTTGATTTGAACATAGGTCCTCCTGTTCTAAGTCCAACACTAACCATTACACTGTGCTGTCTCTCTCAGATCTGAGATCACTATATAAATGATGACAAGTCTGAAGCATACTGGTAGAAAAACACTACAACAATTAATGTGCTTAATTTCAGAATGAGGAAAAATTCCAGTTATTTATTATAATACCGTATATAGTTTGTCTATTACGCAATAAGGCTACCTAGTAATAATCTGCATACAATGCAAAAATTTGGAGAAGTAAAATAGGGCAACCCTCCGGGAGGCACTATTAAAATATTGCAGAAACCTACAATTCTATTTGCTCTCACTACAAGGACAGTTTCTGTACCTTAATGATATAGCACTTCTAATGGCAAACAGATTGAAGACCTTTCTGGAGAACTTGAGGAACAAGACTGAAAGCTTCCTGTTGTTATTCAAGTTTATAACATTTCAAAGTGGACTGAAATCCTTTTCCTTTCTTCCTTCCTTCCTTCCTTCCTTCCTTCCTTCCTTCCTTAGTTATGGCTCTGATTCAGAGAAGACTGCTTGTGCCTCCTTCCTTTTGAAAGTAATCATATTGCTAGTGCTTCAGTTGCCTAATTGTGATTGACACGCCCCATTGATTTCACCCAGATTTAGGTACGGTGAGCTTCCTCTGCTGATATGTCTTATTTTCCCTAACTGGTTCATCATCCAAATAGTTTCCTTTTATAAGAAACCATTTTTACCCTGTTTGTATGACAGATTCATAATAGGCAGCTGTAAATCATCCTGTTTTGTTAGATGTGACACACATAACATCTAAACAGAACACAGAGGAGATCATCGGCTCCCACAGTCTTTGGAGATGATCAGTCCAGATTCTGATGATCTTGCCAAAGGAGAGCCACACCTACTATGCTCCTTGTCTTTTAAGCATATTTATTATAATTATCATTTTATTTTCTATATGATATTTTATTGGATATTTTTAAAATTCTACCACAGCATCACAGGGGACAATTTTGACATGTCATTTGACAAATTCTTCCTACTTAAAAATCCTTTAAAGTAAGTTAATGGTGAATAATAAAAAGTCCAATCTTTGGCAAAAAAAAAATCTGTTTCATTTTTATTTTGTGGAAGGGGAGATTATGTTTCCATTTAATTATATTCTGCAAGATGTCTCCGAAAACATCTGTCTCATCCTCTGTTATAGGCTCATGGGGGTGTTTTTTGGTAAGGAGGAGAAGATGACAGGCACGAGCTGTTGAGTCCAATTTTATTTGACACTCAGGCTGTACTACCAATTGAACATGGGGGGGGAGGCAGTTAGGCACTGTTTACCTTATTAGTTTTGTTATATGTCAAAATAGTCATTTAAACTGTGCCAGCATATGGGGCATAGCTATCCTACCATTTTGTGGGGAGAAAGTTCCTCCAGGTGAATCATTCATTCCCACCTACTGCTCACACCCTATGATTATGGGAAAGAAAGGCATAGTTTACATGCAAATTATAAGGAAATCGCCTATTGGAATTCAAAATAGGTTGCCGGTTTAAGCATGCTAGTTTAGATGTTAATTCTATCAAAAACAGTGAAGATTTGCTTTACAGCAAAAAAATTAAAAAGTTGGAACCAGCGTTCGTATTAGTAAAAGATCACTCACAGGACATTTCCATCGGAGGAAATGGAGAAGGAATGTTCACCCTGTTCCTTTTATAACTCTTGGAAGTTTGCTCTGAAGGGTTGGAAGTCTTTCCAGAACAGAGTGGGAGATGGTGTCGGAAGATGCCCGGTGATGGGAATTTGCAAGTATCACCTGCTCAGTTCCAGTAACAGTGGCATCTGCTGGATCACAGTCGCTTCTGTAAACAGAAGCAGGCTTCCACTTTCCGAGAGACAAGAGTGAATCCCACCCAGTAATCCCAGGACAGGTCCATCAATACATAATTTTTTCAGAAGCCTAACATGTGGAGGAATGTTAAAAGTCACGCAGAAAGGCATAACTGCATTTCTGGCAGTGTGCTTAGTACCTAGACACCCACTGGGAGAGTTGGAGAAGGAAGAGAAAGATCTGCACCAACGTTTTTGTGCAGTAAAGCATGACCTGAGTTCATCAAATGGTTTTTAAACTCAGTTCTGGTATGCATAAAATAGTTGCCCCTAATATCTGCAAAGAGCCACAAAACAGGAAACAAAAGAAATGTTACCTTTATATCTGGTTGTTTTTTTAAAACAGCCTAGGTTAGAAGGCGTAGGTTTCAAGGAGGTTTGAACCTGTTAAAGATTTTCTTTACTAGTCATATGTGTCTGTGTGGAAGGAAGATTGATGTTGTTTAGTGGGAGAGACAACAAACAGAATTAAACTGACCTCAAGATTGCCAGAATTCTACAGTGGGGTCTATACCTGTGGAGCCCAAGCCTGTCATTTCTACAAGTTGTAGAAATGAAGGCTTTTAAAAATCTGAACCATGTTTTGCTTTGCTTTAAGCTGAAGTCCTGGTGTAGTAAGTTGCAGCTAGAGCAGGCCCACTGAACCAGATTTTTAAGAGTCAACTGCTCTGCACTCCATTGGTTTAGTGGCTCTACCTCCTCCAGTTGCCACTTATTATATTAGTGGCAACAGGATTTCTGCCACAGTGTTACCTACAATCCTGTATATGTCCACTTAGAATTAAGGGTTACTCCCAGTTAAGTGGAGGAGGGACCACAATGTCTTTGAGACTATAGTTACAGAATATCTCTAGAAGTGGGTAGGGAGTTATTTTAAGAAACTCAGATGTTTTTCAAAAAATCAGCTCAATTTATTGATTAATACCTATCAATTATGTCAGGATATGGTGAATGATACTAGACGAATTCAAGAGGAATTTGAGCACTGAAGGACTTCAACTGCTAGACAGCCATCTGTCAAAGACATTTTAATTTGGATTTTGCATTGAGCAACGGGTCAGACTCAATGGCCTTAAAGACCTCTTCCAACTCGATGCTCTGTTTCTGCGTTTCTGTATCTGTTTTGTGTTTTGCTTTTTTGGTTTTATCATTAGCATTCTTGTGTTTTAACGGATACAATTTCCACCAATTATGAAGAATTCAAGTTCAAGTCTTCAGTAGATTCTGGCCTCACATGGATTGCCTTGGGCCCCTTTTTGTAGAACAACAGGATAGAATAAAATAGGATAGAACAACAGGATAGAATAAAATAGGCCAAATTTGGTTCATATGTTGCCACAGAAAAATGTCTTTGTAGTGAGCCCCATGACACAGTGGTTAAATGCCTGTACTGCAGGTAAAACTGTGCTCACGACCTGGGGTTCAATCCCAGGTAGCCGGCTCATGGTTGACTCAGCCTTCCATCCTTCTGAGGTCGGTAAAATGAGTGCCCAGCTTGCTGGGGGTGGGGGCAATGTGTAGCCTGCATACTGTAATTAAAAAACTGTAAACCGCCTAGAGACTACTTGAAGTGGTATGGGGAGGTATATAAGAAGAACAATTTGCTTTTATAATAAAAGGTTCCTTCTGTAGAATCGCACCCAAGGGACTTGATGGAAACAACAAGGAAAAACTCTGTTTGCTTTCTTTTGCCTTTTGCAAATGTTTTTTCAACTTCCGCATTTGCAAACTTGAGAATTCATTGCGCTGCTCAGATTAAAGTTTTATTACACAAAAAGAAATTGTGTCTTAGACGGGAGTCTGGACTGGTTCCAGTTACGATGCCTTCCCCAAATATTCTGGCTTCTTAAATATTCATCTCTCAGAACCTGTGGAAGGCTTGATTGGACCCTTCTGTTGCAGGCTGATTGCTCAGTAGGCACTGAGGAAGAGAGCCAAACTGTCTGCAGGATTGGGATAGCGTTGGACTGGGATTGAGTCAATCCGGATTTACACCCTGACCAAGCTGTGAATCTCCCTGACCCACCTGCCAAGGTTGCTGTTGTGAAGTTAAAACAGAGAGATGTATATTCTGTATTGGAGGGCAAGAAAAGATATAAGCAAAATCATGAATATGTTTTTCTTTTTCTTTATGGCAGGGTAGTTGTAATCTAATCTAAATTTAAAAAACAATTTATCACCAATTTCATAGTTAAAAATTCACTCCCTTCAACCTTAGCCAAGCTGGATTTTGGAGCACACCAACATTTTTAGTAATACTTTTGCTAGGACAAAACCATTCGCAATTTTTTAAAAACTAAATTCCCCACCTCTCACTTCTTGCCATGTGCTAAGCTGAAGGAGATTGCCCTGTGAGAACAAGTGGGTAAATGAGCAACATTAAAAGCTCCCCCAGTGAATGATAGCCCTAAAAGCTGAACGTCAGTTCTTAGTTCTAATGCTAATTCGTTTTAATTGTTTATTGTGGTTTATTAGCTTTTCTGTGATATTTTTATTATCTGATTTTGTTATTGATTATCTTTTGTGTTATTGATTATTGTGTTATTACTTTTTTTGGTCTCCTCCTCTCTCCCCTCCGCTTTGGTCACCATGTTAGTAGGTACTGCCTTTTTGGTGGTGTTTGACTGTGGGAGGTATGCTAAGAGTGGAGGGATTAGTCGAGTAAGAAGAACTAGGGCCAGGCGATTGTTGCCTGTCCCCCATTCTGATCCCTCCGCTCACCACAACATGCCACGGAGCCACACCACCCTGCCTCTGACCTGTCCTGCCTTCTGGTCAATGCCAGATTGGTCCATAATAAAATCCCCATCCTTTATGATATCATCATGGATGGGCAGGCCAACCTTGCTTGTTTTACTGAGACCTGGGTGGGAGCAGAAGTAGGGGCATCCCTCTCCCAGCTGTGCCCTCCTGGGTTTCAGGTCTAGCATGTGGGCAGGTTGGAGGGTCGTGGTGGTGGGGTGGCCATCTCTACAGGGAATCCCTTTCCATCAGCAGATCTGCGGTGCTGGTGTGTCCTGGGTTAGAATGCCTTCATCTATTGGTAAGTCAGTGAGACAGGTTTGGCGTGCTAGGGTACCATGCTCCCCATAACCCTGCACAATCCCTACCAGAGCTGACTGAGTTCATCTTGGTGGCTCTGTTGAGGTCCCCCTGCCCTTTGGTAGTAGGGGACTTCAATGTGCATGCCAAGGATGGGCTTTCAGGAGCGGCTCTGGATTTCATGTAATCTATAGCCTCCATGAATCTGTCTCAGCATGTTGTTTGTCCCCCACCCCCACCCCAGAGTAGGGCATACTTTGGACCTGTTTTTTCCCTCCATAATCTGAGGGTTAGGGACATTGTTCCCCAAGCCGTGTCATGGTCAGATAATCTGCTGTCCTTTTCCCTGTTGATCACTCCCCACCCCGCGGGGAGTCTCGGCCATTTGTTTGGGCCCACCCCCAAAGGCTTCTGGATCCTGAACAGTTCCTGGAGACCTTTGGGGAGCTTCCTGATGGTCTGGCTGATGATCCGGTAGAAGCCCTGGTGGAAAGGTGGTATGAGGATGCCACCAGGGCTGTGGACCGGATCACCCCCAAGTATCTTCTTCACTGTGGAGCTCACTTCTCACCATGGTTTATGATTGAGTTGAGAGTGATGAAGCAAGAAAGAAGAAGGCTTGAGAGCAGATGAAGAAATGATTGGTCAGCAATTAATCGGGCTGCTGTTTGTGTTGTGACAAGGCACTATGTTCGTGCAGTCAGGGAGGCTAAACGATCTTATGCCTCCCTGAGAATTGGTGTGGCCTTTACCACCAGGTGGAGTTGTTCTGGGTGGTTTGAGACCTCACCAATCCCAACTAGGCCTCCTCCTAGTGATTTCACTAGTGAGTCATGTGCAGCCTTTTTTAGAACTAAAATTGAGGAGCCGATCTGGACTCTGGTTGCTTTAACCTCCCCTCGAGTATCCCGAGTGCCGCACCCCCTCAGTCTCCTCGTCTGGTTGAGTTTGGACCTGTTTTGCCAGGGCACTAGTTTATTGTAGGCTGGCGGCTTCATCTTTTGACCCTTGCCCATCTTGGCTTATTAAATCTGCCGGAGGGAGCATGGCAGAGTGGGCTTCTGTTATTTCCAGCATATCATTCAGGGAAGGGATTTTTCCCTCTCGCCTAAAGGAGACAGTGGTGAAGCCCACTCTAAAAAAAAAAAAAAAAACTGGCTTGGCATCGGATGATTTGGCCACCTACTGTCCAATTGCCAATATTCCTTTCCTGGGGAAGGTGATTGAGAGGGTGGCCGCCATCCAGCTCCAGTCATTCATGGAGGAAAATCAAGTCCTTGATCCATTCCATTCTGGGTCAGGCTATTTTGGGGGACCAAGACCGCCCTGGTCACACTGCAAGATAATCTCCTCAGGGGGCTGACAGGGCTTGCTCTACTTTGTTGATCCTCCTGGATTTGTCTGCGGCCTTTGATACCATCGACCACGGTATCTTGCTGGGTCGGCTTTCCAAGGTAGGATTAGAAGCACAGCATTTAGCTGGCTTTGACCCTTCCTTGGTGGCTGTCTCCAGCGTGTGCAGTTGGGGGAAGAATTGTTGGCTCCTTGGATGCTCCCTTGTGGGGTGCCCCAGGGGTCGGCAATCTCTCCCATGCTGTTCAACATCTATATGAGACTGCTAAACTGAGTTCATTAGAGGATTTAGGCTCTGCTGTGATCAGTATGCTGATGACATGCAGCTCTACCTCTCCTTTTCCACCTCTGCAATGGAGGTGGTGCAGACACTTGACCTGTGCCTGGATGTGGTCATGGAATGGACCAGAGCTAACAGGCTTAGACTCAACCCAGAGAAGACTGATGTTCTGTTCTTCGGGACACCCTCTACCAGGTACGGTGGGCCTCTCTCCAATCGGGGGGGGGGGGGTACTACCCTCCAGCTGGTGGATAGAGTCAGGAACCTGGGTGTGGTCTTGGATCCGGCTCCATCCTTGGAGTCCCAGGTGGTGGCTGTTTCCAAGACGGCCTTTTTCTGTCTACATCAGATTGCCCAGATTCGCCCATACCTGGACGAGGTTTCCCTGAGAACAGTTGTGCAGGTGCTTGTGATCCCAAGGATAGATTATTGCAACACTCTCTATGTGGGGTTGCCCTTGACCCTTGTTCACAGACTCCAGCAGGTACAAAACAGAGCAGCCAGACTGGTGGTGGATGACTACATCACCCCAGTTCTGGCCCACCTGCACTGGTTGCTAGTTGTGTCCCGGATAAGGTTCAAGATATTGGTTTTGATTTACAAAACCCTCCACATCTTGGGACCTGAATACCTGACGGTCAACTGAGGCCCGGCCCAGTAGAATGCCACAGGCGCTCTCACTTCAGGTGGCCATGCCCACAGAGGCTAGGAAATCAGTAACCTGCAACCGAGCCTTCCCTGTGGCTGGCCCCTCGCTTTGGAACCAACTGCCAACTGAGTTGTGCCTAGCAAAGTCCCTGCCTGCCTTCAAAAAAGCACTTAAGACTCTGCTTTTTCAAGAGGCCTTTGGTGACCTTTAGCTTTAGTTTTTTTATTTACTGCTGTTGTTAACTGCCCAGAGTTCCTTTGGAAAGATGGGCAGTCTAAAAATATATAAAATAAAATAAAATAAAATAAATATATACATATACTGTTTTCACTACCAAAAGTTAAGTCTATATTAACTGAAGTAACTACCACAGGTCTTGATAGAGAATATCTTGCTAGATAATACATAATGTGTTAGTTTTTAAAAAAATAATCAATAGAAAATTCTTGATGACCATTTTACTGCTTCCTAAATGAATACTGTTTGACTGATGAAGCAGATGGAACCAAACATAAAAACAAACAAAATTCAAAAACTATGGAAATATTATTCTTACTAATCCATGAGATCTTTATCCAGCATTGCAGTAAAGAAACTAGATACTAACTAATCTGGGATTGAAAATTCTTGATTTATCACATGGGAAAATAAATTGATAAACAGGCTTATATACATAGTTTGAACCTTCTCCCTTCCTGGTGGGGGATATTTCTAAACCCTGGAAATCTGAAAGTTTAGGGCTTGATAAAAACACTGTTAAAATGTCATAAATATATTATTTTGCAGCTGTTCTCATGGTAGGTGTGAAAGGGCATCTGATGTATAGTAAAACTGTACATTTGTTTCTATGTTTAAATCCTTCTATTCTGCCTCCCTTCCAACTCTTAATAAGGAGCACAAAAAGAATTATCATTAACTTTTTTTGAAAGTCATATATATACCAAAGCAGATAATCTAGCTACCTTGCATCCAGCACATCAACCAATCTGCTATAATAATAGCATTTTAAGTCCCACACCCCTTTAATAATCTAATAATCTATAATAATCTAATATATGATGGAAATTCTGCAGCTGTGACTCTGCAATGGGGAAAGTTTCCTTTGGCATTTTATCAACTGTTTATTTCAAATGTGGATGGGAGAAACCAAATGTTTCTAATCTGAACTGATGAGCAGAGTTACTTAGAAAAGGCTAGTCTAGTCTTTCAGGTAAAATGGAAATTGGGAGACAAAGCATTGTTTCTGTCAATTAGTGGACATACAATATAGCAGGGGTCTTCAATATATGGCCTGTGGGCCAGATCCGGCCCACAAGATTCCTGAATCTGGCCCAATGGCCATTGCAGAACACACACACCCAGTTGCCCCCACACACTTCTGGACCCCAGAAGAAGAGCAGGAAGTCCGGCATCCAACATTATATAGCCTCACCAGCAGTGCTGCCAAGGATGGTCCTGGCTGCTCCCCCCTCTTGCTCTCTCCCACCTGATATTTCCCTGCCAACTCCCTGCTGCCCACCATATCCCAAAGTTCGGCTCCCACATGTGGGGTTGCAGAGGCTGGTGGCTACTGTTTGAGTGACCCAGTCTGGAGAGAGAGAGAGAGAGAGAGCTGGGGCTGATGCCGCGGTTGCTCCTCAGGCACCTGTCCGTGCCCTGCCCAGATGGTGGGCAGCTCCCTCCTCCCGTGCTTTCAAAGCAACAGCTGCTCCTGCTGCTGCCACCTGCCCGCCTGGCTGAGAGTTGATGAGTGGGGTCGCTGCCGCTGAATGTCACTTGAGTGGAGCCTGCAAGAGCCACTCCCTCAGTACCACACAACACATGCACTCGCTCCCACCCACCCACCCACTCACTTTCCCTCCCTGGCCCTGCTGCCACCTCAACACAGCCGCCACACACATGGCCTCTGGCACACACTGAGCATGCCGGGCCACAGAGCACTTACCAGGCAGGCAAAAGCCTATCAGAGCCACTGCCTCCTGTCATGTGTCCCAAAGGGAGCATGGCAGTGGCAGACCACCCCTCTCATGCTCCTAAGGTGGGCTTCTTGGCCAAAGTTGACAGGTACGAGTGGAGTTCCTTCCACCTCACAAAGTGTTTTCTTTTCTCTTTTTTAAAGAGGAAAATCTCTCGTGAGGCCATGGCTTAAACCCGATTCAGTGATAGGGCTTAACCTCAAGGTTAATACTATTCATTTATATTAATTGCATTTTAAATATTGCATTCTTTTTCCTGTTTTTGTGCACTACAAAAATATGTGCAGTGTGCATAGGAATTTGTTCATATTTTTTTCAAACTATAGTCCAACCCCCAACAATGTCTGAGGGACAGTGAACCGGCCCCCAGCTTTAAAAGTTTGAGAACCCCTGCAATATAGGGACTCACCCTCACCATATCTAGATGTGTATATCTGTTCTCACCATGAATTGGGTGCATCTCCTGTCCTAAAATGGTGAAATATTCAAGAACAGCTAGATCTGGAGAAGAAGACACATTGTGACAAGTCAATGGTATCTACCACTGTATGACTACAAGTCAGATTTGCATAATGGATTGTCCGCCCCCCCTCCCATATCTGTGTCATTTCAAGAATGTAGAGGACCTATCACTCAT
The DNA here is from genome assembly GCA_023846285.1 of Phrynocephalus versicolor. Taxonomy (NCBI): domain Eukaryota; kingdom Metazoa; phylum Chordata; class Lepidosauria; order Squamata; family Agamidae; genus Phrynocephalus; species Phrynocephalus versicolor. Next base: position 56,170,270 of record JAHTLZ010000016.1, read on the forward strand.
TGCAACCTTGTGCCTAACATCGCTGCAACAGAAGTGGGAAACATTCAAATGGAAGCAGTCCATGAGTACGACATCTTAAATGGCAGCCATTTACGTCACCACATGTTATGATTAGCTGGTTCTCTGTTTCAACCTCTAGAAAAGTTGTTTGGGGCATTCATTGGGTCTGCATAGGAGTGGAGGAAAATAATACAGTATTGGCCTTTTGAGTTGGGAGAAAGTTTCAGGGACAGTAGATGTGGTTTTAGAAAATACAGTAAGTCTGCATGTATGTGCAGACCCAAGGCCTGGTGATAACTGCTTCAGCTGCCTTTTTAGTTAGAGCAGTGGTGCCCGGCCTTTGTATTATGACGCCTGCACCTCATGTTATCCCAGTATTGCATCTCCCATGGTAACATCTCATTGGTGACTCTTAGGTTCACTTAACTAGTCACTGGTGAACACGCAATCACACACACCACTCAGTCTGACAGCTGTCCTTTAGTAGGGTGGATTCCCCATCAGCTCCCAACAAAATTGTTATCTATATTTTTGGTGAGGCTCTTTATATGTGTCCTGCCAGTTCCAAATTTTGGAAAGGTAAAGTCGGTTCCTTACTTCCTTTGTGTGTGTGTGTTGTGTCATTACAGTCGTGACCAACTCTTTATGACCCCACATCCATGGAGTTTTCTTGGCAGGAATACTGGAGTGGTTTGCCAGTTCCTACTCCAGGCACCTACAGCACCTGGTATTCCCTGGTGGTCTCCCATCCAAGTACTAGCCAGGCCCGATCCTGCTTAGCTTCCGAAATCAGGCGAGATCGGATGTGCTTCCTTTAGCAGCCAATAAATCTTCCCAGAGAGAAGATCCAGAGGAATCCATTCACACTTTAGTACTCCATATTCAGTGTGGTGCAGTAGCAAATTATATATCATTTGAGACTCTGGAGCCACATGCATAAAGATAAGGATGAGATTTTGTCCTAGATCACATCCTACAAGTCATGTTTGTCCTTTTGTAATCAAATGGTTTGTAATCAAATCCCAAATTTCTCAGTTTGATGGACTCCTATGCTAAATGAAAATTATTCTTCTTATTTTATTTCTTCAGTGGGTAAACTATGCAACCCATTCATCACACACAGTTGGCAGCTTACTTGATTTCTTGATAGTACAGTCACAAACTGGCATATATCTCTAAGGAACGACAGTGCTTCTTCCCCCTTTCCCTGTGCTTATGCTCACCCTACATTTTTATTTTATTTTTTTAAATACTGAACTGCAAATCTTGCATTTGCTGATGATCCTCTCTGTATGTCAAAAATTGTTACTGACATTTCAATTTTGCTCTGTTTCTCCATTCCTTTTTCTTTGACAGTGTTATGGAGGAAATTTACATTTGAATAAAAAGCAAATAGTGCATGTCAGGGAAAGCATCAGGGAATGTCAAATTGTTTTTTTCCCAATTATGGCTCTATTTCAAATAGTGTAATGCAATTAAAGGATAATTACTGGAAGTACAAAGCCAAGGTTATGATCAGAATTGGTTGCCCTTTCACTTTAAATTCTGTCTTTCTGTATAACATATTCCATTGGGACAAAATGAAAGGGCTGCCAAATACAATACACATGTCTGAAGCATTCAGATACTTAGTTCTATTCGAGGTGCTGTTTTTGTTTTTGTTTTATCCCCCCCCCCCCAGTGGCTTGAATTTTGACTTGACTGTAGGTAAGCTCTCTTCTCTTTGGCTTTATCACTCTGGTTAATCATGTGATAAATTAGCTGGAGGACATGATATTAATTAACAGTGTATTAGTCACATTTTATTGCCAGTCACATAACAAGCCTTGAAATAGGAGATGCACTAAGGCACTGACAGATTATCTTCTGAATAATAAGCTGCGCTTGATCTTTCGTTTTGATAAATATGAAGCACTACCAAGCAAAATACCAGTAGGGGTAGAGGGTGAGGAAGCTAACACAAACAAAAGATAGAAGCTTTCACAAAACTCCAGCCTATTGTCTGTGTTCCCACACATGCATACACTGCATTCCATTATAATCAAGGCTAGCTTTACAACACCACTACATATCCTGTGGCAAAGGCCCTTGCCCAAATTATTCCTGCCCCACTGGAATGCAATTATCTGAGAAGCCTTTGTGTTAACAGGGTGTCCATATCCCAACACACAGGACTTGTCAGCCATTCTTTTATCACAGCACAAAAGAGCAGAGAGTGCATGCTAAAGCTAAGAGCCTAATGCAAGGATAACATCACCAATTTTTTATTCCTTTTCAAAATATCTGCCCCAGACAGTGTCTTCCCCCATCCTACTGCCCACAATTCAGGCCAGAAATAGTGTTAATGGCAATGCTGATTTATCTGTTGTATAGTGAATACCTAGGCTTATTCCAGGCGTTTCTTTCCACCTACACCCATTATTTCAGCGTAGCTTAACAACACCCCTAAGAGCTTTATTCCGCTGCTAATGATAGGTTGGTGCACTTGGACTTATTCAAGCTTGCATCTTCTATCCCTGATCTATTGGTTCTCTGATAGCTGAAGACAGATCAGTAATACTACATAGCACAGATCTGTAAAGTGGATCCATCTTTGCCCCTTTCCTTGTTGCTAGCACTTCTAGCCTGCCTCTTCAATGCTGAAGGAACAAGCCTCCTATCATGTTAAAAATAGTACAGTATAATAATAGAGAGCCAATACCCTAATATTGTACCTGTCTATGCTTCTGAACCCACCAGTCTACCTGGCCATTGTACAGATAGAGAGGGAAGTCAGACAGTGCTTTCTACTCCACTGTAGTCAATTGAATCTCACTGTAGGTCTTTTGTTTGTCGGCATAGTTCTTTTCATATTTTGCTTCCAAATTCCTCACTCCCCTCTACTTTCCTTTTGAACTGCTGCAGACACCAGCAATACAAACATCAACATTGAAGAGAAAGGTTCATCACCATTCAGTGCAAACACATGCCTATCACCACTGTCGTAGGCCACAGAATAAGACATGTCCGCCACTACTTTGTAACACTCCCAGGCTGATCTCTCTGTATTTCAGATAGGCAGAGAAACAAGCTGCTTTGCTTTCTAACTATAGCTTTCATGGGACATGGGAAGTGGGTGGTGGGATTTGCAGCATTGAAACTGTGATGCATTCAACCCCATGTTCAGCCACTTATGAGAGGTGAATTATTTATAAATGCCTCCTCCTTGTTTTAACTTCAAAACAAGACTGCAAAATAGAGCAAGGCAGGAGAGTGTGACTGGCTGAAGATCACCCACTAAGCTCCTGAGTTAAGATCTCAGCCAAGATCATCTGAGTTCTCCAACCATTAACCCACACTGGCTCTGAAGTGACTTTTTCATCATGAAACTACAGGGAAAGGAATTCAATTTAAATATTAGGAAGAACTTCATGACAGTTGGAGTTGTTGAGCAGTGGAATATGCTGCCACGGAGAGTGGTGGAGTCTCCTTCTTTGGAGGGTTTTAAGCAGAGGCAGGATGACCATCTGTTGGGAGTAGAGATGGGCACGACTTAGTGGTATTCCCGTTTCCGTTACTCGGTTCCGTTACTCTACGGAAACGGTAACGGGAATTACTGCCCCAGACTTCGAGCTCGAACCGACGAACGAACAATTTTGGTCTGATTTGTCGTGCTTGTTACTTGTGTCGCGCGATCACGCGATGCCAAGCGGCACGGAAAAAAAGTTCTTTAAAGTAAAAAAAACCCGATTCCCGGCCCTAAAAGCAGGCGAAAACTGTCTGAGGGCACCTACCATGCCAGAAGGGTGTTTTTTTTGGGGGGGGTGGGGGTTTCCTCGCCCCCCTCTCCTTGGCTACTGCTACTGCTGCGCTGCTGGTACCAGGCGGGGAGGGAAATCGTCTCGTCTGCCTTTGCCATGCGGTGTGCGGGCGGGGGGATCCAAAATGCCGACTGCAATATTTTTTTTAAATCGTGGTCCAAAACCCCACCAAAGCACCACAGAAACATG
>JAHTLZ010000016.1:56182826-56193479 GCA_023846285.1 Phrynocephalus versicolor
GAAGAAGAAGAAGAAGAAGAAGAAGAAGAAGAAGAAGAAGAAGAAGACGACGACGACACCTGAAAGTTTCTCAACCGTCTCCTGGCCAACTTCACTCTCTTCTTCCTTCTCCCTTTGTTACCTGCCTATCATCCCCACACCAGTTTATTTTCTAACTTTAGTTTTTAATTTATTTTTATTTTTCTCAAATCTTTGCATTTTTGTCCCATTAAAAGTAGTTTTGTAAAATATTGTTAACTATTTTAACTAGTGTTTTAAAACTAGTTTCAAAGGTTTTTAAAAAACACTTGATAAGGAGATAATCTGATGCCCCAATAAGAATAACCAGCTGGAGCAATAAGGCATGGAGGAATGGAGACTGAGCAGCACAAAACCAACGAAACGAACAAAATGACAGCACATGGCCTACACCCACAAATATATGTACTAACATGGTACTGGGACCCACACAAGCAATTCCTGCAGTGTATCAATTCAGAGCAAAGCAGAACAAAAATGCACCACCATCCAAGATGGTGTAACACAACTCAGAAAACAAGAGCTTCTCAAATTCCCTGCTTTAATTCTGTTGTGTTGTTTAAACACAGGGTGCATGTTGAACCAACATGCAGCATGGACATACCTTTAGAAGTACAGTGGTACCTTGTATAAAGGAATTAATTCATTCCAAATGAAATTCTATTAAGCAAAAATTCCTTTATACAAATTTCCCATAGGAATGCATTGAAAACAGTAATGCCTAATTGTGACCATTTCTGTGTTGTATGTATTCACCCCATAGGCGATTCTGTTAAGCAAATTTCCCCTATCTCCGGAATTTTTTATTATACAGTGATTCCCCCACCTATCGCTGGGGTTAGGGACCTGACCTGACCCGCAATAATTGAAAATCTGCGATGTACGGATGCAGGTTGAGTCAGGCCTGGGGGGTGTAGCTGGGGGCTCTTGTACTTACCCTCAGCCTGGCCCTACCCCGAACGGACCTGTGAGAGCCTTCACAGGCCTTCTAGAGGCCCCAAAAGGACCTCCCTATGAACCGGAAATCATTTCTGAGGCCTCCGACAGGCCTAGGAAGGCTTTCAGAAGCCTCCGAAATGATTTTCAGTGATCCAGAAGTCGCTTCTGGTTCGTTGGGAGGCCCAGGAAGGCCCTCACAGGCTTATTTGATCGAGAGTGTCTCCAAGATGGCGGGCGGCAGCAGCTACTCTGTTTGTTTGCGCCGTAGCGCTCTTAAACTTTTTTATTTAGCGCTGCCTGGGTTTTTATTTTAATTTTAATTTTTGTTATGTGGGCTCTCTGGCTCTGCGGGGGGTTTGGGGGGGTTGGAGGGGCTCGTTTGGAACGGACTATCGAAATTGGTGGAGCTGCCTACCCACTATCTCGGAGACGCCGGAGACGCCATTTTCTTGTTCTTTTTTGAGATCTAACCCGGGTCTCCGTCGTAGGGAGGTACTATTTCTTGTATTCCGGTGCTGTCTGGGCGACCCTCCCCCTTCCCCTCCTTTCCCCTCCTCCATTCTATCTGTTAACTCAGGGGGGGGGAACGGGTTGCAGTGTTGTTGCGGCTCGCCGCTCGGGTGCAGCCTGGGTTGTCCCTTCGTGGTCTCCCCCGTTTGTTGTTTCCCTGTCTCGGCTGCTGGTGCCGCTTTTTTTGCCGCTTTGTGGGGGGGGGGCTAGGAGAGGTTAGTCTGCTCTTTCCGCCCTAGCCCCTATCACTTTCCACCCCCCGGTTGTTGTTTTATACTTTCCGGAGAAGGCGGCGGGGGTCCCGGACCTTGGGCGGTGGGCTGGCCGCCAGCTGCAGGCACCATGGTGCCTCTGTGGTTTGTGGTGCCTGCTCCTGGGTCGGCGGCCCGGTCTTTTGCTGCGGCCTGGCTGTGGGTGCCATCTGCCTGGAGGAGGGTGGTGTGGGTCCCGGCTCTCCGGCAGCATGCCGGCCGCCGGTGCCTTTGTCCCTCGTGGGTTCTCTCCTTCGGACAGCAGATCGGCCGTCGGTGTTCAGGGGGCGTGGGCCCCGGTTTCCCAGGCGGCAGGCCGGCCGCCGGAGCCACACTGTCCATGTTGGGACCTGCTTCTGCGGGCGGCAGGCCGGCCGCCGGAGTTACACCGTCCCTGTTGGGACCCGCTTATGCGGGCGGCAGGCCAGCCGCGGGAGTTACACCGCCCCTGGTGGGACCTGCCTTTGCGGCCGGCAGCTCGGCCGCCGGAGTAACATCGTCCCTGGAGGGACCTGCTTTTGCGGGCGGCAGCTCGGCCACCGGAGTAACATCGTCCCTGGAGGGACCTGCCTTTGCAGGCGGCAGCTCGGCCGCCGGAGTAACATCGTCCCTGGTGGGACCTGCCTTTGCGGGCGGCAGCTCGGCCGCCGGAGTAACATCGTCCCTGGAGGCTGCCCCCCCCCACCTCTCCATCAGCTTGCTGACTGTACCATTGATTTGGAGGGGGTGGGGCCCTTGGCTCTCGGGCGGCATGCCGGCCGTCGGCGCCTTCATGCCCCCTTGTGTGATTTGGTTTCCCGGGCGGCAGTTCGGCCGTTGGCTTTGACTGATTCCACCCTCACGTCTTCGCTGCCACCTACGGAGAGAGAATTCAATCTGGTGCTGCTACCATTGGCTGTTTGGGAGGCCCGACAGCCTTCGTAGGCAGCGGATTATCCATCATCTAACGGCCACTGTTGGCGGCAACGACCCTCCCCCCCGCCTTCCATCAGTGGCCATATGAGAGCCCTATATGTTAGTTCTCTTTTGTTCTATTCTATTTTGCTTTGCTTATTTTGTATTTCTGTTTTCCCTTTAACTGTTAGCTGTATTTTGTGTTAGTGATTGTATATTTTGACTGTGTATTTTATTTGTGGTTAATTTTGCTTGTAGTGGGTCCCTGACTACTTGAGATCCTATGGAACCTGCCGGGTGCCCCATTAGGGTGGTGTCGGGCCGTGGGAGGTACGCTCTGGGCCGGCGGGTCGATCGGATAAGGAGAACCCGGGACAGACAATTACTGCCTGTCCCCCGTTCTGACCCGTCGGCTCACCGCCAAATGGCAGGGATCCAATCCGTCTGTCCCCCTAGCCTGTCCTGTCTGCTGATTAATGCCAGGTTGGTACATAATAAAATCCCACTCATCCACGATCTGATCGTGGATGAGCGTGCCGACCTGGCTTTTCTCACGGAGACCTGGGTGGGCGAGGGGGGTGGGGCTTCTCTCGCCCTTCTTCGCCCCCAGGGTTACCGTGTGCAGCAGCTGGGCAGGTCAGGGGGGCGGGGGGCGGGGGGGCTATGGTCTTTAGGGAATCCTTTCATGTCAGTAGATCCGCGACATTGGTGAGTCCAGGTTTGGAATGTCTCCACCTTATGGTGGGCCAGAGGGACAGGTTTGGGGTAGTGCTTGTGTACCGTGCTCCCCGCGACCCTGCACTCTCCCTTCCAGAGCTCTCTGAGTTCATCTCGGCGGCACTGTTGAGGTCCCCTCGCCTATTGGTGGTAGGGGACTTTAACGTGCATGCCGAGGCTGGACTGTCAGGAGCAGCTCTGGAATTCATGGAGTCCATGGCCTCCATGAACCTGTCCCAATTAGTCATCGGACCTACCCATAAGGGCGGACACACCCTGGACCTGGTTTTTGCCTCCACATTGCGGGGTTTGGATCTGGGGGTTGGGAGGTTGCTGGCCCGGCCCGTGTCATGGTCAGATCATTATCTGCTGACTTTCTCTCTTGAGGTAGCCACCCCGCCCCGCGGGGATCAGGGCCCTTCCATCTGGGCCCGCCCCCGGGGGCTCCTTGATCCAGTGCGGTTCTCGGAGGCCCTCGGGGATCTTCCAGACGGTTTGGATGACGATCCAGCCGACTCCCTAGCCCAACTGTGGTTTGAGGAGGGGGCTGGGGTTGTCGATCGGATCGCCCCCAAGCGCCTGATCCGATGCCGAGCCCGCTCATCTCCTTGGTTTACTGAGGAGCTGCGGGCGATGAAGCAAGAGTGGAGAGGGTTAGAGAGCAGATGGCGGAATGCTCGGACGGCTCAGAATTGGGCTGCAGTTAAGGTGTCGACCGGTCGCTATTCTCGTGCAATAAGGGCGGCCAGGAGATCCTTCGCTGCCCTGAGAATTGGTGAGGCCTCGAATCGTCAAGCGGAATTATTCCGTGTGGTTCGAGACCTCACCAATCCCGGTCCGCCGGGGCCTCCTCCTAGTGATCTCACTAGTGAGTCATTCGCAGCCTATTTTAAATCTAAGATAGAGGCCATCCGTTCCGAGCTGGACTCCGGTTGCCCTAGCCCGGCCTCTGTCGTGGCCAGTGTCGGGCCGCCTCGGTCGCCTCGGTTTGTTGAGTTTGGGCCTGTTACAACTGTGGATGCCTCCAGGGCCCTGGGACATTGCAGGCCTGCGGCTTCTCCGTTCGACCCTTGCCCTTCCTGGTTGATTAATAGCGCAGGGGGGAGCATGCCGAAATGGGCTTCACTGATTGCCTCGGCCTCCTTCAGAGACAGGATTCTTCCTAGTCTTCTGAAGGAGACGGTGGTGAAGCCCATTATTAAAAGACCCGGCTTGGCTGTGGACGATTTGTCCAACTCTCGTCCCATAGCCAATGTTCCCTTTTTGGGCAAGGTGATTGAGCGAGTTGCCGCCCTGCGTCTCCAGTCGTTCCTGGAGGAGAACCATGTCCTGGATCCTTTCCAGTCCGGGTTCAGGCCGCGTCATGGGACGGAGACGGCCCTGGTCGCGCTGCACGATGATCTGTTGAGGAGGGCCGACAGGGGTTGCTCTACCCTGCTGGTCCTTCTCGACCTGTCAGCGGCTTTCGATACCGTCGACCACGGTATCCTGCTGGAACGGCTCTCAGAGGTAGGGATTGGGGGCCAGGCCTTGGCCTGGTTCCGGTCCTTCCTTGGGGGCCGCACCCAGCGAGTGAGCTTGGGGGGTAAGTTGTCGGCTCCCTGGACACTCTCTTGTGGGGTGCCTCAGGGGTCGTCACTCTCCCCAATGCTCTTCAACATCTATATGAAGCCGCTGGCTGAGATCATCCAGAGTTATGGAATCTGCTGTCATCAGTATGCTGATGACACGCAGCTCTATCTCTCCTATTCCACCTGTGCAGTGGAGGCCGTCCGTACCCTTGATCGTTGCCTGGCTGCGGTTCTGGACTGGACCAGGACCCACAGACTCAAGCTCAACCCAGGCAAGACCGAGGTTATGTTCTTTGGGGGCTCGTCGGAGGGGTACTGTGGCCCTCTTCCCAGTCTGGGTGGGTCCGCCCTCCAGCTGGCGCAAAGAGTGAAGGATCTGGGCGTCGTCCTGGACCCGGATCTGACCCTGGATTCTCAGGTGTCAGTCGTGGTCAGGTCGGCCTTCTACCATCTAAGGCTTATCGCCCAGATTCGCCCGTACCTCGATGAGGGCTCCTTGAGGACTGTGGTACAGGCGCTGGTCATGTCGAGGCTGGATTACTGCAACGCTCTCTACATGGGGCTCCCCTTGAACCTTGTTCGGCGATTGCAGCGGGTCCAGAATACGGCGGCCAGGCTGGTGGTTGGTGCGCGCCGTTATGACCGCGCCACCCCCATCCTGGCTCGCCTACACTGGTTACCCGTTGCCTCCCGAATAAGGTTCAAGGTGTTGGTTTTGATTTACAAAACCCTCCATGGCTTGGCCCCGGCCTATTTGGCGGAGCGTCTTCCCCGACAATTAGATCCGGCCCGTCCCACCCGTGCTTCGGTGGCCCTTTCACTGCGGACGGTCCCCCCGAGGGAGGCCCGAAAAGCGAGTACTCGCGGTCGGGCCTTCTCGGTGGTGGCACCGGCAATTTGGAATAAACTCCCAGGTGAATTACGGCAGGCTCCCTCGCTGGCAGCATTCAAGAAGAACCTTAAGACCATTCTCTTTCGAGAGGCCTACGGCGAGGTCTAGGGACCCTGCCCCTTTTTTTTCCTTTCCCCTTCTCCCCGCCTATTAAATCTTGGATCCAATTGTTTTAGCTAATTTGTTGCTTATTGCTTGTATTAGATTTTATCTGTTTTTTACTTTGATGTTGTGAACCGCCCTGAGTCCCCATTGTGGGAATAGGGCGGTATACAAGAGCTTAAATAAATAAATAAATAAATAAATATTTGGGGCAGCTACAGTACTGGGGTAAGTATGGGAGGCTTGAAACAGGACTTTCCCCCCTTACCCTAGGGGCCCTTTTTCATATACTGCAGTCCCGCAATATAGCGAGACCGCAATTTATGAACCGTGTAAGGGCAGGGGACCACTGTATATATTATTTCTTATATGAGGGTCCACTGTACATGCAGAAAGTTGGAGCAACAATTGTTCTTGGCATGGAAATAAACCAGGGGGTGGCCCCTCTAGATGTTGCCATGTTGGCTAGGACTGACAAGAGTTATCATCCAACAACATCTAGCATGCCACACTTCTCTCCCCCCCCCCACCCGAAATAAACTTTAATACTTAATACCAGCTGGTATCTGTAGAACAGATTGCTATTAGAACAAGCACCAGAGCTAGGGAAGATTTATAAAGCTGACTACTAGTAGAAGACTGTCAGAAGGAGTCTCACTCCTATTACTAGCCCTCTATTCCCAAGGCCACTTGGGATTCACAGCAGAGAAGTGGGTGGGTGGGAAGAGTAAAGAGGAAGACGATATAGATACTAACAGCCGTTCTGACTGTATATTCCGTTGTATCCCCCTGACAGAGTCATGTGGAAGGGAAATTGTTCTATCAGTGACTATGTGAGATTCATGACCCCGCCACAACCTTGAATTGGCCTTTAGTTGTCGCTGATGGGAACGGAAGAACAGCTCCTGTCGACATGATTGCTGCTCTCCAATGAATCAGAACACACAGGGCACAGAGCAGCACATTAAACCAGCAACAGAAATATATCACTGCACTTTTATATAGATGTATTGCTTTAGCCCGGGTGTATAAATGATTGGGCTATCCACTCTTTTTCCCCCCAAGGACTATAAATTAAAAATAAGATAAGGATTTTGAAATTACATTCTCTCTTGCAGCTTCCTTCTCTTAAAATCCAGATTGCTCTTTTGAGTCTGCAGTAAAATATTCCATGGCACTCTCACATTCACTGAGCTCTGACCAATTTCTAATGAAAATCCTCTTATACAATTATTTTGTATAGCATTTAAATCAGCATCATGAACATCATCGTCACTATCATAATCCAATCACTTCTTGGATCTGCTTTACTATTGTCCATACAACACATTTGTAGGATAGCCTAAAAGAATCAAGACTCCTGGGGGGGGGGTCTATAGGACTGAGGGGGGGGCTGTGGCATCTGGGATCCCATTCCTGCTCTCTAGACTATCTGGCAATAAATTACAGACGAGTGGTGCTGAGATTGGATCAGAGTCATTTTCCAAGGCCACCAACAACTGTCAGAGCCATGTTGTAACTGGAGAATTCTTGTTCCACAAATCAATTTCTTGACCACAATGCTAACTTAATACGGTACGTTATCACAACAAAATATTATTCCTTTGATGAATTGGTACAGTATGTGAGGAGAGTCAATGTAGTGTCATGTGCTGGGAAGAAACTAGGAACTCAATGAGGGTGGCAAGCAATGGTAAAACCACTCCTTAAAGACATGCTTTTGCCACATGTTAGAAGTAAACTGACATAACAAAATAGAAGACTGTGCAATATAATGGATTTACTTAAGTGCATTCTTATTTGACATGAATGGTGCAGCCTGCTGTAACGATGTAAGACTCTCATGTACCCAGTGAGTGCTTTGTAAGTGATGGTTTCCTCCTTTGTTGTGTAACTGTAATACCTGCAATACCAATAATAGTCAGTGTCTTCCACTAGGTTGAGTAGATTCTGCTGAAGAAGCAGGCTGTAGTAACAATCTGAATAAAGTAAATGTATGTACTTTCTAGATGTAATTTGGGCTTTTATGTGGAATTTATTTATTTATTCATTAATTTATTCATTCGTTTAATGACCGAATGAATGCATGAATGCATTAAATGATAGATCTCATGTGCATCTCTTTTGCAGGCAGACATTATATGTAGCACTTGAGATCTGAAATTTTAGAGCATGGCATTTGCCAGTGATGTTATATTTTTCAATACTGTAACATGTGAGGCATCCTTCCTTTATCTGGCTGCTCTCCACACATGTTGGAGAACAGCTTCTGTCCTGCTTAGGCAGCACAGCTTTGTAGGTGAAAGGAAAAGGGAGTTGCAGTCCCACATACTTACAGGATACTGAGAACCAATGACATCAGAAGTCGTTGAGGCAAAAAGCTTGAATCCTGCAGAACTCCTTATCAACCTAAACAATACTTCTCTCTAAACCCAAGCTCCCGGATCACGGAAATCTACTGTGTCTGCCATGTCAGGCTAATGCTCTGGAACTGCCACAGCAAAACAGGATGATAACCTGCCTGGGTCTTTTAGTGATTCACATATATAATGCATTTCTCAAAGCTGCTTGAACTTTTATCATTGTTATGGAATTTCATGATTAAACATCAAAGCTGAAACTGACTGCCCCTGAATTTGATTCAGTATTTGTGACTTTTCTTTCATCCCTGGTGGTATCATCTGTATACATTTCCATTCATTTTTTGTCAAATCTAATATTTCTGATGAAGTTCTGTGCTGTGTTCAGCCCATATCATAATCTTTAAAATGATTTATGTCTCCTTGTTGTGAGATCAATGATCTCTTACCTTAGTCCTCTCTGTTAACTGAAATAAAACAGTGGCACCTTAAAGACTAATATATTATCTTTGGCACAGACTTTTGCCAAGCTTTTCAAAAGACACTTCAGTCACAAGCCAAAAGTGGATTGCAATCCATAAAATCTTACATCAGATAAAAACTTCAAGATTCTTATTACTTTTCTGCAACAGACTACAGGCTGACATGCTGTACCTGCCTGTCTAGAAACCTCTTCTTTAATGTTATTTATTTGTTTATTTACTGTATAGAAAAAAATCATTAGATTCCCCTCCCTAAGTAGGAATTACTTCAATTGCTTTGATATGCTGGCATTAATTAGCTGCAATCATCAATACTACAGCCATAAGGAATTAGGATTTAATCTTCTGACCAGCCACACACAAACATTAATTTGGACATGCAGTGACCTAATCATAAAGGTAAACCAGAGAACCATCATGGGAGCAGAAGGGGGGTGGCCATATGGTAGTCTCTTGCTGTTTTCCAGGACCAGCCATAATTAGGAAAACCCAGTGCTTCTCATAATACTGTTCCAGGGGATCTGGTAAAGGGCTGAGATCTGATAAGAGGGCCACCGGAACACTTCACTGGGCCCATTCCTGATGCACACAACAATATGAGAAGCTTCACTGAAAAGCTAATGAAACACTGGCTCTTTGGCTTGAAAACTGAGATGAGCACCGCCCCTAGAGTCGGCCACGACTAGCACACATATGTGGGGGGAACATTTACCTTATTTCTACCTACCTACCAGTTGGGAGTGACATAAAAAAGTGGGGAGAAGACATTTATAAAGTCTTGAGCTGCACAAAATAGCTTTTTTCAGTTTTCAAATTAAGATGCCTCTTCTCATTTCCTGTTCTTAACTTGAATGTGTCTTAAATGTTCTAGGCTGTATATTGTCCTTCATTATTGTAAGCCACCTTGAGTCCTTTTTCAAGGAGAACAAATTGGGTAAAGTATTCTAAATAAATAAATAAATAAATAAATAAATAAATAAATAAATAAATAATGAAGCATCTTCATTACACTGATGGCACGACAAATACATAAGGGAATTTAAAGAAAAAAATAAAGATACATTTGCTATGAGATGTTTGCACAGTAACTGAAATGTTTAGTTTTCTAATGAAGGCCTATTCAGTTTTAATTGAATAGTTTTGTACTCTCTTATCCTACGAAGAAGTCCACTGAACTTCAGATGGAGTTAAAATGTTGGAATGTGAAGGACACGTGGAAGGCCATTACTGACAGGTACTCACTTCTGTGGCCATAAATTACCTTTCCGCACCTTCAAGCCATTTGTCAGATGAGTCACTGGTATGTTTTATAATAGGAGTCTGGCATGTTCCTGGCTTACAGATATCAGAAAGTGTGTGTTTTATGTAGGCTTTAGCCTATCCCCAGATGTCCAGAGTGGGGCTGAGGGCAGAGCAAGGGCTTGTAGGGGTGTCAAAATATGAAATGTGTTCACTTGAGCCCTTCAACCATTCACCCAACAGCTCCCAGAAAGAAAGCTGACAAACTTCTCATATCAAAAACAGCTGTCACAACATAAGAGTTAATTGTCCTTGTCAAAGCAACCAGTTAAATCACCAAGACTGTCAAATGGGATCATAATTGATAGATAACAACAATCTGAGCAAATAATTCATCTCTCAAAATTGCTAAGACCCAGACATTTCCTAAACCACTTATAGAGAGTAATCTTCATGTTCCATTACTGTAAGGAATCCTGAATGCTTCCAACATTCTGAAGGAATATGAGACAAGATGGGTCTGTGGTCTGATCCAGGTTAACTCTTCTTATGCTCCTATGTTTGTAATGCTTTAATGAATGGCTTTTTTATGTTTGTAGACATGCTACCAACATCAACATCCACATGAACAACACACACACACACACACACACACACACACACACACACACACACACA
>JAHTLZ010000016.1:56193489-56206438 GCA_023846285.1 Phrynocephalus versicolor
ACACACACACACACACACACACACACACACACACACACACACACACAGGCAGCTAGGTTAGTATTTTGGATCAAAAACAAAGACTGAAATCTTGTTGCTTCATCTAGTAAGTTGCATTAGCGTGGGCCCATCTAAAATCAAAGGACGTTTCAGAGGAATGACTCACCCAATACTCACTCTTTCAATGGCCCTACTCTAGTGTGACTTTCAATACGAGCTAAAGGATTTTAGCCTAAGGATCTCGGGCACCTTTAAGACAAACAAGTATTGTATTCTGTACAGCATATATTACTGAATGCAGATTTTAGTAATATAGAACATACATGAAATAGAATACATGGCATCAGGTATACAACATAGTACTAAGGTATAGGGAAAAGGTTTTCCCCCCTAACTAAATACAATGAAGGCTTTGACTAAATTTTAAAAAAGCAAAATATTGTACCACAATGCAGAAAGCTTCAGCAGGAATATCAGTCCTAGGACCAGTGTCAGACTAAGGGGGTACCATCATATTGATTTTTCATTAAAGCAATTACTGGAGGGCATTACACTCCCCGGCAAGAGAGGTGAGGAGGATAAAATAGCCACATATGATGGGTGGCTCTGCCTTCTCCTTCTTGAGATTTATGCACTTATGAAGGAATTTAATACTTGGTGATCAAAAGAGTTCAGGCAGAGGCTGCATTAATGATTTCAGCCTAACCTCCAAATCCCAGGGTAGCACTTGAAATTTGCAACTTGGTCTTAATCTCTCGGCACATATTATTAAGAGCTAAATTAAGGGCTGTTGCCTTTGGATATGGATGACTTAAAACATAGTGAAATGTAGCATTGTCATGACCGTGCATACTAGCTAGCTCAGGGAATGGAAGATGTTTCTATGGTTTCGCTCTCTGCAAAGGGTTTCTAAAGTAGAACTGGCTGCATATTGATTGCACATCTGACAGCACTGCAAAGCAATACATAACGTGGTCTGCCATATCCTTCCTGTGCACACCTGCATTAGCCACAGCACGCAGCCATTGTTATCACCATCCTGTCATAGAAAAGTGAGGTGGGCGAGAGGTAGTAAAAGGCAAAATAATACCCATATTTTATCGTTACAGCAGACCACATAACACAGCAGCCTATGTTGATAAACTCCCCTGCCAACAATCTTGGGAAGGGATCCTGAAAGTGCAATCAGGAAAAGGTTCACAGAAGAATTCAGAAATTATCCTTCCCAAGGCGGTTACTTCATGTCCTACCTTGTTCTGCGACTAGTTTTGTACTGTGACAGTGTTGGTCGCGATCACGTGGTTTTATCCCTGTTTAGTCCCTGTTTCCATTTACTCACAGTCATGATAACTTGTCTCATGACAAGTGTTACCTCACAGCCTTGTTTAGTTACAAGATCTGCTTTTGGGGGAGGGGCATAAAAATAAAGGGCACACCACACACCCTGTGCTTCATCTATTCGAAATGTCGATCCACATGACTCAAAAGTATGAGAGAAATGGAAGGACACAAGTTCACGAGCAAAAGATTGCCTTTGTTGCGTGACAGCTGTCACGGGACATTGTCACGGAACAGGAACAGAGACCAAAGAATTCCCCAGCCCAGGGGCAGGTACAGCTTGTCATGTTCTGTTCCCGCTTCGGGGTGTGTGTTTGAGACAAATTTTAGCTGTCGCATTACGGACGTGAACTATGATTTTTTTGTACCGGTCCAAAGCGCGACAATGAGGAGGGACGAAAGGGACATGAAGTAACTGCCCAAGTCTCAACTCTGCTGCAGCAGCAAGGGAGCAGGCACACCATCAAGCCTCCCCGTGTTGACCGCACCTTGTAAAATTTACTTACCTGCACTAAAACTTCCAGAATCCCAACCCTAAGCAGGGCTGTTAAAGACAGACCTTTCAGAGATCCTTGCTTCATGGAGTCAGAGATGACCAGAGGGCACACAACAACAATGACAAACAAAACAGTAGTGTTGCCAAGAAGTCATCAAATACTGCATAGCAAATATTTGGCCAGTTAACAACCAGAAGATATGGTCATATGACTACCAGAATATAAGCTGGGCAAGGCTATTCCTCTTATACACCAGTTACTGCAAACTGCAGAGTAATGTACTCAAAGGAATTCATATACTATAAGAATAGAATAGAGTTTTATTGTCATTATGCATATGCAAGATATGCACAACGAAATTAGAGTGCTATTCCACAACACACTCTAAACAAGGAACCATACAAAACACATAAAACACCATACAAGATATTAAAAACTCTTAAAATCGCTTACAAAATTTAAAACACTACTTAGAAATTGATTAAGATGGTGCTAAAACTGTCGCGTTTAACTTGAATACCGCTCTGGGATAAAAACTGTTCTTTAGTCTATTTGTCCTTGACCTAAGAGTCCTATATCTCTTGCCAGACGGCAACAGTTCAAAAAATTGGTGGCCAGGATGTGAAGGGTCTCTCAGAATTCTAGATGTCTTCCTATAAACATGAATACTTAAGGCAAAATTGTATGTAGATTAGAGAATCTACCTGTTATACTCTTTGAGGATATTATTGGTCCAGCTCACTATTTATTGGCAAACATCAGTCCAAGGACATATTGTCAGTAAATCGGTGATATCTGAAGGAACATATCACGTGTATAGTACTATCTCTCCTATACTTGAGTCTTCTAACCAGATCACCTGAGTCGGATGCTATCAAACCTCTGGACCAAGAAGGAGGGAGAGAGCATAGACTCCCAGCAGAAGTGGGAAAATCATATAGTAAGCTCTGCTGGGCAAGATAAAGGCTGCTGTGGTCCCATCTGGAGACTGGCAGTAATACTGCATGGGAATGTTCTATGCAATGGGACAAGAGCAAACAGAGTACAAAAAAGAAAACAGATAGGATGACTGGGAAAAGAACACAAATAGCTTTTAAAAACCATCTAGTTTTATCCTTTATTGTCATAGCTTTGATATTAACAACAGTGACTTGAAGTGTAGAATTTGTTTAGGCTCATAGGGCACCTTCTGGGAGACATGGCTTTTGCCAAACTAAGGAAATAGAGCCAATATTAAAAAGTTCAGTCTATTTGTGAAGCCCTAAAGCAAACAGGGTACTGATCTAGCTTCGTATGCATTAATGAATGTGAACCTGTGTGGGGGTTGAGATACAGTGATAAAAAAGAACATGGATGACTGCCTTATATTCCCCATGTAAATGACACAATTTTAAACACTGGCACAATTGCTAAAATCCTGTTGCGTCATTGCATAAGGAGAAGGCAAAAGAAATTCAGCCATTGTTACTGTGATGGAACCCTCACCAAGGTTATCTGGAAAGAAACATAAATGAGCTGATTGGCTGAAAGAGAGTGTAAAAAGATAAAGGTAAAGGTTCCCCCCTGCACTTGTGTGCTAGTCGTCTCCAACTCTCTGAGAGGTGCTCATCTCCATTTTTAAGCCAAAGAGACAGTGTTGTGCAAGTCCGTGGCCATGTGGCCGGCATGGCCAAACACATTTCTGAGCATGGAAAACTGTTTGTGTGCTGTGTCGTTACAGTCGTGACCGACCCTTCGTGACCCCCATGTCCATGGAGTTTTCTTGGCAGGAATACTGGAGTGGTTTGCCAGTTCCTACTCCAGGCGCCTACAGCACCTGGCATTTCCTAGTGGTCTCCCATCCAAATACTAACCAGGGCCGACTCTGCTTAGCTTCCAAAATCAGGCAAGATCAGATGTGCTTAGGGCATCGAGGCAGCAGGAACACTGTTTACCTTCCTGCTTTTTAAGGCAGTACCTATTTATCTACTTACATATACATGCTTTCGAACTGCTAGGTTGGCAGGAGCTGGGGGTAACCACAGGCTCTCACCCCGTTGCATGGCACCTGGGATTCAAACTGCCGAGCTGATGAGTTTGCAGCCAACAGTTTCAGTGCTCTAGCCCACTGAGCCATGAGTGTATCCAAAGTTAAAAGGAGGGTGGCTCTACTGGGAAATCTAAGGAAAAGCTGAATGCAGATGATGTGGACAAATGCAACTGGGTTTTAACTTCTGGAGATCTGCAAAGGTTGAAGCTAAACAATCATAGAATCATAGAAAACTTGAAAGGGGCCTGTAATGCCATGGAGTCCAACCCCTTAGTTAATGCAGGAACCCCTATCAATGCAGACCTGACAGACCTTTGTCCAGTTTTCTCTTGAATGAATCCAGTGTTGGAACACTCACCACCTCCTAAGATAATTGGTTCCACTACCTACTACTACTACTACTACAGTTTTTCCTGATCTTCGTCTTAAATGTGGCTTCCTCTAACATGAACCCATTATTACATTCAAGGATAATCGAGAACACATTATGTCCTTACTCTATATAGCTATATTTCACAGATGCCATCTTTCAATACCTTGAACAAGCCAATTTTCCAAAACTTACTGAAGAACAGAGAGCTTCAACGAACGCTCCTATTACAATGATGGAAATAACAGAGGCCATTAATCACCAAAAAATGAACAAGGCTCCCGGACCTGACTCGATACTGGCACAATTCTACAAAAAATTCTCTGAGATAGTCTCTGGAAATATGAAAAATCTTTTTACATCTATTTTAGAAGGTGAAGACATACCAGATTCATGGAAACTATCTCATACAACACTGATTCCTAAAGAAGGGAAACCTAAAGACCTGATACAGAATTACAGGCCAATCGCTCTCCTAAATGTGGATTACAAAATATTTGCAACTATTTTGGCAAATAGATGGCGGACGATCCTACCCTCTTTGATATCCCACGACCAAACTGGCTTTCTTCCAAAAAGGCACCTCCAATCCAACATTAGAACTTTTCTCAATGTGTTGGAATATTATGAATGCCACCCTGAGAAGCAAGTAGCCTTCACATTCATCGATGCTGAGAAAGCATTCAATAATGTATCCTGGTCTTTACTCAAAACTCAGTTAGATTATCTACAGTGTGGTCACAGAATGCTACAAGCAATTGAACAAATTTACTCCGCCCAAAAACTAGGATTGTAGTCAATGGCTACCTAACAGATAAAGTCAAGATACACAAAGGCACCAGGCAAGGATGCCCTCTCTCCCCCCTGCTGTTTATATTGACTTTGGAGGTGCTACTCCATGTTATAAGAAACACCCCAGGTATTCAAGGCCTTAAAAGCAAAGAAGTTTATAAGGTGCAAGCCTTTGCGGACAATTTGTTGGTTATTATGGAGGACCCTCAGACCTCAACTCCAGAACTTCTAAAGACTTTGGAGGCCTACTCCAAAATTTCAGGACTAAAGGTAAATAGAGAAAAAACACTGTTGCTTACTAAAAATATGACTCCACCTATGACTGAAAAATTGGTAAACCAATCGGGTTTCCAACATGCTAGTAAGGTAAAATATTTGGGTATTACCGTATCTAACCGTTGTAACACTTTACTTAAAGATAACTATGTTAATGGTATAAAAGCAATCAAAGCTGATTTGGAAACCTGGTCAAGACTCCAGTTATCCTTAATGGGCAGAATTGCTGCAGTTAAAATGAATGTCTTACCTAAATTGCTCTTTTTATTTCATTCTTTACCTATATTACCTAACTTTAAGATCATTTCAGATCTGGAAAAAAGTATACGTGTATTTATATGGCAAAAGAAAAAAGCAAGGATTAGAAATGTTTATCTACAGGACAGAACAAAAACTGGTGGCTTTGCCCTGCCCAATTTGGTGTTATATTACAAGGCCGCTACCATGACTTGGATTAAAGACTGGATTTTGATGAGAAATAATAGAATATTGCAGCTTGAGAGCCATGGCCTGGATAAGGGCTGGCATCATTATATATGGTATAAGGGTAATATACCTACCCTTTTTAAAAAGCACTGGATAAGGAATGCCTTAGTTAAAATATGGCTACCGATTAAAAAAACAATTTTATTCCAAAGCACCATTGTGGTTATCTCTGTTGGGAGCGGCTATTAGTCCCCATATAAGTGAAACCCCAAAATTTTTAACTTACAGACACCTTCTGAACGCGGATCACTCTTTGAAATCATTAGAAAAATTACTATCAGAAGGTTATAAGTTAGACTGGTGGAAGTACCAACAAATATACTGTCACTTCAAAGATCTTATTAAAGAGGGGGGTTTTATGACTAATGATACTCCACTTGACAAAATACTATCCCCTGGCGACTCAAAGCTCCTTAGTAAATTCTATAGTATCTTGTTAAATGAAAAAAATGATTGATACACTGGTCAAAGACACTATGATAAGATGGGCAGAAAATTTTGGTTATTCTATTCATCTAAACAAATGGGATTCTTTGTGGAACACAGTCAAAATCTTCAAATCTATAGCCTTTAAGGAAAATTGCTATAAGATGTTCTATAGATGGCATTTTTCACCACATCGTTTATCTAAGATGTATAATTGCTCACCTAAATGTTGGAAATGTAAACATGATTGTGGTACTTTTTACCATATGTGGTGGACATGTAAAGAGGCAAAGGCATACTGGATAATGGTAAAACTATTTTTAGAAAGATACTTGAAAATTAAGTTAGAGCTTAGACCAGAACTTTTTTTATTAAATATAGTAGACATTAATATTTCCTATGACCAGAGATATGTACTTCACCATGTAATTGTTGCTGCAAGGATACTGTATGCGAAATCCTGGAAACAACCAAATGTGCCAACAGAGAGGAATTTCCACGAAAAGATAAGAGAATGCATTGAAATCGACAGACTCTCCGGCTTTTTAAAGGGAGACTACGATGAGATTTCTCGGAAAAGATGGCAAGAAGTAACAAACCTATTAGCACTGTGATAATATTTGGTGATCTATTAATATGTTAAATCGCTATTTTTAACTTGATATATTCAATGTAATTTTTAAACTGTACTCCTTTTCCCCCATACCCCTCCCCCTTGCTCCCCCCTAAAAAACCCAATAAAATTACTCAATTAAAAAATATATTTCACATGTTTGAAAAATGCTACATTATCTCCCCTCAGTCTTCTTTTCTCAAGGCTAAAATAAGGGTTCTAAGGCTATTGGGAAAAACTGGGAGAAAAGGGAGAAGAAATGGAATACATGAAAATCTGTGATATGTGGAAGCGGGTGGGGTGGGGTGGGGGTGATCAGAGGGGAGGGTGGGGCGGCGGGGAGTTATGTGATCGCTCCCCCTGCCCCCCGCACAGCTCCGAGGCCTCCCAGAGGGGGTGGGGGTGGCGGGGAGCAATTTGATTGCTCCCCACTGCCCCCTGCGCAGTTCTGAGGCCTCCTGGACGGGTCTGGGGGGTGGCGGGGAACAATTTGATTGCTCCCCGCTGCCTCCCGTGCAGTTCTGAGGCCTCCTGGACGGGTCTGGGGGGTGGCGGGGAACAATTTGATCACTCCCCTCCCCCCTGTGCTGTTCCGAGGCCTCCCGGAGGGGCGGCTCTGAGGCCTCCTGGAGGGGGTGGGAGGGCGGAGGGGAGTGATGTGATTGCTCCCCACCACCCCCACCACCCCGCAGGTACTGCGATCCTGTGATATAGTGGGACCGCAGTATCTGAACCGCGAAATGGCAGGGGGTGACTGTACTGTCAAAAGTATTGTCTGGATTGACCCTAACAAAAATATGTTCTCTGTCAATGAAATCACGCTGAAGATTTTGGTGCCTGGAATGAGTATAAGATTGCATAGAACGAAGGGGCTTAATTACATGCTTTTCCACTGATTCCTCAAGAGAGAGAGTGCATTAAGCAATTAGGAATTCTTCACCTTGGCATGGCATGTATTCCCTACATACTGAAAACCCACGTCTTTTTATAGAATTGTTTCTCCATGTATACTGCTTTGGCGTTGCAAAGATGAAATGCCATTTTATAAGACTCCTATGCTGCCATCCTATACACATTTACCTGTGAGTAGTATGTCTCACTGAATGTGTTGCCATTTACATAGGCAGATTGGGCTGAACGTGTTGCAATTAAATAGACTGGGCTGTTTACTCTTACATTGGCTTGCTGGGGGAGGGGGAGGGTTAATGAGGAAGGGACCAAAGGATGATGTAATGTTTTTGGAAACTTGTAAAGACTGGAAATGTATGCTGTTACTTCCTGAATAAAATATTTTTTTTAAAAAAACTTTTAAATACAAGTAGATGAAACGGCTGGAAATTTGGTGGCCACTGTTGCCACCAGGTGTGCCTTAGAAAGGAACAGCAGTCGTTTTTTAAAAAAACTAAAACCCTCAACTTATATGACTTCAAAAGGTTAGACACAAAAGGAAACAAAAGCAGCAGTCATAGTGAACCTCTGTGAGCAGGCCAAACTTGTAAGATGTCATGTTTAAAAGGAATCCAGGAAGTCCGACTAGGCCAACTCCAAGGTTTTCTCGCTACCCAGAGACCAAAATAAATTGCATCAGAGATCACAGGCAGGGCAACTGACATCACACAAAACTGTCCAGATAAGAATAATTAAGGAGGAACAGAAGGAAACTTGAAACAGAAGCTCACTGCTATCACACTGGTATGGGAGGTGAAAAAGAAATTCTCTTTAAAGTCTTATTAATTTTGTTCTACTTTTGTCTCTAGAGAGTTGTCATCTGTTCCTACTCATTCAGAGCTTCTGATGCCCCGGTTTCAATTGAAACTCGTCTTAGCGGCAGCTTGCTTCCACCATTCCAGTAACTGAGCCCCTTCCTCAAGATGATCTCAATCTTTTGAGTAGACTTAGCTAAAATAACTGCCCTTCTGCAGCATGGCAGATTGATTTCATGTGTGTATTTTTCTGTTTCCCCAGGGAATTTGTGGCAGTAAATCAAATTAAGAACAATCTAAGCTTTTAATAGGGCCCCTTCAGTACAATGAACTTTGCTTCTTTAAAGTTGAAGTTCATGATCATTATTTATCCTGACAATGTCTTTGCAAGGAATAAGAGGAGACAATCCCTTAAAGGTACCAGTTTCAGCTGGACAATAAACCCAAGACTGTTGACTTGAAGTGAAAGATAGAGATTGCACAATGTCATCTAACTGTGCTTTTTCAAACACCTTATCCAAATTAAAATTGTTACTACTGCTTGTAATATAAATGTCAAAAGCCTTTGAATGGCATGTCTAAAATTAATACACAAAGATGCATTTTAAGAGTAGACTAATGGATATAAGGCTACCTCAAGCAAATACTAACACACAAAAGATTATAAAACAGCAACACAGACAATGGAACTAAACCTTGGCACAAATCCAGATGCCAACTCTGCCCACACATCTACTCTGGCAACACAATCACAGGACCCAACAATGCCACATACTCAAGGGCAGCTTCACTTGCTCCTCAACCAATATGATCTAGACCATCTTTTGCCATCAATGCCCATCTGCACAATACATAGGACAAACAGAACAATCTCTATGGAAAAGGATCAATAGTCACAAATTTGACATCATAAATGACAATACACAGAAACCTGTCTGAAACCATTTCAGTCTACCAGGTCACTCTGTGGAAGATTTGAAGGTCACCATTCTGGAAAAAAAATTATTACAAATCCAGACTACAATGGGAAACAGCTGAGGTAAAATTCATATGCACGATGGACACCCATAAAAATGGACTAAACATCAGTCAAGGTTTCTTGACTCATTATCAAATGTAATACTTATACACTGTCACTGAGGTGTACAATATAATATACCACAGAATATAAGTTACATACCAAATGTTCATTGGCTGTTGGATGAGTCACTGCATTTATATGCAGTGATTTGGCTGTATTGTTTAAGTCTTTGTTGTGAAGATTACTCAAGAGACTAAAAACAGAGGCCAGGGAGGGGGAAGAGGTGGAGGAAAGGTGAAGACAGGGGTCATGTGGGGATGAGAAAATGAGTTCTATGTAGAAACAGAAGCCAGATCTGGATGTAGATGAGCAAGAGAGGGGGAAGAGGGGGTGGAAAGGTGAAGACAGGCGTCATTCAAGGGTGAGAGAAGAGAGAGTTTTATTTAGAGGGGTTATGGACAGTTTTTACCTTGAGTCTTGTGGTAGGAGATGGGTTTGGTGGTAGTGAAGAAAATAACATTCTACTGCTATATGTCTGAAGAAGTGAATGTGTCCACAAAAAATCTAATAGTGTATAAGGTGCCACATGTTTTTGTCTTTTCTTTTCTTTTCTTTTGTTTCTTTGAGTTTTTCCTGGAATTTCCAGGCAAAACTCAAAGAAACAAAACAAAAGAAAAGAAAAAAACATTCATAGTCTCTCTCTCTCTCTCTTCCCCACACGCATATATATATAGTCTTGTTGATTTACCGGTAAGTGAATCCTATCAGCTTTTAATCAGATTTCAATTACTCAACTCTCAAAACTTTTGGGATATTAATTTTAGGTATGCTATCTGAAGTGTTTGTATATGTATAAGTAATGTACTTCCACACAGCAATGACCTGAATCATGCTGAAATCATGAACAGACTCCACCGGGAGACTGTAGTGTTCTGGACATGCTTTCTAATATGTGTAGCAGGAAAGTAACTTCTTGCTGCTGCAGTAAGCAACTGACAAACATAAATGTATAAAGCAGCCCCTGGAGGGGGGGTATGCAGTGCCATAGCAACCCAACCAGAGAACTCTGCAACAGCGGTTATTTTGATCGATGCCCGCTAAATGTAAGGCAGTTATGAAATACTTGGCATTTGCCTTTTATTGCGTTCTCAGAGTGCTCCTGCAGAAGCAAAGTGCAGGAGACTCAACGACACCAGGATGCAATATCATATTCTTGATATATTCACTTTGTCTTCTCTATTGGTACCGCTACAGATACAGAATCGTCTCCAGTTAAAGACTGAGATAAACACTATATCCTTATAGTGCAGGGGTACCCAAACTTTTTGTAAGGAGGGCCAGATTTGGTGGCTGAGAATGTGTCAGGGGCTGGTTGCTCCCCGTCCCTGCCACCCCACTGTAGGCCCCACCCACTGACCCCTTGCAACCCCACCCGCTGGAAGGAAGGTGGGAACCAAGAGAGGAAGGAAGGAAAGTGGGGAACAAGGGAGGGAGGGAGGGAGGGAGGTGGGGAACAAGGAAGGGACGAAGGAAGGAAGGTGGGGACCAAGGGAGGGAGGAAAGAAGGAAGGTGGGGACCAAAGGAAGCACAGGGAGCCATGGCCACAGGTCGCCCCTTGGAAGAGGCAATCTGTGTGACCTTGCACGCCCCCAAGCTCCCCAGCGGTGGGGATGGCTCGCCCGCCAGCCCACCCCAAAGCTCCTTGGTGGTGGCAGAGGCCCACTGGCCTGCTCACCCCCACACATTCCCCTGCGGTGCCCATGGTGGCAGACTGCCCAGCCCCCCAAGCTTCACAAGGTTCCCGGTGTTGCCAGTGGCAGCGGCCTGCCCATACGCGCTCCCAGCCTCACATGGTTGCCGGCGGTGCCGGTGGCAGCAGCCCACACAATGGATGGCTAGCCCGGCCGCCTAGCCCCACAAGCTTCCCGGTGGTGTCAGTGTTGGCGGAAGATTTTAAAAAAAACATGGGGCAAAGGAGGGTGAGGGAGGCCGCCGGCCACTCAGAATGGCCTGGTGGGCCGGATTTCACCCCCGGGCTGGACTTTGGGCAGGCCTGTTATAGTGCATTTAGAAGCCAAAAATATTGACAGAAGCACAGGGCAGGAGGGAAGAACTGGAAAACAAGGGCAAGTCTGGGTCTAGTCTCCCTTGCTCTTGTGATCCCTTGTTAGACACAGACGACAGTCTCCCCCAACCTAGCCAGTAATCTGGTAGACAAGGAAGCCTTTGCTGTCTCTCCTTTTCTTTTTGTCCTTTGCTCATTGTCTGCCTTAAACACATTCTTTTTATGGATTTGCCTTGAAGCAGGTTGGAGTCTTTGTTGTGACAAGGTCCAGCCTGGCAACTAAGACCTTCCTGAACAGAAAACAGGAAACCTGGTGAGTCAAAACCCACAATTGAGAGTGTATCTGTGGTGTTCTCACTGCCAACCATCTTGCCACTGTGATAAGAAGTACCTCATAACATACTTCTTTTGTTCTCCTCAAGGGAGCTACATCTCTCTACATAACTCTCATGTCTATAACATGCTGGGATCAACCTTTAGGGCACAATATTCTTTAAGAGAGGGAGTGGTCCCTGCTGCCTTGAAAGAGGAAGTAATCAGGCTACTCCTTAAAAAAAACCGAACCTGGACCCAGGGCTGGTGGTTAACTACCGACCGGTAGTGAACATCCCTTATTTGGGCAGGGTGTTGGAGTGGGTGGTGGCCGGACAGCTCCAGGCACTGCTGGATGAAATGGATTTTCTGGATCCATTTCAATCGGGTTTCAGGCCAGGTTTTGGAACAGACACCATCTTGGTCGCCGGGAGAGAGACAGGGGGAGTGTGACCCTGTTGATACTCCTGAACCTCTCAGCGGCTTTTGACACCATCAACTATGGTGTCATTCTGAATAGGCTGGCCAGGTTGGGAGTTGGAGGCACTGTTTTGCAGTGGTTCTGTTCCTTCCTGGCTGACCGTATCCTAAAGGACTGCCTCCTTCCATATGAACCTACCCAGCAATTAAGATCGAGCCAGGAGGCCCTTTTGAAAGAGCCATCCCTCAAGGAGGTGAAAGGGATGGCTTATAGGAACAGGGCCTTCTCAGCAGCTGCCCCCAGGCTATGGAGTGCCCTCCCAAGTGACATCTGCCTGGTGCTAACATTGATGACATTTTGGCACCAGGTAAAAATCTTCCTGTTTCAGAAGTTTTTTAATTAACATAATATAGATTGTCCTGATGGCAATTTTTAGTGTAATGTTTTTATTATTGTTTTAAATATTTATTGACATTTTGATGTTTTAACTTTTAATTCTTTTTATTGTAAGCCACCCAGAGACCTTTGGGTAGTGGTGGCATATAAGCTGTAAAAATAAAATAAAATAAAATAAAATAAAATAAAATAAAATAAAATAA
>JAHTLZ010000016.1:56211661-56271085 GCA_023846285.1 Phrynocephalus versicolor
GCCGCTGTGAGATACAGGAAGCTGGACTAGATGGGCCTTTGGCCTGATCCAGCATGGCTCTTCTTATGTTCTTATGTTCTTATGTAAGATGAAGAAAAGTGCCAGGTATTTTCTTAGTGGAGGCTCAGAGCTGAGAAGTGATGTTAATATTTTTTTTTACATTGTAGGCATTTAACAGTCTGATTGTTCATTTTATTCTCTGGTTCTTATTTTTCTCGGGTTATAGCACTGCTTGTTTCCTGTGGATCCTATTCTAGTGAAGGCCAATATAAACCTCAGACTCCCATCTTTGTTCTATCTCAACTTTTCCTCTCATGCCTGTTTTTCTCTTCTTCCACACCAGACCCTTTTTGTCTTCTACACATTTTGCTTGAGTCAGAAAGTCCTTCATTGCTATGATTCTCCTCTTCCCCTATTTCTTTCTCAGTTATCGTTCTGTTCCTCCAATTCAACATTTCTTCAGATTCTCCCTTCTTTTCTCTTGCCTTCACCCTTCCTAACCCTCTTCCCCACTAGGCATCAGCAATTTATTTATTTGTGTGTTTATTTGTTTGTTTATTAGATTTCTGTACTGCCCATCTAGCTGCCAGGCTAATTGCTTCCCCCTCTCCTTTAGGACAGATACATTCTAGTTCTCCAAATCTAGGCAAGCATGTTTGCATATGGTGTAAATTTACTGTGTGAATTACGTAATAGGTCATGAAAAGGTGATCCCTCTGTCTACCCTCTTGCACTAGTTTCACACTCAGAAGCACTCTTCAAAGTTACAAAAGCAGTAAAAAAAACAGGGGACTAAGTTGGCGTCTTGGAACTGTAGTGGCAGCAGGCAGACATGCTCTGGCATTAATACACACAAATACAAAAATAAAAAAATAGTTGAGGAAGTTTCAGGGGAAAGACTAAGAAACCTTTAAATCAGTTATCTGGGGTGGGGGTGGGGAGTGGGGAACCAACCTTTCTCTACCTCAGCATTGGTTTTAAATGAGTGGGAAAATTTCACGTCTGCCACTAAATAAGAAGTTCTGGTTCATGTATATAGACGTATCTTTTTCTCTCAAGGCTTATTGTGAACATATGAAGCTACTTCTCACTGATTGATACCATCTGTCCCTCTAGGTCTAATGCAGCTGCTTGTGGCTCCTCAAAGTCTCTGAGTTCTTCCTCAACCCTACTACTTAAAGATCTTTAACAAGGGTTCATAGAGAGGGAAAGTGGAAGCTTTGGCATACAAAGCAGTTACACTACCTTTCATCTACATGCTTTTCCAGGGTATTCTGACTTATTCCTTGTACTATGAAAAAGTTGCCATGGGAGTGGCTTATGGATGCAAGGGATTTAAAAATAGGCAACTTGTAAAAAGGATTGGCAAGGAATTGTGGACTTTAATACAGCAGACAGCAATTATTTATTTATTTAAAAAGCTCTAAATGTTTGAAATGTAAGTTTATAGCAGGATGTTCAGGATTCCTTGGATCAAGAGAGCAACCAACAGAGAAGTATGAAGATTCATGAGTCAAGACTGAGTGATCCTCAAACTCATCACACGAAGAGAGTCCGACTGCTTCGGTTGGATAACAATATGAAATGAATTATTACAGTGAGTCACACCCTCTAACGTGCATAGGGGGAAGTGCAAGAAAATAACAACTTACTGTCTGAAGAGCCTTTGGGACTCGGTTGTATATAGGTGCATCAGCGTTTAGAACTGTTATGTCCCATCATACTGATATCCAGCCTTTGGTAGGAATGGAACCAGAAGAAGATATGGGTGAATGGGAATAATCAGTCCAGTCAAGACTTTAATCAGAAAACTGGCTGCTTCCCCCTGTCCTCCTTTCCACACCGAGTAAGGAATTCTTCAGCAACGGAGTAGTTTTTCCACGTCTTCTTTATGCAACCCTCTTCCTTTTGGTCCTCGGCATTTTTGTGTTCACCTTACACCACAAGGAGCATCTGTTTTGTATTAGCCTCACTTAATCCTCCCCATTGATACATTGCCTAGGAACAACTGCTTTCTCAACTTGGCTTGAAACTAAAATTAAGACAGGGCTACTTAAAATTGCAGGCGTTCTAAGAATCCTTGCATGTTGGCAGAATTTAAGATGAGGAATAGAGGCGGATTAAAGGGTTTGTCCTTGGGTATGAAGTCAGTTCCATTCAGGAATACGAAGACAAGTGGGACAGAAGTCCTACATTGTTTCCTATGCTTACTTTAATATTGACTTGTTTTGATTTGTGTTTGCTCTGTCCTTTTCTGCCATGTGGTCACTGCTCTAAACCACAAGTCTGAAAACATTTATGTCTCTGCAAGGAACGATGTTAAGGGACCTAGCACAGAGCTGGCCTGACTTGAAATTCATTTGAAGTAGTAGTAGCCATTGTTTATGGTTTCTATAGGTGTAATTTTGTCCCTTCCGGTGTCAACCAGGGGCTGCATTGCCGGAGACTGTGAAACTTCAGTGGCTGCTTGGGGTGTATTAAGCCATGTAAAACAAACCTTTCACTTGCTTTAAATGTGTGCTAGAGATTGCTGCCAAAACTTTGGAAAGAAAGCAACGAAAGCCCTTTGGAAGATCACAAGCTTGCTTTACATTTTTCCCTCCAGGCTCTAGCTGAATTTTGATGCAGCACAAGTTCGTTGTGATGAGGAGGAGCCTAAGAAAAATGGTGTCTCTAGTCCTGTGGAGAAACAAACTATAAATAGATTAAATCAGTGAAACGAACTTTACTTTTGGTGGCATTCTTTAAACAGCTACTTGACACTTGTTTGGAATCAATTAATTTCTTTATGTTGGGGTGAACCAAATATCCAGCAGCGGGACATTCTCAACAGATGGTTTGCTTCATTGCTTTGTTTCAGTGCCTTGTTTTTATTGCATCCCTTGATGAAAATCTGATTTCTTTAACTGACATTGCAATGTTAAACCTTTGGTTACCAGCTAGAAGATGTGTGTCCGTGTGCCAGCCACAAAGACAAACTATCATAAGAATAAATATGATGTCATTCAAAACATTAGATGGTATCATGAATTAAACATTTTAATACTGTATTTATAGTGTGCACGACCATATTTCTGTGGCACCATTTTGCCACTGCCAGAGAATAATTAGATACATTTAACAATGTTGCCTTATTGTTAATTGCAAATGTGTATTATTTCTTCCTTTAAGAACTTCTAATTTGCTATGTATCAGCAGACCAGCTCCCAGGGTGGATATGACCAATAAAACCATCTTGAGCTTATTTAATACTTCAAAACCTCAAAATAATCTAAAAGTTTAAAATACACTTTGAAGAAATATTGATTGAACTTATGTGCTCAAGTTTGTCAGAGATAAGTGAGTAAAAATATGTTGTATGGGGCAGAATTGGTTTGTCTACAGGTGTTTCATATGTACTGTATATTGAATTGATTTGTAAAATGGAGTTCAGTATGTAACACTGAGTCATTGTAACCCAGGTGTACAAAATGGACATAATGAGTAAAGCTGATGCAAGGTAGATGCAATTGCATGAGAAATAAATGTTAATGAAGTATCTCCAGAAACAAAGCAGTACCTTCATCTTTATCCCTTCCACAATTAAATTAACACAGTTAATTTAAAGTAAAATTAACACAGGTACTATTATTTAGTACTCCTTTGTTTGCATTAACTTTGTTCCTCAAAGTAGTGGGTAAAGGTATTCAAAATAAATAAAATAAACTTATTCAATTGTTCTTGGGCTTTCAGTAATTCAAGTCAAGTTTCTATTCCACTTCCTAATAGATATAGTATATGATTGTGTACTCCAAGATATCAATAGCTAGAAGCTGTGGAAAACACATTTCAGAACTGAATTCAATCTGAAAAGCCCTGGGTACTCTTCTGAAATACAATATAAGAAAATTTAATTAATGGAATTAATTGACTTAAAAGCTTTCTAGGCCAACTTCCAGTAAAACTAAGGGCAGCATACAATGCAAATGACAAATGTAACTCAAAACAAATGGTCATATAATACAGTAAATGTTGCAAATGGTTAAAGAGCTATCGAAACAAAACACAGAATATATCCTGGCAGCAGTAAAACAGAACTAAATCAGAACAGCTGGATGGAGAAATATTAAAACAAGCTTTCACTGAATGTCAAGGGGACGCCAAGCATCTTTGACTGGTTTCAATTATTGATTTCCAGATCTCAAACTGTTTAGCGCTTTAGGTAAGGCGATATTACTGGATCACTGGGCAGGGTTGTTCTAAGGATTCATAATATTATTGAAGGGACACATTTGGATCACAATGGGGAAAGTGGCAGATATAAAATAAAACATATATGAGATTTGTATCTGCTTCCATTGAGTTGGGGCCATAGCTCAGTAGCAGAAAGCTGATGCATTAGTAATACATAGAAGCTTCTGGTTTCACTCTATATCCCTGCCAGTGAAAAACAGGACAAGGTAGCAAAGATGTCTTCTTGAGACCTTGGGAGGGCTGTTGTCAGAGTAGAGAATCATGGGCTAGATGGATGAGCAGTTTGTGTGGAAATTCTTTATTTCCCCTGTGAACCGATGCAAGGTACACTGCACTTTGTTTCATTTTTAATGACATTTTTGTGTGGGGTAATACGAGCTTCTTCTGGAACATTTGACTGTATACATATGGAATGTTAATTTACTTAAAGTACCAGACCACAAACTGGCAAGTGTGTGTGTGTGTGGGGGGGAGACCTAAACTGAAATGAATCAGATAAGTACTAGCAGTGCCATTTTTATGTTTGTTTGCTTGTTTTTACAGAACAATCAAGTGACTGATAGAAAAGGAGAGAAGAAAAAGTGAGAAATAAAAAAGACAATAGAAAAGGGAAGGGGTGGACATGCTCAGTTATAATGTAAAAAAAGAGAATTTCTTTCTTTGCTTTGAATTAAATACATTACCTTCATGGACTTGCAAGTAGCTAGGAAAGCATTTAATATTGCTATATTTAAGATGACTACAATAATGGAATGCTTTGGCTGTGGGGCAAGGAGATGATTGTGATTTAAGTTAATGAGAGATCTAAAGGGGAAGAAGAGCAAGAGGGCAGCAGAGAATATGGAGCAGTCAAGGAATTATAGCAGCCGGAAAAATTACTGTTAATGTCTATGTGGAATTAGAAACATAACCAGGACTCGATCCCTATAGCAGGCAAAAGGCCAGGTGCCCCCCCCTTAGGAAAGACTCTTCCAGCTGCTCAGCAGTTCATGCCATTAATGCTAAGCACTGTAAGTTTTCAGTAATACTGAACTCTTTGTGACCCCCTACAGACAATGATTGCATTAGCATAGGATTGACAATAAAAGCAACCAACTGCACCCCAAATAAACACCAGTTTACAATCCATTTTAACCCTAGAGACCTAAGTACAGAGATAATGCATTCTCCACCCTGAGTTAATAATATAGGCTAGGACAGTTGAGGGGGACAGGAGCTGTCCTTCCTCAAGCCTGGATCCAAAGGTTTTTGAATGTCTCATCTTTCGATTTGTAAAGTGTCTGCAATTGTGTAGACAGCGTGTTACAGAGATTGTTTTCAGTTATGCTGCTATCCATTTGGGGTATATATCTTACTAGGGAGTCCTGTGCATTACAAAGCTCAGGAGCTGTATAATGAAGTGATGTGCAGGGCTTTGAGACCCTGCCTGTAAGATTTATTCCCATGTCCCCTCTAAAAAAATGTACCTCACAAATGCTCTTCCCCCTTATTGTGCAGCCGCTCTCCTAGACCACGTCCCCTGTAATATGTAACATGTCCCTCCTTTTTGGCTTTCTGCAGTCTAGAAAAGCTCTTACAACCCATATTGGTAACAATGAAACATACACACTACCATTTAGCCACCACATAACCATAATACATACTTTGTGACTCAGAAGCTTCCCAAAGCAACTTAAAATAATTGCAAATACAGGGCTAAGAGTGGTTATTATCATGATTTCTTTGTTTGTTACATGTTTATCCATTTTTCTTCCTTGAGTTCAGCATGGCAGGCATAGATCGCATGTTACAACAATCTCAGAAAGTATATCAGGCTGATGTTACTGACCCAAGATCACCCAGCAATTATCATGATTAATCTGAACTCAGGTTTCCACTACTTGATTCACAGCAACTGGTGAAATTTTGCATTTTCCCTAAATAAACAAAATCAGATAAAGCTGTAATACATTTATATATACCAGTGATGGCGAGCCTATGGCACGGATGCCAAAGGTGGCACTCAGAGCCCTTTCTGTGGGCACCCGACATCGCCCCTTCAGGTTAAATTACTGTATTGGCACTTTGCAAAAAAAATAAAAAAATACTGGGTTTTGAATTGCAGTTTGGGCGCTTGGTGTCTAAAAGGTTCGCCATCACTGATATATACTGTATCAACAACTTTAGAAACATGTGCAGTAATGTTGTTCCTCAAACCTGTTGGGCTGATGTTGTAATGCATCAAGTTGTCTTCAAGTACAATGGATAATTTTTTAATTTAAATTATCTTTGCTGAATTCATTTAATAGACAGCCTGTGTAGTGTAATGGACACAGTGGTGAACAAGGCCTCAGGTAGATGTGCCTTCAAATCTCTCCTCACTTACGGAAACTTAGGGGGGCTTAGAATAAACTATTCCTTGAACATGTTGCATACCTGGAAAAACTCTACTGGGGTTACCTTGAAAGAAGCAGCTTGACAACCTCTAACACCTAATTTTTATATTAAAAGTTTTGTTTTCAAAAAAAGTAAACAAGCCATCAAACTTTGCTTCTTTTGAAACACTGAGATAACTCTGTGTGCACCCATGTTTTAGGCTGTAGCGAAGAAAGTCACTTTTCCCCTCATGGATGATGCTGTTTAGTAACCGAGAATGGATGCTACTGTGCTGCCTTGGCAACTCTTTCAGACATAGCACACTTTTATAGAAAAGTGTTTCTTTCATTTTGACTCGGAAGCCAGTAATGGCAAAAACCTCTAAATATAGACAGTAAGTCTGCAAGAATCTCTAGCTTTTTAAACCAGACACGTCTACAATATACATAAAAGGCAATAACTATCCAATTCAAAATGTTTCTTCTTCAAATATATAGGATTTTAAAAATCCCTTAAAGGACTTGTTTTTTTTTTGTTCCCAAACTTGCTGCACAGGAGAGCATGTGTCCCTTTGTTGTATACACATATGGGAATTGCCAAATTAAACTGAATGAAATTCTTATGATGGTGATTAATGAGGATTACAGAACTATTGGCACCATTAGTTTTGCTGATAGCAGCCTTGAGATTTTTCCCTCTGAAATAGCTGTCTCTATGAGTAGAAAAATGTAATGGACTATTTCCATAAGGCCAGATGTGAGCCATATGGTGACCTACTGTTATAGGCATGAGACATAAGTCTTGGCTGAATCATGATGCATAAAGTGCCCCAGTGGAAAGGATATCATTACTATACTCATTGCTTTATGCGGAAATAAGATTTTTGGAATCTAAAGGGTACAAACTGGAGTTTAGGTACCTGCTGAGATCATTCTGTCTCGTTGCTCTGGCAGAATCACCACAGTATTTCAGGGTTTTATTTCACATTTTTGTTTCTTATGCTTTGTTAGTGGTCATGTTAAAAATTAAGAGCTTGATATAAATACTATCAGTAATAACTGAATTCCACCTAATTTTTAAAAATCCAAACTGTACAATATGATAGGTACACTTGACATAATTTGGTTGACAATACATAAATCATAGTCTTGAGGTCTAAGATTTAGATTTTAAGGCACTCCTTGCCATGGATAGTAATGGAACCACAGGTCACTTATTCAGTCAACAGCACTTGTTTTCCAAGTGAATTGTGTACAGTTTAAATCATCAGGAGTAGTGAGGTCTCATCTGGAGACCCCTGAGAGCTGACGCATGTTGAGGCTGATCTTTTGTAGTCCTTGCCTAGTTGGGCAGGTAGTTGCTCATTTGCGGTCTCAAAATGATCCTTCCATTGGCTCCTGCAGGCTACAATTCCAGTTGGGCAAAAGTGATTTGCAGAAATCATTCTAAGTTGGGAATTGCGTTCCTGGAGGCTTCCAGAGACCAGACTTAAGTCTGACTTAAGCCATGACATATTTCTAAGTTCCAGAAACTTTGGCTACAATATTCTTTGGAAACTGTATGCCTGCCAGTAATTCCTTACATTTTCCCTCATATGAGTACATGATGCTCAACATTAATATTTCTGTTGATTTAATCCCAAATTACCCTTGCCTGGAAATACAGAATTGATAGAAGATCAAAATTCAGACAGTCTTAGCAGTGTATGGAAGAGCAAAATGTAAGTGATACTGATATCAAATGTACCACTGCAGTTCTTTGGGTGTTTTCCTTTGTACAGGCATATCACTGTGTTCTTATTTTGTCTACTTTTAAAAGATAGTGTTTTGTCCAAGCCCAAACAAGAGATTTTAAAAATACAGGGTTCTAATCTATTGCTAATCCCAACTAGAGCATGCCTAATGGCCCAGTGGGATTTACATAAGTGTTGGCTTACAATTCAGCAATTAATTCAATGAATTTACTTTTAGTTAATAACAGGATATTAGACTAAGAAATGGATGTGGCTATGGGTGTTCAGACTTTGTTTTCAACAGATTGTACACTGATCAGCCCCAACATTAAAGCCATTGACAGGTGAAGTGAATAGTGCTGATTATATCATTACAATGGTACTTGTCAAGGGGTGGAACATATTAGGAAGCAAATGAACAGTCAGTTCTTATGTTGTGTTGGAAGCAGAAATTGCGGGCAAGCAAAAGGATCTGAGTGAATATGACAAAGGCCAAATAGTAATTGCTAGATGACTAAGTCAGAGCTTCTCTAAATCAGCAAATCTTAGGGGTATGCTGTGGTTAGTACTTACCAAAAGTGGTTCAAGGAAGAACAAATGGTGAGCCAGTGCCAGGGTTGCAGATGTCCAAGGCTCACTGATGCATGTGACGAGCAAAGATTAGCCCATCAAGTCCAATCACACAGAAGAGTTAATGCAGCTCAGATTTCTGAAAAACTTAATACAGGCCATGATAGAAATGCATCTCAGTTTGCTGTGTAGCCATGGATTGGTCAGAGTGCCCATGATGACCCCTGTCCATCACTGAAAGCACCTACAGTGTGGGACATGAGTGCCATAAGTGGACCTTGACGTAATGGAAGAAGGCTGCCTGGTCTGATGCATGCGTGTCGTTTACCTGGGAAAGGGATGGCAGTAGGGGCGTTTATACACGACCCTAAGCTCCGTGGCAAAGGGCTGCAAGCTCCGGACCTTAAAAATGTTTCCCCACCAGGTCCGGAGTTTGCAGACAATTAAGTGCGACCCCGCCCGCCTAAGCGCGACCCAGCTGCACTTTTCTTGTACCTGCTCTTTGATGGTGAAAAATATTTAATGCGGATGTGCTGGGCTCTCCTCGCTTCTTTTTGTTTTTGTTCTTTGCCTCCCGCCCCTTTAAGAGCAACCAGGAAGTCACCGGCGGCTCGCCCGGCAGCTCCCACCGGCACCGGGGAGGTAAGGCTTTCTTCTTTTGTCCTTTTTTTCCCTCCCTCTCTCACGCAGCCAGCAGACAGCGTGGAGACGCACGAAGAGCGACAAACCCCTAGGATGGCTGGTCCGAATTTAAGGGACCAGCGGATCTTAGGGGTCGTGTAAAAGCGCCCTAGGATGCCCTATGGAGAGAAGGCTGGCCAAGGGAGGCAGAGTTATGCTCTGGGCAATGCAGTGCTGGGAAACCTTGGTCTCTGGCATTGTTGCAGACCACTATATATCTTCATGACAATGGTGTTCTCCACTGATGGCAGTGACCTCATTCAGCAAGATAATTCACCCAGCTACACTGCAAAGATTGTTCAGGAATGGTTTGGGGAACATAAGAGAGTTCAGCATGTTGCCTTGGCCTCCAAATTCCCCAGATCTTAAGTCTGTTTGAGCATCTATGGTATGTTCTGAAAAACCAAATCTTATCCATGGAGGCCCTGCCCCACCTTGCAACTTGCAGGACTGTTAATGTCTTGGTGCCACCAGTTACCACTGAACATGTTCAAGGGTCTTGTGGAGTCCATGCCTGGATGCATCAGACCTCTTTGGGCTGCATGAGGAGCGCCTACATATCAGACAGGTGGTGGATTTGTTTATGTATTTTTAAAAAAAGCAGAAATGAGGAAAATTGCTTTTTTGACTAGTAGTTTCTAGAATCTGCTAGTCAGCAGAGCTACCACTTTCCAAAAAAAAAAAAAAAGGTAATTTCCCAAGTTCTGCCAACTCACAGAGAGCATGCAAGTAGTACAGTATTATGAGTTCCGTTTTTTGGGGACCTTTTGCGACTCCAGTCGCCATGCTGTGTTGGGTGTCCACACTATTCTAGGAGATTTTGTCCAAAAAAAGTCCCTTTGCCCGATCTTGGACTACAATGTGGGGTTTGGGTGAAATAGACCTACAGCTTATGATCATTAGGGAGTTCTACCTCTTTCTCCGTACTTTTTAAAGTATCCACTGAACAGCAGTAAATATAGTACTTTTTAAAAAAATGAAACTGCAAGTTGACTACTGTAATAATTTTTGGTTATCTGCAGGAGGCAATGCTTCTCTAGCCTCCTCCACTTATGTAAATATTTGTAACACTAAAAATGTAATATTGCAGAAACTGCAGCTCCAGCTTGGGTTGTCTGCATATTGTTATGGCTGTAGACATACATAACTCATTCCCCTGGAAAAGTCTGTTTTCATAGTAATGTCGTTACTAAGCAATCTCGCAGGTGCCACGGTGCTGGGAATGCACATCCTGGACAACTTCTAATGGCTGCTGACACCAGGCCTCATTCCATATAAAAGCGAGCAAATCCTAAATCATCGGTGAAGCCACATTGCTTACTTGCCCCCATCATTCAAGCATGTCTTTACATCAGGGACTAAATCTATCATGACACAGTTTAAGCAAGAAATTTATTACGTGGAGCCTAAAAGCCCTTCTGAGTGGCTCTGAAAAATTAAAAAAAGTAAGATTAAGCTTTCCACATAAAGTATGTGCTTTCCAAGGAAATATTACTAAATAAATAACAGGGTTTTAAAAAAAATCCATAGAAAAACATTCCCCCATTTCTACACTTTTATGTTTCAAGCTCAGACCACCTCTCTGCACCATCTGGATGTGTATATCATAAAACACGAAACACATTTTACTAATGAAATGATGACACAATTGAAATACTTCTTCAAAATCCATCTAATTTTCTTCATAATAATCTTGACATGTGTTTTAAGTCTTCAGATACACTTTTATGTTTGATAATGTTCTGGGTATTGATACTGGTTTGATAAAACACACCTTTACGCCAGTCTGGCTAGGCAAGGTAGTTCATCAAGCTTTATTTTGTCATGTTTCAAAAATGCTCAACATCTATATAATTTATTTTTCAGAGGATAGGCCTGTGTGAATGGTTGCTATGGTGCAAAGTGTTATTGCATCCAGTGCGGAAGATGTATTAAACCACAAATGAAAAGTAGCATGTTACAGTAGTTTGCCCTTTAAATCGTGTCAGCTGCAAAGCTACAGTCCCTTGAGGAACAACAACAACAACAACAACAAAACAACAAATACATTGGTGAAGCTCATTCCCACAGCAACACCTTCTGTTCCTAAAACAACATTGCCCACAAGCATACACTGGATATGGAGGTACAACAGGCTACTTTGGTTTCTATTATTTTTAACAACCACCTTTCTCTCAGGAGGAGCCAGCTTTAATGCACAGTTAATAAAATGGTAAACCGCCCAGAGACTACTTGAAGTGGTATGGGGCGGTATATAAGCAGAACACTTTTTTGAAATAAACATGGATGTGGTGTTTGCCAAAAATCCTCTTAAGCTTCTCAGACACTCCAGCCATGTAGGGAATGACCAGGTTCTTCCATCAGGTCGGGGTCTCAGGCTGATCCATTGTTCTTCTGGGTTGGGACACTGCTTTGTTGAAGGCCCACTTTGGATATCCAAAGGCCTTAAGTGCTGTCTTCAGCTGCCTGTCTTCCTTCTTCTTGGCTTTATACTGAGTAGTTCAGCTTCTGCTGCTGGCAGATTGATGCTGTGAATGGCAGATTCTGTAGCTGTGATGAAATCCACATCAGGAATCTGTTTGGGTGTGATGGCAAAATTTAGGCCTTTGGATAGGACCTCCCTCTCTGCCTGGGCGAGTTCCCTGTTTGAGAGGTTCTTCACCCATTTGTCCTTTATATCTCCTGTAATGGTCCCATCATCCTACTTCCTCCTGCCAATTTCTTTTCTAACTATTTCTGGGAGAGAAGATCAAATTTCATTTGCCTCTCTTTGCCTTTGCAATGCTGGGCCAGTTGTGCTTTCTGGACAAAATCTATGACTGCATCTGGTGCTGGTTTGGATAGGGTGGGAAGTAGTTCCTGGTGAAGGTAAGGTGCTCAGGCACAGTCTATCTGCCACTTATCAGGCTGTGATTTAAACAATACCTAGACAAATCAAAACTACTTCACACCTTCACCACCAAGGCCATAGCTAACGACCCTTACTCAGCATCTTAGGCCATTGTTCACTTTAAGGCTGTTGAGACTGTTGTCTACCTAACTGGCCTATTCAGGCCATTGTTTATCTTATGAGCCTATTTCATACCAGGGTGAAAAGATGTCAAAGTGAACTATAAAATGGAGGACTCACAACTAGCTTTCTTTAGACTGATGAAGCTGTTTGGATGAGCAGTGACACGTTTCAATCTCTCAAGAAAAAGAAGTCTAGTTGCCATGATTTAACTTCCAGATAAACTCACCTGGATGACTGATAATCTTCACAGACATATTGGTAGCACTATTTCAAGTGATAGAGACTAAATCTTTCAAAACCCTAACAAGGGTATGCCAACAAATATGGAAAACAGAACAATGGCCTACAGACTGGCAATATTCTATTCCTAAAGAAAAGAGATGCCAAGCAGTGCACCCTCTAAAGAGGCTCATCAATCATATTTCTCTTGCAAGTGAAGTGATGCTCAAGGTGTTGACTTGTATGGAGTAATGCCTGATGTTCAAGCTGAGTCTGAAATGGAAAAAGCACTCAAGAACATACTACAAATATCTACTAGATTCTGGAACATACCAAAATATTTAAGAATAAGAGCAGTCTCTGCTTTGAAGTCTACAGGAAACACTGACTGTGTGGATCATGAGAAATTACGGCTTGTTTTGAAAGAAATAGGTGTTCCGTAGCACTTGATTGTCCCGATGTGTGACCTGAAATATGGACAGAATATGTAGAGACAGAATGATTTCTGATAGGCAAAGGGGTCAGATAAGGGTGTGTTTTAATCTACTAATCTGTTCAGTCTATATGCAGAACATCTAGTGGTAACTGCTGCAGCTTTAACTGTGCCCACAACCTGGGGCTCAATTCCAGGTAGCAGGCTCAAGGATCACTCAGCTTTCTATCCTTCCGAGGTCGGTGAAATGAGTACCCAGCTCACCGGGGGGGGGGGGATATTTAGTCTGCATAATTACCATATTTTCCAGTGAATAAGACAATTTTTCTTCTTATTTTGTTTCTTAGGATTGTGCTCATTTAGACTAACCTTGTCTAAAACCCTCCAAAAACTTATCCCCCTCCCTCTTTCCCCATGCTGCCTCTGCCTCACAGAATGC
This sequence comes from Phrynocephalus versicolor, assembly GCA_023846285.1. Classification (NCBI taxonomy): domain Eukaryota; kingdom Metazoa; phylum Chordata; class Lepidosauria; order Squamata; family Agamidae; genus Phrynocephalus; species Phrynocephalus versicolor. The sequence continues at coordinate 56,225,337 of JAHTLZ010000016.1, forward strand.
CTTCAGGAGCTGTTTCACTTGTGTGCGCTCTGCCCCATGCATCCCATCAGGGACAGATTCCCCCCTGTTCCTGCCCTGGATCTGGTGGGCATGCCCCCGCCACCGTGTGGACATTTTTGAGATTACTCATTCATAGGGTTGTTGTAAACTGCAGGTGACTTGATGGCACATAGCAGCAACAACAGCCTGTAAGGCATTAGGCCATCAAGTCAGTCACCATGCGTGCCTGTCATTAAAAAAAAAAAAGCTTGTTGGAAATGTGCAGACGATAACACAGATAAAAGCATAAGAATACTCCAACTGAGCTGACATGTTTTCAGCTCTTTTTTTTTTGGGGGGGGGGGGAGTCCAACCTATAGATTGGCCTAAGGCAAAGGTTAATGGCTCCAGAGCTTGTCAAGATTGAATCATAATGGAATCTTTAATAGGTTTTTAATTGAATCACAGGTGAACATAAATAAGGAGAAGGGAATGCGCACAGGAGAGCTAACGTTATAGACACAGAGTCTGGATGCATGTTTAGACTGAGACCTCAAAAGAAAATTAGAACTAAGGTTTACAAATCTGTCTTGCAGTCTTTATTATGCAGGAACTTTTCAAATGTTTCTGTAACTAAAAGATAAAAATGGACATGTAATTACTCAAACAGAACTGTGACATATAGATTGTGTTGTGAAGACCTAAGCTTATGAAAAGGATGCTTCCTTAGGTTCTGAATATTCTGCAAATAAATACTGAAAGACAAATGGCCCAGATACCATTTGGTAGTAGGGCAGCTATTTTTTTGTAAATAAATAAATAATAAAAAAGTTGGAAAGCAGTTTATATGCAGAAGTGATTTGAGGACTTGTTCCCTGTATGGAATATGTCTCCAGATTTTATCTATTAATATTTACTTATTTTAGTGTTTACCTCAGTAATATATTTTGTAATAAAAATCCTCTTGAAGCCTTCGTAATGTTAAATGTAAGGCAATTAGCAGCAACCAAGCATTAGTTATGTCATCAATCAGACTTTCAGACACTGTTTTGGCATATTCCTGGTAGAATTTGCCTGGAAGTAGATCAGATTGATCTGAAAGTCTCTTGCTCTAATAAATGCTTGACCTCTAGGTCTGTTGAATTCACTAGACACAGAGAACCTGGGAACCAATCACCTTAGTGGAACATCCTGTTTTGCAACCCTCGTTTGATAAAGGCCTTGACTGCTTTCAACCTTTTCAAGATGACTAGATGAAAGCTGCTCTCTCAAGAGTGGAAAGGTTAATCGACTACAGTGCGGTTAATCAATCACTTGAAAAGACTGAGCACTGGTAGTTCCTTCTTCCAGCCATTGGTTCTTGCAAAGTCATATGGGACCCTCTCCTACATCTTAAAGGAAGGACAGATAAAAACACAGCTCATTGAGACCAAGGAGGTCTGAATCAAACCCTTCTGGTAGCACCTCTGCTTCTCAGAAAATACATTTTCTTGGTCAGTTCCATCACTTAGCAAAATAATTTGCATATTTTATTCAGTAGCACTGAAGCAGCATGGTAGAAAGGCAACACTCCAACCAGAAACCATGTTTCGGATACGAACATGGTCTTGCATGTGAATTGTTCACATAGTGTCTGGATTCCTCATGTCCACCCCAGCAGTGACTGCCAATCTAAAAAACTTGATTTACATTGGAATATATTTGCTCCCAGCACACTTCTGCAGTCTTACTCCAGCTAAATATGTGAACAGAAGCCATGTCCAGTCTTCCTTTTGCCCATTGAATTCAATAAGCAAGTGAAATGCGTAGTTAAATCTTGCCCACTAAAATGGTGTTAAGATTTATTTCAACTGTGGTTGGCTCATGCTCACAAATAGGAAGGAATAGGAATACTGAAACCATGGTGGGGATGTGGACTTTTAGCCAACTTCTTTTGTGAGTTTTGGCATTTTGTGTATACGGGATGTAGTCTATGGGGGCCCAGAATGAATCATCAGAGTTTCCATTATTTCATATGGGGAAATCTGCTTTGACATACAAGCGCTTTGGGGTGCAAGCATGTTTCCAGAACGAATTACAGTGGACCGTTGTATAACAAACAGTTTGTATAACATAAAATTTGTACAACACAAAAAATTCTGGAGATAGGGGAAATTTGCTTAACATAATCGCGTATGGGGCTAATCTGTACAACATAAAAATGGGATCACTCTCTTTTCAATGCATTCCTATGGGAAATCTGTATAAAGGAAAATTTGCTTAACATAATTTCATTTGGAACGAATTAAGTCCTTTGTACAAGGTACCACTGTATGCTCATAAACCAAGGTATTACTGTATGTACATGAGAAGAAGGAGAATGACTAATTGCATTGGCTCTACTGCCTTTTGCAAACAGCCTTAAATCTTTTTCACTGAAACTAGAAGTTACGTATGCCTGTGTCCATTAGTTTTTGTGAGGTCATCATAAAAAAGCTGAGAGGGCTGTTAAATGCAACAGAGTAGAAAGCAAACCATAAGGGAATTAAAAGCTCTGTCAGTAAATATACAACATATTACTCACTCAAATCATGTTACTCAAGTTATTTCCAGATGAGCAATTCCTAACAAAACAATGTGCCATTTCCAGATAAATCACTGCATAAACCAGTGGGTTGGACTTGTACAATACAGAAGAATCTCAGTCTTCATTTTTTTTCAATGAAAATGTACTACAGTAAGCCAACAAAACCCAAACTTGACTAGAGGTGTTTTGCAGGAATAGGAATACAGTATCTGATGACTAATGTTAAATGGTTTCAGTGAAAAACTGAAATATTTAATGTTCCTTAAATCAGTGTCCTCCAACCCCAGTCCAGGGACCAGGCTGTGCATACTTCTTCCCCGCTACACGCAGGACTTTTTCTCCTTTGTACACCTGTTGTGACTGTTTTGTTTTGGTTGCAATGAAACCAGCACTTGGAGAGGGAGGGAGTTATGTATACCTTTGCCCATGAAAAAGCACCACACAGTGAGAAATAAATGGTCCCTAGTATTAAAAAAAAAGCTTGTGGACCACTGCCCTAAATGGCTGGGGCCCAGTTAAATATGGCTACAGAGAGGGCACATTGGCAAGGGAGTTGAAAAAGCAAAGGATTAAAAAAAAAAGAATGCATTTTCTTATTCATTCTACTACTACCTTATTCTGTTCCATTCCAGAAATACAAATGTATCAATAAAATAATTAATTAAAATATAAAAGGCTATCATAATACACTAAGCCCCCGGCTATCATGGGGGTTAGGGACCCACCTGACCTACAATCATTGAAAATCCATGATATGTGGATGCAGGTTGTGTATGGGGGTGGGGCACAATTCTAAACATTGCATGCCGCTCCCGTGTGTGTGTGTGTGTGTGTGTGGGCAAGTGGTGCATGATCTTTAAAAATGGCTCTCGGCCGTGGAGCCAAAAACTTCCCCCTTTTCCCTCAAGGCCTTTCGGGGTACTGCAGTCCCGCAATATAGTGGGACCACAGTATATGAACCACGAAAGCGCGGGGGACCACTGTAGACCCATTGCTACAGAAAATTGAAGCCATCTTCATAAGAATCTAAAAGCTCACTGTGACATGTAAACTGCAAAAGACCAAGTCAGAAAGGATTACCCAAGAAAGGAGTTTCACAAATATGTGCAGAATATACACAATGGTGCAATCCAATAGATCTCATGGTGGGTAGCAATATTCCAGTTTCCTGGGAATCAGCAGTTTATTTTGAAAGGAGAGTGGAGACTGAATCTTGCTCTTGCTTCTTCCAGGAACAGCCGAGTGGTAGGATTCCAGTGAGCTATGCTGTGTGCAACATACAGGGCTCCAGAACTGTGCCTGGAGCTTCCATCATGTGTGCCCATTGAGCCTTGGGCTGAAGCAGGACAACAAAGATTTAAGAGAGAATGCAAGTACATTTAGCAGGGGGTGCAATTTTGCCTACTGTGGCAAAAATGCCATGCCAAACAGTTGGTCGCCGTTGAGCTGAGCAAACCATTAAAAACACCACCCAAATTGGAAGTATTTAAAAATCTTGCAATTTTATTTGCATATAAAGGCCGCTAGATATATAATATTGCAATAAATTTAAAGAAACAACTGCTTTCCTAAATTCGATGGAAATAACATGAAAGAGAATAAAGCTCAATAGAACAGAAGGAACTATTTGCAACAATATTTTGTGCTAGCAAGATTGCATTTACACACAGTGCAAAAAAAGGGAAAAAAGAGATGAAAAGACAAGTCAATAATATTTTAAATATAAAGGACAACAAAGCCTTGTTTTAGTTAGGCTTGATTGTATTCATTTGATTCTATACATGCCTGAAAACTGCACAAAGATTTTAAACTCAAGGGCCTTGAGTGCTTTTAGGGAGGGGAGGGGAGGTCTCACATCCTTCATAATGCAGATGTGCTGTATACAGCATAATTTTGCTGATGCTACATTGGCAATATTAAATGCCTCAGTCATAATGCACAAAAAATATATATAAAATCCGTATTTAAAAGGAGTTTGCATTTACATGGTTTTTTTTAAAACTGCATGGAACACTTGCTCCCTGCAGTTTTCATTGCCATATTTTAAAAGCTAAAATAACTTAAGAAACTCAACCCCAAACAGTGACAATTTAGATGATCACATGCAAGAGGCTGCGATTTAATTGATCATTAAAGCAGAGACAACCTATATGCCTAGAAGGCTATTTTCCCCTCACTGAGGCATTACTGTCAATAGGCAAGAGTTTACACAGCATGCACATGTATCAGTAGTAAGGGTAGCCCTAGGTCTGGGAGGCTGTCTCCCTCTGAAGAAGTGACAAAAGTGATTGTTTCCACACTCGGACACAGTCTACCCTCATATGTAGTAGGTATGTGAGCTTGGATAGATCTAAGAATTTTCTCAGCTGAGAATGGGTTTCTTCAGTCTTCAAAGTATGAGTCAGCATCTACTGAAATGAATACAGACTCCACATTCTGTTTTACAGCCCCGTCACCTTGTTTCATGACACAGTGAAGCATGCTTAATCCCATTTATTCCAATAGCCTTAAGCATATCTAACTTTGTGTGGGACTATGGTCCAAACGTGCTCAGAAACATGAACAGAGCTCTGAGCCAGAATGCCTACACAGGATAATAAAATTAAGAGAAAGAGGGAGGGTAGCATTACCTCTTTAGAAATATTTATTTTAAAAAAATCAAACAATAACAGTTGTGCAAATTTGGGGTGTTTAATTTTTTTAAACACTGTCTTTTAAATCTTATTTAATAATATTAATATAAGGTGTCTCACTCATTAAAAGAAAGCTTGGCTGTCCTTTTGAGAACACTGACATTTTACAATGGCAAGATAATTAAAACATAAAACTTCATTTTACAAATTCACAATGCTTTTATCAATTCCAAATGGATGCTGCAGTTCCAAAAAAAAAAAAAAGCCACAACCTTTATCTTTTTTTTCCTTTTGTACCAACAATTTACAAAAAAGCCCCACAGTATTTATAAAGAAACATGTTAGGAGAATGAATTTTTTTTTAATTAGAAAAATGGCAGTTTATAGACCTTCCCTGATGCAGTACTGCTTCATGATCCTTGTGGGGTTGGCAGGTCAAATATAATTGGTGGGTTGGTTGGCTGAAAGCTGACTGTACATGTTGAGGCATTAATGTACGTTGTGTAACCATCTGTCATAATGCCATAACCTGTAGGGAAAATGTATCACACTTACTGTAATGTAAACAAACAATGCTTGCCTAGTACAGTGACTCAGGGTGGCAAAAAGAAAAAGCTTTTCAGGAGTAGGCCTCTGGAATTGAGTTCAGCTAAGTCTTTCAAAATGCAGCCCAAAGTCACCACATGATTTTAATTTTTTCAGAATACAAGAAAAGATATTGCTTTAATAAGAACCTCCTGTTCTAATTTTTTTTAAAACAGTATATGGAACTAAAGAAAGGAGCTCAAAATAGCGTTTCCCCCTTTTCCTCATAGCTTGGTTCTTTTGTAACCTGGAATATTTCTAGCATTTACCTCAAAATCAATTATTTCAAGCCCCATTCACTGTTCAGTCCTAATCATTCTTATACAGTATGTATGCAATTGTTTCGCTTTTGACACAGCATTCTTCCCATGTAGAGACTCAAGATGCCTTATAAAATGACTAAGAAAACAGAGATAACTAAAAAGAAAATAAACTAGAACATTACAGTACAATTAATACCAAAGTAATGTTTAGAAAACCCTATAACTTAAAAAAGTTATAAATACTTTGAAGAAAATAATAAAATGTGCAGAAACCCCCATTAGGACCTCCTTTCTCAGCAGCTCAGTCAATATCAGAAGCCTGTCTTCAAGGTAAGGATTTACGGTACTTGCTGCCCAAAGGGCAGCTAAAGGATCCAGGCAACTATGGAAGCAGGTTCCGTAAACTAGAAGCAACCCACTCAAAAAGCTTTCTCGTGTCTCCTCACCACAGGGCCCTGTTAAGGATGGCCGAACCACAGGAAGGCCCACTCCAACGGTATTAACACCTGGGATGAATCATGGGGGAAATGTGATCAATGAGATAGCCTGGACCCAAGTCACACAGATATTTATAGTCATAAGAAACACTTTGAGTTGCCCCTCAACAGTAGCCAGTATTTATGGGCTCCCTGTAACTGGCTGATCCTGGTCTTAATCAGCTGAGGCTTCCAAGCATTTTTCAATGGTAGCCCCACATACAGCACATTTAAGTAATCCAAGCAGAACATAACTAATATGTGTCACTACAGCCATAGCCAGATCAGACACTTCCGAGAACAGACACAAGTGGCACAGTAGCTTCAGCTGTGCGAATGTGCTCTGGGCTTCTGCCAAAACATGAAAATCCCAATCCAGGGATAAATCCAAGATGGAGAACCTGAGTTTTCAGCATGACTATAATGTCTTATTCTACTAGCCGATTGACCCAGAGCACCTCTGTCTTGCCAGATTAAGTTTCAGTTTGTTCACTCCGAGCCAGTTCATTACTGACTTCACTCAATGGTTTAATACTGAAACAGTCTCCTTGGAGTTGGAAATGAGAGAGGGTTTACACTTGTTTCTTTATATTTATGTCAAACTAAACACCATCTCTCAAAATGGGACTCATAACAAATATTTCTTCACAAGACTTTCTACCTCTCATATTCAATGACAAAATTAAACCTACTGAGCAACATAATTTACACTTGTTATTCTTGCTACTCTTACATCTCCAAAGGTATTCCTTGCAATCCACTGATTGAAGCCCTCATTCAAAGGGGTGAGATTAGAATTGGTGGAGGCATTATAATTTAGAATGCAAAGGCAGGGGGAGGAGAAACCCAAGAGAGATACTTGGATTGAGATTATGCAGCAGACCAAAAGACAGGCTACAGCAATTTGTACTGACCTTGTAATTGTTCCTATCTGCAACAGGGGCAGGCAGAACCCATCACGCTCTGAGGATTTAAGCCCTATTCAGCTGTTCAGAAAAGGGTTCATCAGAACATGTACAGAAAGAAAGCCTCATCCCCTCTGTTGTTGCAGAAAGTGTCAATTTGAAAAGGAAAGCCTTTGCTACCCATGCGGATTTTCAATGTAACTGTGGACCCCGAAAAACAGCAGCTCTGAATCCAAGGAGAGCCCTCATGGGGTGAGTAGAGAGCACCTTCCTACTTGGGGAATTCCCTCCTGATCCAGTCATGAGCCATACCCTAGGGAAGTGGTGGCAAACCATTGGCATTCCAGGTGTTTAGGACCACAACTCCCACAGTCCTTTGCCATTGGCAATCTAAGCTCAGAATTTTGGGAGTTGTGGTCCAAAATATCTGGAGTGCCGAAGGTTCATCACCACTGCCCTAGGACCATGTATGCAATAACTGCTTGCTCTGAATAACTAGGAGGTTTGGGATGTCTGAACAAATATGAAGAATACAGAACAAAGTAGGTTTCTGCTCATTTTAAGAACTTCCAGAACATGGCCAAACAGCCTGAAAAATTCACAACAGCTATCAGATCCCAGCCATGAAAGCCTTTGAGAATACAGAAATATAATCAGTTACCATTTTGGTTCTTTTGAATGCTCATTAAGTTCCTTTATACTTGCATGCACTGCCTACCTAGGCATAAACTTAGACCACACAATGCTGGTCTTCATCATTACTTTCATAATGCTATCACATGGTAAGAAATCTTTGCTTTCCATCAACCTAGCATTAATGTTGCTGGATTACTTTCAGCTTTCAGTACAACTACAAAAGCTGTAGGTGATTTACATGCCATATTTCAGACGTCTTTCCCTTATTTTCTTCTGTATTCACTTAACATGGATATTCTAGCATTATTATTGATACTAATATGTCCAAATCCTTCTTAGATGCATAACAGTACTTGGATGGATGTTTTTCATTATAAAGTCCTTGTTTATAGGACTCTATAATTCAGGCATAAAATTAATTTGATGTAAAGTTATGTGGATTTGAGAAAAATCACCAATGCAATGCAAGTGACCCATATTCTTCAGTATAATGTCCTCTAACTGAGTGAACCTATAGAGAACTTAATTAGAGACAGCAGAATCTGTGGGTTAGTTGTAGAATATAAAGCATGCAAATATGTACTTTTTGGTTCTAAGGTCATGGAGTATTGCTCTTTCTACTGGACAACACTTCTAGTATTTTTCTCACTAGGAGATAAAAGCTGCTAAAGTTCATTAAATATTTAAAAACCACATAAATTTTACTTCAGGAAACTTGTTACCTCATGCCCAGCTATGGAAGGATATTTGTTTTTTTAATTATTATATGCAATTGTTGTACACTGCCTGGAGTTCCTTTGGGAAGACGAGCGGTGCAGAAACAAACAAACAAACAAATAATGTGCCGTGTGCCCTCATTTGAAATGAACATTAAGGCAAGATGTTTGGAAAAGTTCCTCTAAAACACATACAAGCTACTAAAAGCAAAATAAGATGAGGGATGTAATTTAAAAATGTGTGCTCACTTATGTGTATGTCATTTAGTGTTTTATTTCTCCATCTGTTCTCCTATATTGTCCATATCTTGAATTTTCCTTAAGAAACATATGCAGAATGAAGCCATTTGCCCCACATAAAGTAATGGTTATCAATGGCCTCCTTTATTTGACTGACAGTAGATTAGTTAAAGCTGTTCTCCACAAGCACAATTATACCGGATGTTTGTTCATGCTTCATTGAATAAAGAATGAAGGGATATATCCTCTCACCTAATACTAATCCGTAAGAGTATATCAGGCACAGGAGTGCAGGGACTGCATACCTCTGCAACATGTTTCTGCCTTAAGTTACAAATGGTACACAAACAGAGATGACATCACAACTACTGTAAATGGCACTATATGATTTGCATCCCCTGAGGAATGATACGGATACATGATTCCCACTATCTTGTACCACTTAAGCAATTAATGCCTACTTTTATAATACTGAACTGCACTAAGCAAAGACCCTGAGGCCCTTATATTGTATGTTTTAGGGTATCCCATTGACTTTTAGTTTTCCCCCAAAATATTTCCTTTGGCAAGATTTGGTATCTTTCCTCATGTAAACGTATTTCTGTGAAGTAACTCCTTGTGACTGGTTCCATCTATAAAACATGCCATGGTTATCAAAATGTTTGAGAGCTTCTGTTTCTTCTTTTCATGCTTGGCACCATTTTAATGCAGTATTAATGCAAGACATGTTACTGCCTGGAGTAGAAGCGCTACATTTTAAAATGTCTTCTTTTACCCTTCACACTAGGGATGGGCATTTTGTTTCGGAACCAGTAGTTTACGAAACAAACCACACGAGCCCAGGTGGTGCTCGGAACCATATGATACATGTGGAATCAATTGCTTTATCTTTCTCTGGGCTTGCAAGGAGTTAAACTGCAATGAGGAAGCATGCTATGACATCATCTTTCCTCCTCTGTGGGTGCTGGCTAATCAGGAGCTGTGCAGGGACAGGCATCACCCCGCACCCCTGTCTGATTCGCCAGCACCCATGAAGGAGGAAAGATGATTTCATTAGCTTTCACGTCCTCTCACCTAGTCCACATTTCCCCCTAAGGTCACTCATTCCCCTGTCAACATTTGGTAATATATAGTTGGTTTTGTGATAATAAAAACCCTCAGATATTCACAATCCCTATCTCAATCACACTCCATTTATATAAAGGAACCAGTTTTTGCTATTTTTGTTTTGTTTTGTTTGAAGATCTACCGTACTTCTGGGACAAAAAATCCCTACATAAAGATTTAGTCAGTAAGTAGCGAGCATCTTCCTATCATGTCTACGTCTTACCTTCATGGATCCCACCAAAGACATGAAGTTTGGGCCTCACTCGTCTCTGTACTGTGTTTAAAAGCTCCACACAACCAACTCTTTGCAGCTCCTTTGGAACCCAGTCTCGAAAACCTGAAAGCACAACGCAATCAATACTCTTAATTTTCTCTATTCAGGTAAGGTTTCAGGCAGATTTTCAGGAAACTATAACTCACTGAAGGTTTATTGCATTATCTGTAACCCTAACATCTCCATTAAAGCATGCAATGGCTTTTAAGAAACTTTTCATTGTCACTTTGCCTCTTTCAGGTTTCTGGGCATTCTCCCTTCCCATTAGGTCTGCCTCCTCCTTCCCAATTAGCATTTATCTCAGTATAATTTGATTTATTAAACTACAAATATAGAATCTTCTACATCACATGAGTCTCTATGACATTTATTCCCAGTAGAGGGGCCAGCTCCCCGCTCTTCCTCGGGCTCTTTCTGTAACTGCCTTTGCCAGACTGGTCAAAAAAGATTCCTGTCATGGTTACTTTCTGTACAAAGTGGGCAGAATTAGCTCTCTGCACCTCATGTTTGCCAAATATTCAAAATACCAAAAACTTATTTTATTTATTTATTCGATTTTTATACCGCCCATCTGGCAGCGAGGTCACTCTGGTGTATATAAGGGCTGTCCAACTTTGAACAGGCCAAAGTCTACTTTTTCCAGACGAAAGTGCCTGAGGGCTAATACACTAAAACCTCTACCTATGAATTATGCTCATAAGTTAAAAAATTTTTTAAGTAGAACAGTGGTTTCCTATAGGAACACATTGAAAATCAATTAATCCTTTCTGGAGGGAACATATTTCAATGCATTCCTATGGTAAGTCTGACCAAGCACATGCTTCCTTTACACCCGCTCAAGCCGTTGTGGACGGGTGCTTGCGCAGATCGCCCCTTCTGCTTGCCTGGGCTGCTGGAAGACTTTTTTTTTTAATAGGTGCACTTTCCCTCCCAACCTGCCCGGGGCCTGACTTGACTCTAGTTCTCCTCCTGTTTTTCCCTTTCTCCCTTCCAGCCCCCTCGCTGCCACTGCTGCTGCCGCCCATAGCTCTCACTCACTTCTGCCATGTTCTCTGTGCAGCTGGGATGGGCCAAGCCAGCAGGGGAGAAATCACATTGCCATGGCGGTGCAAGGAGGAGGGAATGGCTCAGAAGGGGAGCAGGAGGAGCGGCAGGTCACCGTCTCCGTGAGGCAGCTGTGGGGGCGGGAGGAGGAGGAGGAGGAGGGTGGAAGGGTGGGAGGAAGGAATTCTCCGGGGCGGGGAGAAGAGGAGGACGTCACTACACAAAAGAGGTGGGCACGCCCATGATCCCACCCCTCGCTGTCCCCTCCACTCCCCTTCCTCCGATCTGCACCAACAATTGGTCATGCAAGACAGTGGCACTACAATCATCAGGCCGGAAGGGAGATCAGGGGACTGTGCCATGGCCCTTGAACTGCCCCACTCGGCTAAGACAGTGGGCTGGCAGACCCAGAGCTTTGCTGGGGCAGTGGTGGTCCTTGGGGTGGGGAAGGTAGAGGTGGAGAACTTATCCCCTCACATTTTTATTGATGGCTGGCAGGCTACTTTTGAACCCTTCACAGGCTACTGGTAGCCCCCGGTCTACCTGTTGGGCAGGCCTGGTGTATATGATGAACCATGTGAGCCTGTCCAACTTCTCAAATGCTGAAGAGACAGAGGTAGTACCCCCTCCTCTACATAATTCTATGCATTTTCTTTTTCAGCTTTATTTTATACTGAATGACTGTATGTAGCAACTGCTACAGGCTCTGAAAACAATGGGTACTGACATGGAACCTCACAGTGTTTGGAACAGAATCAAGATAGAATGAACCAGGTTTTCCACAGAAACAACGCTTGTCAACACCCGCCTATTTCTAAGACTTGGCCAGGAAGAAAGCAATAAAAGGAACAGTGAAAGAGCTCCTAGCATGTTGGCATTAATTGAACAATTTTAAAGAAAAAGCTACTGAGTTCTACAGATAATGCAGGAAATCCATAAAGCCTGACATCAATTATTGCAGAAATCTGTGGTCTGGAACACTGCATGCATAAAGATCAGAAGGGTGGAAAGTGCTAAGCAGAAGAAGAATTAAATCAGTATGAATGGGGGCTCCACATACATTCCTGGTTTTACTTAATCAACTTCAAAAGTGCTACACCAGGAACAAATTTGGCTAATGCTATTTCAGCAATGTGAGACATTCATTCAATTAGTTCATGTAGTTCACTTCTAATACAGATGAAGTACAATTTTAGAAATGAGAAATTTTGCTGTAAGTTTCAGGTAAAAAGCCCACTGGTTAATAAGAAGAGGCTAGTAAATAGAATTTTGGTGACACATATGATATTGTTAACGGGCAATCATAAACTTCATCCAAATATTTTGGTAACACATCTGAAATGTCAGAAGTTAAGTTTCTCACATACCAGCCCCAAAGCACACATAAATAAATTTACAAACATTCCCATCTGCTAAATTTTAAGGTTGTAAGAACTGTTGTACTAAATGTTGCTAATCACACTGAGAAGCCCCCAAGCAAGTTTCAGCCACAACTTTCTACATATTGCGGGAATGAATGGAGCAAATACAGTACTCGCAAAGTACCACATGTACTCCCCCCCCAAAAAAAGTAAGGGGAAATGTATGTGCGTCTCATATAGTGAATATAGCCCTCTGGACCTGGCGGCCATCGCTGCTCCCCTCCGGGCTATGGCCCATGGCTCCTTTCCTCCCTTGTTTCTTCTGTGACAGCACATGTGGATGCTGCCTGAGGGGCACCCAGGGGAGGAAGAAGTGGAGGTGGTGTCACTATCTGTCCTTGCTCCTTCTGTTTCTGTGGCTGTGACACCACTCCTCACCCTGCACCACCCTCACCCATGTTGCCACCACACTCCTCCTCCTCCTCTTCTTCGCCGCCGCTGCCACCTACTCCCCCTGGCCTAGATGACCTCCCATTGCTGGCCATGCTGAACAGCCACACCTCACCATTACATAAGGAGGAGCCACCTGAGCTGCTGCCATCAAGGCTGTAGCTGGGCCTGCTGCTTCACTACCACCGCTGCCGCCTGGAGCCTCCAGGGTGGCTGCTGCCAGGTTCCCGCAGCAGGTTCCCAGACCCAACCATAGTATGTATGTGTGAGTATTTTTTTTCCACACATACATACTTCTAAAAACCTAAGTACATCTTATGCTCCGGTACATCTTATGGAGCGAAAAATATGGTATTTGATGAAGAAGTACATTTTAACATATTGGAAGAAGTAGTCGACCGCAGCAAGATTTTTCACTTCTGCTTGACAGTGAAAAGACCAAGCTTCCTCCTCCTCCTCCTTCTTCTGGCCAAATTTGTTTGTAGCTTTCTGCATTTTGTGTGTGTCATCATTTCTTGCTCTTTATGCATTTGCTTATGTGATTCTCATTGGCCATTTTCTAGATATAAAAATATCTTAACATATTGCAATCAACATTTGTTTCACAAGCTTCTTTCTACCTTTTAAATGGTAACCTGTGTAGAAATTAAGATTCCATTTACAATGCAATTTAACTGAGAATGCACAGCACAGTAAATACACTGTATATTCTCAAAACAAGTTACATTTTCGCAAGCAAAGCCATTTGAGGTTCTCTCTGTTTCAACTTTTCTTGCATACTATTATCCTCAAGTTCAGTCAAACACAAATTCCAAGGTACTTATATTTAGGATAGCCACAAGAAATGGGATAGGGAGGATAGGTCTGGCTAGTGGAAAGAGAAAAAGTGGTACTACCTCTGAAATAGGAGGTGAAGAATAAAGGCAGTGAACACTGGCTAGGGAGATTGGGTAGAGCAGTGACTAAGACCTTTGTATGTCAGCAGCTCTGCTGCAGAGGTGCCTTTCTCCTATGAATTATTCCTTGGAAAAATCTGACTTCACTGGGACTGGCAGTTTCTTCCCTGTGATTGTCCTGATAACCGCATTGCAATAGTTTATACATTTGGCCTCATCTCCCTAGTGTTCTAGTGTTCCGACAGCAATCTGGGATGGTGGCCACAAGAGGGCAATTCTCATGGCACAGCTATCAGGTACAAAAAAACCAGCTGGGCAACCAGTGGCCACAGAGAGATCATTGTGTTCAAAAATCAAATTTCACTCCAAGCCAGCCTGGAAAATGATGAAGGATGATCATGCAATAACATAGGTCATGGGTTCTACAACCTTAGTGTTTTAGTGAAATATGTGATGCCCATAGATTACTACAGTCCACAACTCAGATAACTTTCAATGAAGAGGTTTAATGAGCCAATGCAAGGCACAGGTTTTATTGGAAATTATTTAGTGAATGTAGAACGGTAAAAATTAGAAATGAGAGGTGATCTCCCCATTCGATCTTCCCCTCACTGACCAGGTGAGTAAATGAAAAATGACAACATTCTTAGTTTATGATACTTGGACATAATCAAATTTCTGTGCCACTTACCAAGTGGAGGTCCATGGGTCATTAATATATCAATGCCTTCAGGAATAAGATTCCACTTGTCCAACAAAGACTGACCTCTGGGTAGGTTAAAGCCCCATCCATTAAACCATGGAGTCCTTTGAGGGGAAAAAATAATACAGATTATACTTTTTTTGAAAGCACAATTTGTTTCTGTCTTCCAAATTTGTCTTCACAGAGGATGCTTCTTCAGAACACGTACAACCATACAGACTCTTCAACTGTAATAGATTTAAACTATGGCCTTACTGATCTTACACAGTCTCTAAGTGGAGGAAAAATTGGGCATTAAAGAACTTCTTTTGTCACAATGAACAGATTTAATACAGAAGGACTATCATTTGCTATATTAACTATACAATCAATGAATATAAGATAGATCCTTATGAAAAACTACTTCCCTATAAGGCTCTTGTGGTTGCCAAAGGTTATCCTTCAAAAATTGATGCTTAGATGGACAAAAGGGTGGCCTTGAAGTGGCACTAATTATACGTTTCATGATATTTTTATATGAAAGGTTTGAATCTTGTGGTACAGCCATGAAAGAGCTGAGAAAATTTGTACAAAATAAAATATCGAATTGCCGCAGACCTCCATAGCTTTGAGAAGTTCTGGTTCTGGAGAAGACACATAAAAACCTTTGCTTTCAAAAATCTTTCTGGGTGACAAGGGAGAAACTGAAGTTGCTTACCTGTAACTCTGGTTCTTCGAGTGGTCATTCTGTGATTCCACACAATGGGGTTTCAGGTGTGCTCACAGAGCAGACCTCGGAGTCTTCCAAAGCTAGGTAATTAAAGAACCTCCTTCCCTATAAATATAGGTCCCGCCCCCCATACCTCAGTTCCACGCTCTTTTACGCCGCTGCTTATATGTGAACTAACGGAGGAAGACAGCTTGACGTGACAGAGCGGGGAAGGAGGGCGGGTTTGTGTGGAATCACAGAATGACCACTCGAAGAACCAGAGTTACAGGTAAGCAACTTCAGTTTCTTCTTCGTGGTCTTCTGTGGTTGCACACAATGGGTGAGTAACAAGCTGTACATACCGGTGGAGGGTAGTCACGGCAAGGCTGCTGACAGCACAGAACGTCCAAAGGACGTATCTGTTCTTTGTCTTGTATCTAGCCTGTAGTGTGAGGCGAATGTAGAGGCTGATGACCATGTCGCAGCCTTGCAGATGTCTGGAATGGCGACGCCCTTTAAAAATGCTGTCGAGGTGGAGATAGCTCTGGTGGAATGAGCTCTAATGTTGGAAGGCAGAGGGACTTCTGCAAGCTGGTAGGTTAAAGTGATGAGCTTTACTATAGATTTAGAGATAGCCTGGGGTGACATGGGTTGGCCTCGTTTTCGACCAAAATAACATAAAAAAAGACGGGAAGAAGATCTGTAGGATCTGGTGCGGTCCAAATAATACGCCAGGGCACGTTTAACATCCAATGAATGAAGGGAGCGCTCCAAATCAGTGGAAGGATTCGGGAAGAAGACTGGCAAATGGAGCGGTTGGGTTGTATGGAACTGTGAGACTATCTTAGGCAGAAAGGAAACATCCGGGAACATCATGACCTTGTTGGGGAAAAATTGGAGAAATGGCGGATCTGCTCGGAGGGCTGCCAGCTCTCCAGCTCGCTTGGCTGAAGTAATAGCCACTAAGAAAAGTGTCTTGAATGTCAGTAACTGATCTGAAGCTTTAACCAGTGGTTCAAAGGGAGATTTCATCAGCTGCTGTAAGACTAAGGTCAGCGACCATTGTGGTGTCGGCTTAAAACGATGTGGAGTAATGTTATGGAGGCCTTTGAGGAAGTTTTTTACCTTATGGTGTCGAAAAAGGCTTGCTGAAGCAGTGTCAGGGGGTTGGTGGGCCACAATGGCTGCAATGTAAACTCTTAAGGTCGAAATAGAACGACCAAGTGAAGCAAGATGCCGAAGGAAAGATAACAGTAAGTCTACTGAAGCGGGGATAGGATCTGTGTTCCTTTCAGCTGCAAAGGCTGAGAATACGTTGAATTTATACTTGTAAAGGGCTCTTGTGGAAGGCTTCTTGGAGGATTGAATTATGTCATCTACTGAGGGAAAATTCTCCAAGCTGTCAAGTGGAAGGTGTCCGGGTGTGGATGGAGGAGCTGAAGGTTGTTTTGCGAGAGGAGATCGTGTCGCAGAGGTAGACGGTAGTGTTCCGCTGAGATGGTCTTCAAGATCGGGAACCAAATTTGACGTGGCTACCAAGGAGCTATTAGGATCGCGTTCATCCTCTCCTGCCGGAGCTTGACAATTGTTTTGAGCAGGAGGGGAAAAGGAGGAAACAGGTAAAGGTAGTGTTGTGTCCAGGGAATCATGAACGCGTCTCGTAGAGATTGGGGATCTCGGCCCGCTCTTGTGCAAAATTGGGGACATTTGGTGTTCATTCTGGAAGCGAACACGTCGATCTGTGGAATGCCCCAACGGTCTGTGAGATGCCGGAAGACTTCTGGATGGAGAGACCACTCGTGGGAGCATGAACTCTGGCGGCTGAGAAAGTCTGCCAGCTTGTTTTCTCGGGTAGAGACGTGAATGGCGACTGGAGTAATGTTGTGTATGATGCACCAGTTCCATAGGTGCATAGTTAGGTCCATCAACGGTCTTGAGTGGGTTCCTCCTTGTTTGTTTATATAAAACATAACGGTGGTATTGTCTGTAACTAGCTGGATGGCCTTTCCTCGGATCATTGGTAGGAATGCCTTTAATGCATACATAATTGCCAAGAGCTCGAGTTGATTGATATGGAGAGCAGCTTGTGTGGAGGACCAAAGGCCATGTACTGTCAGGTTGTCGCAATGGGCACCCCAGCCGATGGGACTGGCGTCGGTTGTAATTTGATGTTGCAACTGTGGGGGTTGGAATGAAATTCCTGTAGATAGATTTTCTGGATTCGACCACCAAGCCAAGTGTTGGAAAAGGTAGCGGGGGATACGAAGAGTTGTCTTTGGATCTCCATATATCGGATCGAAGACTGCTAGGAGAAAGGCAACTACAGGAGCCATCACCTTGGTAAAGACTCTGGGTGCTGAGGCAAGGCCAAAAGGAAGAGCTTTGAATTGGTAGATAGTATTGTCCAGCACGAAACGGAGGTACCGGCGATGAGTAGGGGCAATGGTTACGTGAAAATATGCATCTTTGAGGTCGATGACCACAAACCAATCGCCTATCTTCAGAAGGGGAATGATGGACTCTAAGGATGCCATGCGAAAACGCTTCTTGATTAAAAAGATGTTTAATTCTCTGAGGTCTAATATTGGGCGAAGGCCCCCATCTCGCTTTGGGATAGTGAAGTAACGGGAGTAAAACCCGGCGAGCATGTCTCTGATGTGTACTATTTCTATCGCGTCTTTTTGTAGGAGGGTATGAACTTCCTCTTGAAGAGCTGTGGATGGAGATGTAAGGCGCATATGACCCAACGGAGGTAAGTGGTGGAATTCTATGAAGTAGCCGAAAGCGATCGTGTTCAATACCCAACGGTCGGTAGTGATGGCTGTCCACATAGCTAGATGGGGGGCTAAGCGAGTAGGGCATCCTTGAGGCTGAGGGTTGGGGGACGGATTTGGGGTTATGTCAAAAACTCTGATTGTTTGTTCTTTCAGATCGACGTTGAGAAGCACGGCCTCATTGCCGACCTGATGGATTGCGAGTGTATGAACCCGTATTGGGCTGGAACCTCTGCCTGTCAGGTAAGTATCTAGAGTATGACATACGTCTTCAGGGCCTCCGGAATGATCTATAATTGCTTTGATAGGAATACGAGCGAGAGGTTCTGCTAAGCTTGTTGAGTCTATCCAGAATGTCATCCGTTTGTGGATCAAAAAGGCCTTTGCCATCAAACGGGAGGTCTTCAATATGTGATCTAGAGTCCTCAGGGACGGTGGTAGATCTCAGCCATGCATGTCTACGAAGTACAATGATGGTGGACAACTGTCTGGCTGCAGCATCAATTGTATGTCTGGAAGCAAATCTCTGATGTCTGGCTAGGGCCATTAAATCTTGGTATGAAGACATGGCTCGGGTACGATGGTCTTCTGGTAGGAGTTCTAGGAATGGCTGCATCTTGTTCCCCACATTACGTAAGTAAGCTCCCATTGCAGCTGTGTAATTTGCTACTCTTATGATAAAAGAAGAAAGAGAGTATAGGCGTCGGCCCAGCATGTCTAGTTTTCGTCCCTCTTTGTTAGAAGGGTTGGTTGAAGATCGTGAGCGAGATCTACCTTGGGTAGAATTTATAATAAAAGAATTTGGTAGCGGATGTTTTTGTAGAAAGGACGTATGCTCGCCATGAGTCCTGTATAAGTTCTCAATTCTGCGTGGTATTTGGAATGAGGACGATGGTTTGTCCCATGATTGTTTTATTAAGCGGAGCATTGGTTTGATGAAAGCCAGCTTACATAGCGGGGTGCGGTCTTCAGAGAGATCATCAAACACTTGATCGTCGTCGTCTAAAGCCGGTTGAACTACGGTGAGATTTAATGCCTTAGCCATCTTGGCTATTAATTGGGAGTATGATTTGTAGTCTTCAGCAGGTGAAGAAACTTGATTTTGAGAAGAGTCTGAATCAAGACCTGAAAGATGGTCTTGGGAGTCTTTTGAGGAAGAAGAAGAATGAGAATCCCCTGAATTAGAGTGTATTCCGTCGCCTGACGGCAAGTAGGATGGATCTGAGGAGTGAGAATCATCCTCCAGGTGATGTGTCACTGGTGTGTTATGAGTGTCCCGTGTTGCAGCCCTGGTTCGTGGAGGTGTATGCCGGATGAGGCTGGGTGACTGTTGACCTGTTTGCGAGCCTGCAGATGTATTAGAGGCAGTTGGTAAGGTTGGTTCTTGAGTGGTAGGGTTTTGCCTGACATCAGTGTCAGGAACTCTACGTCGACGTCTGGGAGGTGAATCATGCCCAGAAAATGATGAAAGAGAAGTCATAGTGTGAGATCTGCGGCGTTGCCCGTGGAAGATTGGTGGAGGGACTTCCATGTAGCTAGGGTGCCAATACCACATAGGATGATGAGGAAATGGGTATTCCCTATTGAATGAGCCTCTATCCGAAACGGAAGCCAAGGAGGGTATTGAACCCTCATAACGACGTCGGCGTGAGGGTGGACTTCGGGATGAGGAGGAAGATCTTTGAAGAGAGCGCCTTGAGCGTCGCGCTCTAGAACGGCGTGGAGCAGACCGGTCTCTTGCTACAGAGTCTGCTCTCGAGGTCGTTCTTGCCTGCTGCCTATCCTCTAAAGAGGAGGAAACTGAGCGGTGGTGCCGATGGCGTGGGGATCGCGATCTGGAGCGATCTAAAGCAGGCGGGTAGTGAAGCCGGTGAGAGCGCCGGGCGCGGCGACCTTTTGAAGTCGGGGAAGAGGCGGAGCGGCTGCGATGTCGAGCGGCACGGCTTGAGGAGCCCGAGGTAGAATCAGGGCTGGAAGATCGGGCTCGTCGGCGCCTCCGCCGAACAGCTGGCAGGGAAGCTTCCCCCGACTGAGCTCTGAGCTGCGGAGATCTTTGCAGCGCGCTTGGGCGATCAGCCCGACCTGCGCGGGTCGCATTTTGCAGCTCCGTTGCCTCCGACTCCATTGCAAGGGAGTCTCCTGGGTTTGCCCTGCCAGGTGGTGGTTGTTCCGCTGCGTCTCGTCTGGTGTCCGAGACTTCCTGAGGCAGCTGAGGCTCCGCAAGCTGTTGAGGCGGAGGGCTGGCTCGTGAGGCATAATTACGGCCGCGTTTGTCTGCCTTTGAAGACTTTTTTCCTGAGCGGCTCCTGGCTTTCGAGGCGGCAGATTGCTCGCCTGTAGAAGCAGAGGGCTGATTAAGTGGCAGAGACATCTGTGGAGTTTCAGAAGGAGTTGCCGAGGACTCCATAGCCGGCTCAAGGGAGCGTTCCCAAAGGAAATATCTAAGTCTCTTTAGCCGGGAACGCAAGGTTGCTCTAGTAAAGTTTTTGCAGTGGCAACAAGAGGCAGATAAATGGCTTTCCCCTAAGCAAAATAAACAGAGGGAGTGGCCGTCCGAAACCGGAATCTTGTTTTGGCAGGAGGAACAGCGTTTGAACGGGGCTTGAAAAGCCATAAACCAGGGAAAGGGAAAAAGTTTCCTTTTCCCCCCGAAGGGGGAGAAGGGGGAAGGGGATACTAGAAGGGGAAAGGGAAGGAGTTCCTTCTTAAAATAACCAATAAATTAAAGAATATAATTTGTTTTTCCTGTTAGGATAAACTCACAGCAAGAAGAATAACCGAGGTGCTGCTGGCTGCGGCGGAAAAGAAGGAACTGAGGTATGGGGGGCGGGACCTATATTTATAGGGAAGGAGGTTCTTTAATTACCTAGCTTTGGAAGACTCCGAGGTCTGCTCTGTGAGCACACCTGAAACCCCATTGTGTGCAATCACAGAAGACCACGAAGAAGAAAGAGAGTTCCTTTTAATAATACAGTACTCTGCTCAATGTTCAATGAACTAATATAATCCCCTGGTCTCATCCTCTCCTTATGTTAAAATCCAGCTAAGCTCAGTTAAGGGTATTATATCTAACAAATCTGATAGTTCATCCATTTGATTCAATGCTTCATCGAGTTGCCATGAATAAGGACATAATCATACATACAGGCAAATCTGTGTAAATGAATGCAAGTGAATATGCAGGCCACTTGGATCCTTCCACTATACTGCCGGTAGAGAATTACCCAACACGGGACTTGTGGCAAGGAAGGATCGTTTTCCCCTAGTCCAGGGGTGCCCAAACTTTTTGTAAGGAGGGCCAGATTTGGTGGCTGAGAATGTGTCAGGGGCCGGTTGCTCCCCGCCCCTGCCACCCCACTGCAAGCCTCACCCACTGACCCATAAGCCCCACCCACTGACCGTGCGTGCGCCCAACCTCACAATGTTCCCAGCTATGCCGGTGGCAGCAGCCTGTGTACACACCCAGCCCCACAAGCTTCCCGGCGGTGCTGCTGGTGGTGGCCCCCCTTGCCCGCCCTCCCCACAAGCTTCTGCTCACCAGCCGGCCGGCCCGCCCAGCCCCTCAAGCTTCCCGGAGGTGTCAGTGTTGGTGGAAGATTTCTTTTTTTAAAAAAAACATGGGGCAAAGGAGGGGGAGGGAGTGGCTGGTCAGCAAGCCGCGGGCCACTCAGAATGGCCTGGTGGGGCGGATTTGGCCCCAGGGGCCGGAGTTTGGGCAGGGCTGCCCTAGTCTGCTTGAAAGGAGGCATTTTAAAAATAACTCTGATGTCAAAAGAGAAGGAGACATCCATTTTCCTGTGGACACTAGAGGAAGATACGCTACTAGCCTTCAACCACACTAGTATTGACAACTCTTAACTCTTGTGGGCTTATTGCACAAGCCACTCTAAACCCTTGCTATCTTCTAGAGATGGGCAGGGACCTCAGTTGTGTGCATGTGCGGATCTCTACTCAGTTCTTTCCAGCCACTTCTGAAATGGCACCCATTAAAAGTGTCAGAACGTTCCATACCTTTGTTTCTTTGTGTTTTATATTGGTACCAAATCTCTAGTTGACAGACACAGCTGAAAAGCTGTCAAGTTGTACCAGAGACTGGCTGATGGATGAATTGATTTCTGTAGCTCTTAAATGTTAAACTGCAAATTCAGTGTTCTCAGGTAACTATCAAAGCTCTCACCAAATTATGTTAATGCAATAGAAACCTAATGTAAGTTGAACCTTCTGCTTTCCACTGATAGAAGTCTACCTCCTTTGGGGTGGAGAGGAAATCACGCAGAAACTACAGCACACTTTGCAAGTCAGCTATGCTGGCCATTTAAAACAGTTCAAAAATAACTGTAGAGTTACATTATGATTTTGGGGTCCACAGCAACCGCTTGTTTTGCACCCAGGCCAACTCTCACTTAGAGCGCCTGTTTATGCTGTGGCTCACATCCAGGTGTTAACCTGCTGTACAGCATATTTAGGTAAATGATTAGCCTAATGATAACTCCACCCCAGTGAGTACTATAAATAGCTATAGCAGAAGCAAATAACATCACTCCCGATTAAACCCTGACATACAGCACTGTGGGCCTGGCCAACCAGTTCTTAATAATCAATGGTTTCTCATTCTCTCCCTCCCCCAGCCTCTCTCTCATTCTCTTTATTTTTTGGCACATTATCTCTGCTCACTCACCTGCCAATTCTTCTTACCAGAATTCTAATAATTCTGAATTTTTTTTTCATATCAAGGCCTTTTATACTGAGTGTGCCTACTTGTAACTCAGTTCCTTTCCGAGTCTCAAAGTCTTTTTCAGCAGAGCTGTTCTAAGATTTTCTACAAAAAGTGTGATGGACTGACAGCATGCAATAATGTGCTCTGCCTCTGCCATTGGGTACATGTAGCAATTTCAGCTGTCTGGCTGTTTATGACCCAGAATATAGAGGTGGGCACAAAACAGAAAAATGATGGTTCGGTTCGTTCTGTTTTTTTTTTTTTGGGGGGGGGGGGGCTCAGTTCATTTCGTTTTGTATGATGCCAGGGCTGGTTTGTTCCCCACAACTGAGAGGCGCTTGCTTCCCTATGCCCCATTTTAATTTTTTTTAATTTTTGGTTGTTGTTTTTAAAGACTTCTGGCTGGCCTGTGGGCCAGACCAAGGTTATTTTTATTTATTTTTATTTAGTTATTTATTTTAAGTACCGGCCAGGGCTGGAGTCATTTTTTCAATTTATCTTTAAAAAAAACTTTTCAGCGCTGATCATGCAGCCCCCGGGGCTGGGTCGGCACTTTTTTAATTTTAAATTTTTTTTACAAGGCTGGCCATGTGGCTCCTGGGCTGTGTGGGTGCTTTTTAATTTTTTTTAAGTCCCCGATGCCAGGGCTGTTTTTCCCCCCCAACAGCTGAGAGGCACTTGCTTCCCTGAGCCCCGTTTGCTGTCAAAGAGAAGGCAGGGACTCGGCAGGGGACTCAAGGTAGGTGTTCTCCAGAACGAAAAACATAATGAACAAAACGGAAATTTTGGGGTTTTTTGTTTCATTTTTCTTTGATGGGTTGGTTCATTATTCGTTTTGTTAGCTAACAAAATGAATAACGAATAATGAAACGAATTAAAAATTCATGTTGTGCCCATCTCTGGCCAGAAATATGGTAAAGAGTTGGACCTTGAAAACAGGCAAGGCCTACCTAACAATTACTTTGTAGGCCTTCTACTTTCAGCCATGCCAGCAACAGAGCCCTCCTCACTCCAAAACAGTCACAAGTCTTGACTTGTCCTAGAAGGTGATAGCAAATGGATCCACATGCACAGAACCTTACAACTGGAATGTCTTAACTCCCTTTTGGTGTACCACCTTCACAGCATTGCTAGCACCCATCTAGCCTGGCTTCAAAATCTCAAATACTGAGGACTTCACCACCATCGTAGACCATCTATTTCACAAACAATTCACATTGTGACAAAGAACATAAAAATCCTGTTCTCGTCATATAAATGTAGCAGAGTCAGCAACAGCTACATTATTGAGGCAAGAAAACAAGCCCGTCCACAATGATGAATTTGGATTTGGGAATTCTATTTTAGAATGTGTGGTAGTGGAAACAGGGGGAAGATTGGGTTACCCATATTCTAATTTTACAAACAAAGCAGATGCAGAGAAGCCATTCATTTCGCTTAGCACAATAAACAAAGAGACAAAATGTTTGAACTCTATTCTTTCCATAGCCCATATATACCTCAACTCCATCTCAAAAGGAAACACTCTCAAGTAATAACAGTAATGGATGCCTTTTTTATTTTCATCACCACTCAAAGTAAAATGCATAAACACCCATGATTACTAGGGAGGGAGATCATTTCATTTGCAGAACAAAAATTACAGGACCCAGCATTAAATATGCGTTCTCAGGATTGTTCAATTATAGGAGGGCCCTGTAAATATGGCCTGAGAGTATCTATTTCAGTTTTACATTTGGGATGTAATAACAGAGAATGTCCTGAACTGAATGAACTGAAAAGGGAACAGGTGACCTTTTTGAAAAATAAAGAAGCAGCTTTCAATAAAACACAGAACACATATTTGCATGCATCTGTGCCCTTTCGCTATTTAATGAAGTGAATGGAAAGCGCATGTTGGTAAGAAAGAAAAACCATTGTAAAGGTTGAATCCATACACACAAAAAGGAATCTTTAATTAAGGAAGAAACCAAAACACAGTCCCATCTGCATATGGGGGAAGGAGAGAAAGAGAAATTCATAACATATTAAGGTTTAACATAATGCCTCATGCTCCTGTGAGCCTTCAGTAAGCATAACATGTCCTACTACAGTGGTACTTTGTTTAAAGGAATTAATTCATTCCAAATGAAATTCTGTTAAGGAAATTTTCCTTTATACAATTTCCCCATAGGAATGCATTGAAAACGGAATAATCCATAATTGCGACCATTTTTATGTTGTACGGATTCGCCCCATAGGCGATTTTGTTAAGCAAATTTCCTCTATCTCCAGAATTTTTTATGTTGTAGAGATTTTATGTTATACAAACCTTTTGTTATACAAGGGTCCACTGTATTTCAGTTTTCTTGCTTTCTACTGATAATGTCTTGCGATAATTTCTTTCTTTGTGTAGGCAAATCTAGTGGCCCAGATTCACACATCCTTCATTTATCCCATACAAGCTAGATATTACACAAAACCAGCAGTATCAGGCAGTAAGCACAGAGAAGCAGGCTCGGGTATCTTAGTACAAATTCATTCTCTTAGGAAATTCTCAAACGATGTAAACTCCAAATTAAAACAGCAACAACAGAATAACAACATACACCAGGAAGAAGTACTTACTGTACATACAAATCAATTTAGATTCGTTAAGCTCCATTAAAGGTGACAGCTTTCACATTCCATGTGAATTGCCACTCTTAACTCTAAAGCCTGTAACTTAGCATGGGGATTCAGTGGGCTGCTCCTTAACAGGGTCTAAAATCCAACCCACAGGTTTCTGAAGAGCTCAGTGGTTTAGGTGTCTGACTGTGGAGCCAGAGGTTGGGAGTGTTGATTGTGCCTCCTTGAGAGGGTTTCGACCCAATGATCCATGGGGTCTCTTGCTGATCTAACAGCATGATTATCTTCTCTCCTGTTGTCTGATCAGGGTCAGACATTCCAAATGTTTTGTTTCCATGTTTGTTTCCTTTAGTGCATTGGGATTTTTCATGCTGCTACGAATTCTTACTAGCAAAAATGTAAGGTCAAAGAAGGGCACTTTGTACTCAAGTGTGTTTCAAACTCTTGAACTGGTTACTGAGAAAATTCCTGCCTCTTTCCTGTAAAAAAGTTTATTCTTAGAAAACAGCATTGCTTTGTGTCTAAGGAGCAGTCAACAATCATTTAAGGAGGCTGTTTTGAAAATATTTGGCTCTAAAGTCTTGTTTGATTTGAAGCAGGCTAGATGTTCTATAAGAACTGCCTAGATGCCCTAAGCACATCCGATCTTGTCTGATCTCAAAAGCTAAGCAGGGTGGGGCCTGGTTAGTACTTGGACGGGAGAACACCAGGGAATACCAGCTGTTATAGGCACCTGGAGTAGGAAGTGGTAAGCCACTCCAGTATTCCTGCCAAGAAAACTCCATGGACATGGGGTCACAAAGAGTCGGTTACGACTGTAATGGCACAACACACACACACACACACACACACACACACACACACACACACACACACGGAGAGAGAGAGAGAGATGTTCTGTGATAAGCACAAATGAACAAAACCTATAATATTGTCAAATATGTTCTTAAGAGGATGTCCTGCGTTGTTAAACAAAATTTAATACAACAACACAGACATGTTTTAAAATACCAAAACACAAAATTAGCACACTACTACAGCTGCACCTCCCCACAGGGACTGTGTGGTGAGAGAGCCAATTTTCCTGTTGTAACACTTTTTGTTAACTAATAATTCCTCAAGGGCACTTTGGGGCCAAAGAAGCAAGTTCTAAAATAACTGAAGCACTTGAGGTGAAAAGCAGCCTAAAATGTGACAATAATAACAAGAGGAATAGGAAGCACAACTGACATGTGCTTTCCAGTTCCACTTGTTGCCTCATTCTAAAGAATATTCTGCTTCTGGTGGGAAGAAACACAAGCTGCCATCACCACAGGAAGAGTGTATCTCTCCCAATTTCACTGCCTCCTTCCTTCAAACCTCATTCTGTTTCTACAGATCATAGAATTTCTATCTAGAGCAGACTTTTCATGCTACACTTCTGGAAGTATTGACATTTGACTGGTACTCTTAATGTGCTGGAGCAGGAGACAGGGAGAACATCTAGAATAAAAAAATACTGAAATAATATGTGAAATAAAATCCAAAATCCTACTATTAAGTGACAACACAGAGATGTCCAACTTTCCCACCTTTGCTCAACAGGTGTTTCTTAAAATATAGGGAAGGGAATGAAATCTCTTTAAAGTTTAACTTTGGTAAAAGTTGTGAAATGCTATTCCCCAGCCCAGCCCAAAACAACCAACCCCTTTGGCTCCCCTGGGGTCCCTTAGCTATTAATTATGCTGCAAGCTAGTTAATGAGCTCTGGGATATATTTGAATCATGCAGAATTTTAAAAATAATTTCCTACTTGATTCTAGGGCAAATCTGAGTTCACTAAAAAGAAAGAGCAAAACCAAATATGCAGTGTTTACTAAATTTCAGGTGTATACAAAGATTAAGTTCCAAAGTGTTTTTTTGTCCTTCTGTCTGTCTATTTCACTCATTTGCACTTTTACACAAACTTTGGACACATGAGAATATATTTCAAATAATGTGACACAAAATAACTGCAAAACAAAGATTCACCCACTTTAGGAACGGAGACCATCACACCAGAGTGTAGCAGAGAATTAAAACTGGAGTCGGGGGAGAGGGACAGATTTTTCAAGCAATGAGAGAGAAGAAGCTGTGCCTTAATGGGAGGGTGGAAGGCAGTGTCATGGCCTTCTTGCTGCATAACTTCCAGTAATTTGTATATAAGGTAGAAAAAAGCCTGCCGTGTAGAAAATATGCTAAAAACAGACTCAGTAGATGATCAGATATGGTTAGGGAAAGGTAACTGTGACCTTTCTAAATGGAAATCATGCTTCCCCAATGTAGTTGGACCATCTGATGAAGTCAACTGGTGCATCAGTTGGTACAGAGCATCTCCAAAAGCATTTGACATTGTTCACAATTGTCCCTGGAATTCTTTAAACAGCAGAAAAAAATTATTTAATGGCAAAATTTGCATACTTCATTTTAGTGTTATGGATTCTTAATATAAGTAAGACAAACAAGACTTAAAAGAGTTGGGATAAAAGAAGAGTCCTTTAAAGAGTGACCATGGAAGCAGTTACTGCACCCATAGTCTTGCCTGGATGATGACCTGCATGATGAACACATAAGAATACAACTGCTTGCTGTTCCAACACATCTATGTATCACGTACCCTGGGTACATTCATTTTGGTGAAATTTGTGTTTGTGGATTTTCTCCCTTTTTAAAACTAACATACCTCCTGGCAGCATAGCACTCTGTGGGTAGTTGTTGTGCTTTCCAGAATACTCATGGGTAAGTGTGTTTCCAGGACTCACCAGAGGCTTTGAAGCACTCAAGAACAGATTTAAGCCATGAAAAAAAAGTGACAGGAAGAGCACAAATTGGCCAGCTTTTCAATCTTTAAGAAAAAAACAAGAAAGCCTATTTTCACATTCTCAACAACAGCAGCAGCAGCAGCAGCAGAAACAACAACAACAACAGCCACAGTGAGCTGGCAAGTTCCTCATTTAAACCCACTGGAGAAGGAGGAGGAGGAGACGGTTCAAGATGTATTGCCCCCCCCCCCAACTGGATGGATACTAAGATAGCATTGTATGTTGTGACCTCTTCCCTATGTAATCATGACCAATATACAGTGGTACCTTGTATAAAGGAATTAATTCGTTCCAAATGAAATTATATTAAGCAAATTTTCCTTTATACAAATTCCCATAGGAATGCATTGAAAACGGAGTAATCCCATTTTTATGTTGTACGGATTCTTCCCATAGGCGATTATGTTAAGCAAATTTCCCCTATCTCCAGAATTTTTTTATGTTGTACAGATTTTATGTTATACAAGCTGTTTGTTATACAAGGGTCCACTGTACACAGCTTCCCCCCTTTTAAAAAAACCTGTTTATTTCCATATTTGTTACTATCATATTGTCAATAATTTGAAGGAAAAACATTATAATTATTCTCTATTTCATGTGTAAAAAGACAATAGACTTTCAGAAACCTCAGTAATAAAACCCATCAGCAAGATTTTTTAATCTTCTGATATAAAGTGAGTGAAAGGAATAAGGCTTGGAAGGGCAGAAGCTTTTCACAAAAATGACTTCAAAACAGTACGCATAATAAGTGCCTTGGGGCGAATCCATTAATGATTAAAATAAATGTACAATTTAAAATTTAAATGTAACTGTCAAAGTATTTTGTTTTAATTACATCTGTTAGAAATGTGTCGCCCTCACACAGCGAATTCTAGAAATAGATACATTCCTATGCAAAAGTCTCTAAAAACACACCAAACAGAAACAGAATGCAACTTATAACACCAAGGATTTATTTGCTTAAACTCTAAGCGGCCAAGACGTCAGAAAACCATGACTTCCAGCTATGATAAGTGGTGCTAAGCCTCAGAGTCTTGTACTCAACCTCTCTGTTCTTCTACCTTGACATACCAGAGAAGACTGAACCCTCACACTTGAGAATTTAAACGAACCATGGCTCCATCTGTCACACAGCCTTGGGGAACAAAGTTTCTTTTAACAAGACAGTGGCTAACATGAACAAGCCCGTATGTAAGCAGGAATACAAATCCTGGCTGATTTTCGAACCACGGTTTAAACCAGAGATTCCCAGCCATGGATTCCCAGATGTTCTTGGGACTCCCAGATGCCATTACCATTTCTGGGAGTTGCAGTCCAAGAACATTTGGGGACCCAAGGTTGGTTGGCAACCACAGGCAATTGTGGTTTATTTAAAACTGAAAGCCGTTTTATTCTCTTCAAGGTAAAAAGAGGTACAAAAGAAATAGACAAAACAAATGTATGCACGTCACTGTTATTCATTACTAGTGCAGGAAACTACAGAAACAGTTTGAACTGTATTTCTCAAAACCAGACGTTCAGGATTTCCTTCGGCTGAGAAGACAGCATTATTATTGAGTTCAGGACTCACAATTGGCTATAAACTTTCTCCTTATTAAACCAAAGCACCATGCACTCACACATCCATTTTCCCCCCTTATTCACTGGATTCAGGCTATTTAAGAAAAGAATGAGGGGATCAAAGAGAGCAAAATGGCTTCTTTATCACCATAACCAGGGAAACTAATTAGCAGGAGGGGTTGTTCAGTAACGTGTAAGATTAAAAGAAGCAATCATGAAGTTTGGAGAGAACAGTTCTAGGGCCAGGCGTGCAAAAGCACTGAGGAGAATTGGAATCACAACTGAAAAAGGTCAGTATAAATGTGGGTCATTCATTTCTTTTACTTTCAATATTGTTAAATAAAGAGGTCAGCTCGCACAGGGGTTGGTTTATAAAATATCTAATTTTAAGCCCACCTTTCTTTGTCCTATTGCCTGAAAGATGATCCCCTTTAACCTCATGATTTCTAGGAGAGCCTGGAAAACCAAAGATTTCATAAAAGTTGAGACCATCCTTGAATAGAAGTGTTAGATCTAGTTACGGTGACCCAAAGCAATAAGGTTCTGCCACAGGCTCCATAACTTCTAAATTCCGACAACAGTCTAAAATGCAACCTTCTTTCCAAGGAAAGGTTAACTTTGCTGCAATGTACCAAGTACAAGTGCAATGTCATATCTGTAACAATTAGCTTATTTATTGGCTGCCTATATGCTATGGAAACACCATGGTGTGCATCACTAAATAAGGCGTGGCTGGATCTACCAGTATGTCCAAGTTGAAAATATATGTCTTTGGAAGACAAACCACAATGGGTAGTATGCTATTTGATATTTTCATGGGCAGAACTTCAGCCATAGAAGGTGTCAGTGATCTCACAAGCTGTTGTGAGGTTTTGGGGCTGTTTGGCCGTGTTCTGGAAATTTTTCTTCCTGACGTTTTGCTAAAGTGATCTCACAAGGTTTCACTCATGTGTTTAGTCATCCAGGACTGACAAATCATTGGATTGGTGCAGCACTGTTCACACTTGGAACTCTCCAAGCCTGTAAATGCTAGACAGAATACTTGTCATTAAGTGATTAAAGTACACCTACAAGCCTGATTATATTATAATCACTGCGTACCATCATGTTGATTCCAACTGATATTTACCCTAGTCAGAGTTTACAATGTATAAAGATGTATGCTAAGGGGAAAGCATACAGCAATGTTTGTATAGATGTATACAAAGTTACATTATGCTTTTGCACCTGTAAGCTAACTGTTCTGCAACATACTGCAATATCCAATCAGCACTCGCCAGTTTGCTTGCTAGGCACTGACCTCTGATCTCCACTGTATTCTCATATATCTCCCCCATATTCTGTCTCGCGTTTGTTTGGCTGGACACTCCCCTCAGACTTCTGCTGTTTTCTCCCTTCTCCCTCCTCCCTCTACTCTTTTGCTGTTACACTTGGAGGTTCTACACAGTGGTTGACAAGGCTTGTCACAGCAGTTGTAGAAATGGGCTTAGGATGTGGGTGGGTGCTAGGGAATACTGGAATGGCTGCCAAAGTAGGGGGTTGTAAAGACAGCCATAGTTGAGTCAGAAATCTCTTGTACTTGTTGCATTTCTAACAGGAGGTTTTGAAATGTCACTTTTCATGTGAACAGGGAAGCAATAAGCCATACACTCCCCACCATCACTTGCTTATATACCCCAAGGGCAATACCTAAAGCAGCTTATCGGAATGTTGGGTTTTCACTGATAAACCTAAGAGTTCAAAGTTCTTGTTACTTTTGCCCATCTCTAAAAATATACCCTTGGTCTTCCCAGCCGAAGATTTAGCCATGTACCTGTAAGCTGTTTTGCTAAAGCGAATAAACTTTGACTGAAAATGCAAAAAAGCAGAAAAGAGTAACATAACAGTCTAAAAATCCTGCAAATTTAAATGAACCTGGAGCCTCATAATATATACTGTTTGAAGCTGCTGTAATATGTAACAAAAAGGCAGAATGACATTTAATGTTATAGGTAACATACTAAAGGATTTGCATTATGGTTTCATGGAAACGGCATGCCCACAGAGTTATATGCTGTGTTTTTGCATTTAAAAACACACACATACAACCTTCAATGGCTGTTGCACTTGATAATGTAAAAAGAGATTACTTTCATACTGTGAGGTCACATCAGCACAAGCAAAGAACAATTTTTACAGAAACAGCAGCTATGCTGGATATTTGCTTTTCTTTCATGGTTTTCTCTTTCTGTGCGTGTTTTTTCAGCTCATGTAAAGCTTTGCAGTTCAGCTGCGGAGTACAGATTTTTATACATCAGGTTCCTTGTCCCCAACAGTCTAGTCTGATAAAACTCCGAAACCTACAGTAGCCTATTATATGGACAAACTATTCATTTTATATTCACCTCCTTGTCATGTCAGTGCAGAGGTCATCTAAAGAGAGAGGCTAATTAATCAAGCTGTCAGAGCCAATGAGGAGGAGCATGTTAATAGGACTTTTATTTCACCCAGGAAAGCAGGAGTCTGACAGGAACCAGAAAATATAGCCTTGGTGTTGCTGTTTATTAGCAATACTGAGATCGGTAGTAATAGGAGCCAAGCAGCACATGCTTGATAAAGTGCTGGATGTCAGGAGCCAACAGCAACCAGAAATTAGACTGACAAGAACCAAGACTCTTCTAATATTGATAGCTAATACATGCAAGCCAAGGTCCAAAATATGCTCCCAGATGAAAGTATTCTGTAAAACACAAGTGTAGTAATAGCAAATAGAGAAGAACACGAGGCAACTACATTTTCCTGCTCCCATATATACTGTAGTTCTAATCTTTTTTTTCCTTCTGGGTTACAATATGTATACAAATATCCTGATTACATTTTGACATTTTTTTAAAAAAAGTCATTATTCAAAAGGAATGCAGTAGGATGCTAAAACACAGAAAATGGCAGATTCATGTTGATGCTGGAAAACAGCAAGTCCACACTTTGACCAGACATAGTAAATCAAAATTGTAAAAGCACTGACCGGTATTGTATAACATACACTATATAACTTTTTACCAGAAACATAAGAATCCATCAAATATTGGTGCAGTATATACGCTATTCCTAAAATTGCTGGTTTTTGTAGCTCTGATGGTGTAATTTTTGATAACTGCACTTGCACTTGTGAAATGTTTTGGTGTGTTGTTCTCCAAGCCCCAATGACTACAGGAACTACTAAAGTATGTGTCATCCACAAGCGAGATGTTTCAATTGCCAGATCTCTGTATTTTGTTACTTTCCCCAATAGTTTATTTTCAACGTTGGCATTCACTGGAACTGCAGTGCTCCAGCAATTTCTTCATTCTATTACTACTATGCCTGGAGTGTTATGTTCAAGGTTTCTATGGGTTTGGATCTGGAAATCCCATAAGATCCTGACTGTCTTTTTCTGACAGCTTCTTTCCTAATGTTCCCATGAGGTTTTGGAGGCTGGAAAGTTATTATTGCCACTCTTATCTTTTCTTGTTTTGTAATCTTTTTGTGCAGTCTTTGAACATTCACAGATGACATGTGAAATAGTTCCAACCTTTTCTTAGCCAAGTATACATTTGCTGTTATTACTGGTACTAATTACTTAAATCTTAGTTTTCATCATGTTGGTTTGAAGTATTTGTTTTTGTGCAGTAAAAATCAAGTTTTTGGTTTCTTAATGATCCCCAGTTTCTGCCATGCCCATGCTATTTTCAAATTGTTTTTATACTGAGACTTCATTTCTGTTGTTTTTAGAAAATTCTGCATTTTCACAGCCTACATATTTTTTCTCTATTTGTACCCTGTTTCCCCGAAAATAAGATCTCCCCCAAAAAATAAGCCCTGGCAGGATTTCTATGCACTTGTTAAATATAAGCCCTACCCTGATAATAAGACCTATTGATGGGCATGGCTATGCAGATACGCTGCATAGCCAAGCCATCCATTTCAGCGCGGAGATGTAAGGGAGACTGGAATATCTTTTATCTGCCACAACTCCTTTCTCTGAGCCATTTGCACTTGCGCAGGTGGCAACCGCATCACTCCTTTCTCCTAGCCATTCGCGCATGCATGGGTGCATGTGGGGTAACTGCGGTCGCAGGCAACCTATTGCGCACGTGCAAACGGCTAGGGGAAAGGAGCTCACGCATCACTAGCGACAGCCCCACTGACCAGCAACAGTCTGTGGGCCTGCTTTTCCTGAGCATCTGTGCTCCCAGACAAGGTGAGTGCAAAAAGAAAGAGCTATTCTGTTTAGTACAAGAAAGGAATTGTCAAGGACTCCCAGGGCAAGAATTTTACGACTTTCTGCAAAGAGAAGAAGTTGGATATCCGAATGGTCCAAAAATGGTGGACAGAATATGATAACCTCAGTCTACATGTGGACAGAGGAAATGCTATGAAGCACAAGTGTGGTTCAGGTCGGCAACCTTTATTTCCTGAGCTGGAAAACATAATCTGTGAATGGATTGCTGACAGGAGAGCAAAGGCCTTTGTTGCGCACAGCGGACATTCAAGCATATTATACTTAATCCCCTGACAATAAGCCCTAGTGTGTCTTCTTGAGAAAAAATAAATATAAGACAGTATCTTATTTTCGGAGAAACACAGGTACTAATATAATAATTTAGGCTCTTCTTCTTCTTCTTCTTCTTCTTCTTCTTCTTCTGCTTCTTCTGCTTCTGCTTCTTCTTCTGCTTCTGCTTCTTCTGCTTCTTCTTCTGCTTCTTCTTCTTCTTCTTCTTCTGCTTCTTCTTCTTCTTCTTCTTCTTCTTCTTCTTCTTCTTCTGCTTCTTCTTCTGCTTCTGCTTCTGCTTCTGCTTCTTCTTCTGCTTCTTCTTCTTCTGCTTCTTCTTCTTCTGCTTCTTCTTCTTCTGCTTCTTCTTCTTCTTCTTCTTCTTCTGCTTCTGCTTCTGCTTCTTCTTCTTCTGCTGCTGCTGCTGCTGCTGCTGCTGCTGCAAAATACAGTGGTGCCTCGGATTACGAATTTAATTTGTTCTACAAGGCAGTTTGTTATCCAGAAAAAATCATTATCTGAAATGCGGTTTCCCATTTAAATGAATGGGAAACCGATTAATCTGTTCCAGAGGCCTGAAAAAAGGCAAAGAAGCTGGGTTTTTTTCCAGACCTCTTTATAAAGTGCACTTAAAGGCATGCAGAGCTGAAACACCAAGGGCACCCCTCTGCAGTGCAATGCAAACATGGAGAAATGAAACCACCAAGCCTAGCTCAGCCTTTTCCAGCCCAAAATACAAAGGGGGAAAATCCAAGCAGACAAACAAAAACATAAAACCAGAAAGCCTTAAACCAGCCTTTCCCCACCCAAAGTGCAAAGAGAAGCAGTGCAAAGATTAATAACAGCTAGCTCCCTACCTTTCGAAGTCCGACTCCCTCAGCAAAACATGTTCAGAATGGCTCCAAAACACCATGAAAGAAACGTTTTAACTCCTCCCCCCCTCCACAAACTACAGGGGCTGCAATGCATCCTGGGTACATTTTTGCAAGGCATTTTGAAACATTTGTTATCCGAGGTAGCGCATAGGGAACACTCGTTATTTGAGGCAACGATATACCCGGAAATTTCCATTCATTATCCAAAAAATTCGTTATCAGGTGCATTCATTATCCTGAGGTGTTACTGTACCAAGCACAGTCAATTGGAATCATAAAAACATTAATATTATATAACACATACAAGCTTTAAGCAAAAAACTTAAGTATCTGTTAAATATTGAAGCAGCATACATGCTGTTTCTAATATTGCTGCTTTTTCTAGATCTGATGGTGCTGTTATTTCTTCTTCTCAGCTAACAATTACTTGGTACTTTTCAAGATTAAAAAGAACAGTGCCCAGCTGAAGGCTTTACAGCTTAAAAGGAGAGAGATAAGTAACATAAGAAAGAAAGGAAGGAAGGAAGAAAGGAAGGAAGGAAATTATACATATGGAACACTTATTTTATTTATTTATTTTTAAACAGTAACAAAAACAAGCAATTACATTAAATCAACTTAAAATTGAACAAAGCTATGATTATGGTGGCCCTCTGCCTCTACTAGGATCTTTCAGTATTTTCAGTTTCTTGGAGTTAAGGCCCTATTGCTATTTTGGGGATGGGTTTGAGGGTTACAAATGGTTGCTCCAATTCCCATAATTAGATTATTAACGGTTGATTAGGCCTTTCCATGCATTTAGTAGGCCCTCATGCCTTGAGATCACAGGTCCCACTGGCAGATCTGCTCAACCTAACTTACTGAACCTATGCTGTAATACCCTCATCTACTCTTATTGGAATGGTTCTCTGACCCAAAGGTTCTTCTCCAGACATCTGCAAACAAATGTTTGAAAGCCACTTTGTTGGTTGGGGAAAAAGTCTGTGTGACCATCAGCCTCCCTGAAAAAAAGTGAAAAAATACATACCACATCTTTCCCATGGAAGTACATTTGACCCCTCCACAGTCATTTATTTATTTATTTATTTATTTATTTATTTATTTATTCATTCATTTATTCATTCATTCATTCATTTAGAATACCCCAAATTAGGAACAGGGAATTAGAAGAGGCATCTTACAACATTCAATGGTAACATTAATTAATTAATTAATTTTGAATATTTTCACCCCACCTTTCTCCTTGGAAAAGAACCCAAGTTGGCTTATAATAATGAGGGACAATATACAGCCCAGAACATTCAAAACATATTCAAGTTAAGAATAGGGAATTACAACATTCAAAGGTAACATTAAAGCTACCAAGAACACACAAAAAGAAAAGAAAAATTCCATTATGAGGGATGGAAACTAGCATGGAAACACTGGTGTTCTTATGAGATCTGTCAATGCAATCATGCACGGCAATTCATCTAAAAGTCACATAATAGGTAGTCCATCATTCAGGGAAAGTTTGCCTGAAGAGGATCTAATACCTTTTTAAATTTTAAAATATAATTATCACTGTCTATATTTTCTTAATTTCACTCTCCTCTAAAAACATTATTTATAATTCCAACCCTATGTACATAGATACTTGTACTCATCAAGAAACTTCATTCATGAGTCCTTATGCCACAATAATTTGTTCAGTCTTTAAGGTACCACAGTTGTTAAGTCCACCACATCTTTCTTCTGATCTTTTGGATGACCTGTGATTGTGTAACCGCATTAGAGTAACAACAGAAAAGTTATTATTTCTTATTATTTTAAAATTGTTGTTTGATTGATTTATTGGTTCACATACTATCAAGTTCAAAGCCTTGTGGTGCAGTGGTTCCTTTTCCATTCAGTATAGTATAGGCTTAATCAACCAAATCAATGGCCAGAATCTTGTTGAGCTTTCATGAGTACATAGGGAAAATCTCAGAAATCAGGTGAGTATGTCAAGTTAACTGAAGAAGTACCAGTTTTTTTGGGGGGGGGGAATTTTGGCAGGTGGGAGAATGTTTGGGGATTTGTGTGTGTGTGTGTGTGTGCGTTTGTGTGTTGAGTCTGGTCTCTGGGTGTATGTGAATTTCGTTGTATGTATGTACTGTGTATATATACACACAATTTCAATAATTATTTAAAGAATTACATAACCAACTCATGATTGGTATCCCCTTAATTACTTTCAGTTAGCCACCATGATGTCAATGTTTCACAGTGAAAATTCTGATGTTAAAAACAAGCATTTTAATTCACAGAAGCTTTCAAAATCTGGCTTTCGACAAAGCCACATTTTACAGATTGTATACAAATTGGAATGCACCCAAACTCAAGTGACCCTGTCCATTGAGTTCTGCTTGGCTTCCTTCTGTGAGCCATCTAAAATTAATTACTCCACAGCCACTTTCCTGAAAAGTATCTGTTTTGTACTTCTATCATGAGTTATTATTATTATTATTGTAAGAAGAAAGAGAGTGAAACCCCCATGTTATCCATTACATGATTAAGGTCTACAGAGCTATGAAATACATGGTTTTGGCTTTCACAATATAGCTCTTACTGCTTTTCATGTCTATGGCGCCATGCTAATATGCTAATTTGGTGTTTACTAAACCTCTCCTTATCAAGTAGCTTTATGGATATCTTTTGAATCCTTTCAAACACAAAGCATAAATAATCAATCTCCTGTGTTGTTTCAACAGCCTGAAGAATAGGCTATGTATTATACCATCTTGTTTTGAAATCCAGGTATTTCAAACACAAATACAGTTGCTTTTAGAGTGACAAAAACAACACTCTTCAAATATAAGCTGAATACATGTCCTAGAATTATTCTCTACTTCTGTTGCCATACATCTGGTAAATTAGATGGGAACCTACATCTTAACCTAATGACATTGCTCTAGAAACTTTATTTACAGTATAATAAAAGAAACTATTTCTTTTTTGCAGCCCCATTAAATCTAAGCTTCCTTTAACTACTGGGACGTTTTTTACAATGGATTTGCTAACATACTGTTATAAACTGTTGCATAGCATCTTTCAAATGTTATACAAAATGAATAAACATGGCATATTTTTAAACAATGCACAGCCTTCAATAGTAGGAAGTGAAGTAACTCAGAACACAAACATTTTTACTAAGGCTATTTTTCTCATTTTTTAAGGAACAAGAAGAAAAGCCTATTTAATGTGATATGAATTAAAAGTTTCTGAATAGTCCTGAGAACCCTTTGAAAACTGTGGCCCAGGCAGAAAGATTTCCTGAAACCTGATGCTTTAAAGATAAAAAAAATGCTGGCAGTGGGATGAAAGCTGCTCTACCCCCACATTTCATAAACATGTCAGAGAAATGAATGGAATGGCCTAGGAATGAATACAGGCAACCAGCTTGCTCAGGAGTCTCACTGGTGACTCTCTGTCCTGAAAGATGGGTGTAAGGTTTCTAATGATCTAAATAATCATTTGTTACCTTACACCACTAATTGTAACTACCAGGAAGTTGATCCACAGTAACAGGGTGGACTAGAACATGTTCTTCCTGAAGAAGCCTGACAATCTTTCAG
Source organism: Phrynocephalus versicolor (assembly GCA_023846285.1). Classification (NCBI taxonomy): domain Eukaryota; kingdom Metazoa; phylum Chordata; class Lepidosauria; order Squamata; family Agamidae; genus Phrynocephalus; species Phrynocephalus versicolor. The sequence continues at coordinate 56,264,337 of JAHTLZ010000016.1, forward strand.
AATTTCACTACCATACAATAGCACTTAAAGCTTCCATATTGCTTTTTGGAGCATTTGAGCTTTTCTAAGAGCCTTCCAAAATTTGCTAAATATTACAAAATGGCAGGGGTATGGAAGGAATAGAGAATGAGTAGATGTTTATTCAGAAAGCTCAGTAGTTTCCCTGCTTATAACAAGACTCTGATATAATTTTACATAGCATGGCATCATAAAGGCAGACATGGTAAAGCTACAATATTGACACTGGAGACCAAGGTCTGACATTCTGTCTAAATGAAATTTCCCAGTTGTCCCAAGCAGTTTTTATCTTGTTTCCACACGAGCAGCTAGAAATGTCACTGCATATTGCCAGTGTGACAGATAAGTAAAAGCACAGAAAGGCAACCTCCTTTCAAGCTGCAGTGTGGAGAATGAGGGAGAGCATTTAGCATTACATTTAGCAGATGTTCTAAATCCAGGGCTCATATCAGCTTACACACCTCTAACTGCCCCCTTCACTTAAACATAGATTCATAAAAAAAAGAAATAAAAAAAATTTAAGGCCATCATGCTGATGGTGCACAGTTCTCCACCATTTGGTAGAACCAATAATAAATACTTGGAAAATCTGAAATCGGCCAAGCAGATCAAAACATAACAGCCATACATCTGCCAGTTTTTTATAAACTGCCTCTGTTGTTATTGTTGCCAGTTTGGAAGCCACAAGATAGTGTTTGGCTTGGTGGAACTACTCTCTCATCTTCCTACAACAGCAGTGGATTACTAGTTCTCACTGTATATAATTCTGAAAAACCACGAAGGCCAAGTCTGGTGTTAGCATGACCTGCTGCCTTAATGTAAGGAAACCTATAAAATGCCAAGGGTCTGCCACGGAGAATAAGAAATGCCATTCTGGCTAGCTTCAGAAACCATCATGTGCCCCCTTTCCCTGCCTAATAACTCTTCAGGGTCCAAATATTATGCATAGAGATGAGATGGTGGCCACTCTAGCTTCACCCTTGTCCTTCTAGCACTTGGGATGGTTTTATTTATTTTAGTTGTGCCAGGTATTGCAGTCCCATTTTGCCCCATCTGCTTCCCAATAGCCTCTTTGTTATTCTTCCCATTTGAGCCAGCAGGCTTACCAGACCAGTTTATGATAAGCAGCCCTGATGAGCTGACATTGTTAGCATTAGTGTTGTTTGTTAAGAGTTTGGAGCTGATAGAAGTTTCAATCTGGATGGCAGTGATCCTTCCCTGTCACCTCCCAAAATAGCTCACTGGCAAACATACTATGAAGCAACAGTGCCACCTAAGAGGGACTTTAAGAATGATACGGCAGTAGTTGAGAACACCTTGTCCAGTTACAAAAAAGTGTTCTGCTTATATACCACTCCATACCACTTCAAGTAGTCTCTGAGCAGTTTACAGTTTAATTACAGTATGCAGGCTACACACTGTCCCTCCAGCAAGCTGGGTACTCATTTTACCGACCTCAGAAGGATGGAAGGCTGAGTCAATTGAACCCCAGGTCGTGAGCACAGTTTTACCTGCAGTAAAGGCATTTAACCACTGCACCACGAGACCATCCAATGGATTTTATTAAGATGCAGTAAGTGAACACCGGGAATAGCATTTATACCAACTGTACGTAACAAGTACCTTATATGGCTACTTAACTCATCTCCCTCAAGATCTATGCTGCTTTAAGAGGTTTCTAGAGGAGTATTTGGCTATTTCCAATTTCCTTGTGTTCAGGGCAGCAGATAAAATGAATTAGAGAAAAACATACAAAACAATAGTGCCAAATTAGGTGTGGATTGTAGAAAATACCTTACATTCCTTCTTTCTCATATTTTCGTTCTATTGAATGGGCTAATTTGTTACTTTGAGAGCTTTTAGTTATTAATATTTTAAGACCTACTGTAAAATTAGAAACAGTTATCTGGATGCCTCCAAAAACATTTTCACATAGTAGTAATATCAGTATTCAAAAACATTATTTCAATTACTGATTTTTAATAAACAGCATATTGTTCCAAATAAGTATTAACCAAATATTGTTTCAAATAAGTATGTACATGTGGCAATCCGCGCAATGACTAGAAAGCTGAAACCTAAAGAGTATAAATTAAATCCCAGATAATACCATTGTAAAAATGCCTGGAATTAAAGCAAATCTTTAATTTCAAAATTGTTTACATTGAAATTAGGCATTTTGCCTAAATAAATAGAAAATGTATCTTTCCCAATTTATCATAGCTGCTTTGTCACCTTGCAGAGATTCTTATTTGACACAGATAAGTGGCTCTTTACAAAACGGCATAATAGTATCTTAGAGAAACATTCTGCTTGTAGCCACCACACCTGAGCAAAGTAAAAAAAACAATTCTTCAGTGATGATGGGCTGTTTAGCATGTGTTTGTCTGACTGAAGCTTTGTGTTGTTATATGTCTCAAGATGGGTATGCTCAGTGTGGTGTAGTGGGCAGATTGTTGGGCTAGGATTCACGAGGCCTGGGTTCAACTCCCAGCTCAGCCATGCAATTACTGGGGTGGGGAAATAGTAAAGCACTCTTTAAATATCTCACTTTGAAAGCCCTCTCTGGGTCATTATAAATTGGTAATGTCTTGACAGCATATAACATGACATTTTAATACTGCCATGTGAGCTTTCTGATCACTGCCATGGTGAGGGGCACTACAAATCTAGCAGCTGAGAAGACCTCCATGAATGAACCTCTGGATTCAGGTACTATTACGGTGAAGACAGGAAGATTCCACCAGTTAACCTTCAAGAGAGCCACTAAGACAGCTTTTTATGCATGTTATAATATCGGAAGCAGCCTTGTGAGAAGTGTGTTCTGAAGGCCAACTTTGAAAAACTGTTTCAATAGATGAATATACTGTATATACTCGAATATAAGCCTAGTTTTTCAGCCCTAATTTTGGGCTGAAAAAAAGGGGTCCTCGGCTTATATTCGGGTCAATACTTTTAGCCACTGAGGCAAGTTTTGGTTGGTGGCTAAAAGTCATTTTAAACATCGCGCGCCCACCCAGCTCACAAAGGAGGACTTGCCAGGCCCTGCTGCATTTCCCACCCTAGGCTTATACTTGAGTCAATAAATTTTCCCAGTTTTTGGGTTTAAATTAGGGCCCCCGACTGATACTCGGGTCGACTTATACTCGAGTATATACGGTAAAATGTATTAATGACTAAATTTAACTAAGAATTAATTTTATTTAATTAAACTATATAAGGAACTATCCCAGGATATTGTTTTAGCTCTTTGTGCATTCCTGGCTTCTATTAAACGTTGGCATGTTTTGGTTCAGATGTGAACTTCCAGAATAAGTGCCCATATCTGTGCAAAGGAACAGAGGTCCATCACGTTAGTGCTGTGAATCTCATTCACAGTCTTATGTGTAGATGAAGTCAAAAGTTCACAGTCTTGGGGGAGGGCGGCAGAGACTTGAGTGTTTATTCCCATTAATATAATTTTCAATTCTGACTTATGGTAACCTCTTTAAAGGATCTGATAGAGAACAGTCAGTAGTGATTTCCCATTCCTTTCTTCTGGGGGCATCCTGGGATCGAGCAGCTTGCCCAAGGCCACACTGGCTGGCTCTTCGCCCTGGAGGCACCGTGGGGAATTGAACTTTCAACCTCTGGCTCCACAGTCAGAAACCTAACTCACTGACTTATCCAGCCAGTTTCACTCACATTACTTATGCCTAACATGAAACTTTGAAAGGTAACAGAGAGCAGAAAATTTCTAGAAAAATACTATAAGTATAGTTATCCTATATATATTATACTATTTTACTCTCCACTTGACTGTGTTATTTACAACAAAAAGTATTCATCTTTTCCAAGTTTTATCTTTTATTTTACTGAATGTATGCAGTATTATAAATAGAGCCTGATACTGCTTGCAGGCCACATTTTATAAAGATCCTTTGACAAGCTGTTCATGCAATATTTAATATTGCTCCTTCTTGAGTTCATAGGTTTAACTTTAAAAGCTCTGAGATGTCAATTCAGTCCATCCCACAGTCTGGGTTAACATAAAGGTTGAATATAGGTCATATTCAATATCTCTGTTCTGCTAATAGTGAAGTGGCAGGAGTTTACCAGACAGAACTAGGTTTTTACCTTTTTAAGAGTCAAGTAAGTAGGGTTACATTTTTGTAAACATTGGTTAACATTAACATCAATTATTCAAATAAAAGAGTTAGCTGCTTTGTTAGGGTATGTTGGTCTGTCTTCTTTTAATAAAAGAAAATGCAGGCTTTTTAGCTCAGCTTTTTAATTAGCAAGTTAATTAACACACTGGCTTTAGGCACTTCCTAAAGCATTTATTTCCCTTTAAAAATAAGTTTCTAGTAGGCAGTCCTATCTTGCTCCTGCAAATGGATTTAAGACTGCAATATCCAGACAAAATGAGCTATAAAATGGAGGACTCGCAACTAGCTTTCTTCAGACTGATGCAGTAGTTTGGAATGAGCAGCAAAACGTTTCAATCTCTTAAGAAAAAGAAGTCCAGTTGCCATGACTCAACTTCCAGATAATATCCAGACAGGGTCGCAACTGGGGGTGGGGGGGATGACAACCAGGGGATGTTCCCCTGGGCACAAAATAGCATTTGTACTTTGTACTATTTCATGCCCTCCTTGCTGCGGAGGCACAGAATCCATGTTTGCCTCAGATGACACAGACCCTAGTTGTGGGCCTGTATCCAGAAGCCTCTGTCAACACTGAGAAGAGCCTATACTGTTTCTCGTATGTTCTGATATTTATAGCTCAAGACCACCAGGGGCCCAAACAGGGCCGGCACTAGGGTTTTTCGCGTCCTAGGTGAGGGGCAGGGGGAGGGCGGGGCGGCGGCAGGGGGGTCAGGTGGTGGCGGGGGGTCGGGGGGTGGCGGTGGCGGTCAGGCAGTGGCGGGGGTGTGTGAGAGTGCGCACGTGCATGCTCCCTCTATCCTACAAGCAGCATTTGGGAATCCTCAACCCCACACAAGGCCAGTTCTGCTAGTTTTATTATTATTATTATTATTTTCCCCTCCTCCCTCTTCTTCTTTTTGGGGTTCCAGTGTCTTTTGGAAGAAGAAGTAGCAGCAGGAGCTGTCGGGCCACTGTGGCAGGTGGACTGATGTGTTTGACATGACCTCGGGTGCTGCCACATGACCAGCTTCAAAGTGGAGAACTTTGATCTAAAAACCAAGGCTTCCTTCCAGTAAAATGTGAGTGGTGGAGGTCTGTTTTCCATGATACAGTGATAGCTCAGTGGCTTACGTGTTTTGACTGTGGAGCTAAAGGTTGGGAGTTCGATTCCATGCTAGGGCTCCTTGAGAGGGGCTGGACTTTTACCTTTCAGTAAGAAGCTGTTTGTGTCAATGAAAGCTCAATTATTGCATTTTCTCTCTTTTTTTTTTTAAAAAAAGATGTTAATGTATCAGTTGTTTCTAACTGGCATTTAGACAGCTTTCACTGATATAAACAGCTTCTTTAAAAGGTAAAGGTAAAGGTAAAGGTTTTCCCCACACATGTGTGCTAGTCGTGTCTGTCTCTAGGGGCAGTGTTCATCTCCGTATTCAAGCCGATGAGCCAGTGTTGTGCAAGTCTATGGCCACATGGCAAGGAAGAACTGTTTTACCTTCCTTTTTTTTACGGCAGTAACTATTTATCTACTTGCATTTACATGCTTTTGAACTGCTAGGTTGGCAGGAGAAACAGCTTCTTACTGAAAAGTAAAAGTCCAGCCCCTCTCAAGGTTTAATTGCCACGTTGGCACTTTGCATTAAATAAGTGGGGTTTTGGTTGCAGTTTATTTTATTTATTTATTATTTATTGGATTTTTATACTGCCCATCTGGCAGCGAGGTCACTGGGTGGTTTACAACAATTAACACATTCAAACCATTCATACAATAGAACCATAAAATAGTAACACAATAAAATAAAAATAAAAGTAATATTAAAGTGATATAAAACAATATATTATTATTGGCAGGCTAATCAGTTTGGGTACTCGGTCTCTAAAAGGTTCACCATCACTGTACAGTAGTACCTCAACTTGCAAATTTAATCTGTTCTGAATGCATGCTTTTAAGTCGAACTACTCTTCAGTCAGGGTACCTATCTAAAAAATGGAAAAAATAAGTTTAAAAAATCCAAAAAAATGAAAAAAATATTTGTAAGTCGAGCAGACCATATCTAAAATTTGTAAGGCGGCAGTTAAAATGGCAACAGTTTTCCACTCTTAAGTTGAATTGCTCTTAAGTCGAGGTGCTCTTAAGTCAGGGCACCACTGTACAAGATTAATAAATGCACTTAAGCTGCTGTTTCCAAATCTACGATATTTGTGTCTAAAACTTGAATCAGATATGGAAGTCATCAGGATGACTGCATAGCTTAGTAACGGCCCACAGGTTTACAGTAAGTCACTGTTTTATGGCCCCTCAGATCCTTCAATGGGATGCAATCCCAATACATATCCCATTGAAAGCAAGGCAATGTCTGAAATCCAATAATGTAAATATATTCTGTATAAGTCTGATAACACCAGGAACTGCAAGGATATTTGAGTAATAAGAAGTTTCCTATTTTACCCCCAATTCCCAGATATCTCAGATCCCTCAGAATCCTTTTGGTCCAGGGGAAACCTTTGGGGACAGTGGAATGATGGCAAGAAGTCTTAAAGGTCTAAAAAATCATGACAGCCAATCCTGCTCACTCCTGGAAGCAGTAGTGGTGGTTATATATATAT
>JAHTLZ010000016.1:56284422-56303150 GCA_023846285.1 Phrynocephalus versicolor
CCTCCCCTTCTCCCTTCATATCAGTCCCACAGCTTCCCTGGGACCACCAGCAAAAGCAGACTGCACGCAGTTGTGAAAAACACACTTGTGTGCCCTGACAGCCTCCAGGAGCCTGCATGCCTGAAAGTGCACAAGAGCACATTGACACCCGTGGGTCGGCCACATTGCACACACCACCCCCTTCTGCAAATGGCACAAAACTGGGACATTCTGGACCTCCAGGTATAAACAGGCATGGGCCAACATATTCAATTTTCATCCAAGGACAATGAACTACACTACAGTATCAAGGAATGATGTAAGGCAGGAGCCACACAAGACGCAACCCCCCAAAATATATCTCAAAACCCAGTGAGCGTTGGACCCCAAAGCCCCAAAGCCCCCCCCACACACATCCTCACCTCCCTGCCCCCCCCTCTCCCTCCTGACCCTCCCTTGTCCCTTTTACCTCCTCCTCTGTCCGCATTTGCTGGAATCCTCGGGGCATCTCTTTGGGCAGGCGGGTGGCGAGTTCAGATCCTGGAGGGGCGAACACACACCCCCGCACGCCTCTGGGCCCGACTTCCGCGGCTGCTCCCAAGCCCAGCCGCTGCCGTTGCTGCTGCTTCTGCTGCGGCCGCCAAACCGCGGGGAGCTTAATGGCGCCCTTGTGCGCGTCAGCGTAGCGGCGCTTCCCCCTTTCCCTCCTCCTCCTCCTTCTTTTTCCTTCCTTCGGGAAGGAGGTGGGGGAGAAGAGCCGAGGGGCGGGTGGTGGAAAAGAGAGAGAGAGAGAGCGCGTAAGGGGAAGCGGGGCGGTGGGTTCGCCGCCACTGCCGCCGCCTCTGCCTCTGCCCGGAGAGCCGTGCGCCCTGGCACGCAAAGCGGACCTCGCCTTGGCCGAAGGGAGGAAATGAGGCGCGCGGTGGTGGCGGCAGCGGCAGCAACAACATGCACAAGGAGGAGGAGGCGGGGGCGCCTAAGGGGGGTGGCGGCGGCGGCAGCGGCTTCTTCGGATCCCTGCGAGCGGCGGCGGCAGCGGCAGCGGCGGGAGGAGCAGGAGAGGAGCGCACGGAGCGGCCGCCCCGGGAACGCGGAGGCAGCAGCAGCACCACCACCACCAGCAGCAGCAACGGCAGCGGCGGCCGTCCGAGCCCGCGCTCTCCCCAGGTGGGGGGGAGGGCGGGGGCGTTTGCTGTTGCTCCCGGGGGCTGGATTCAGGGTCCCTGGGGGCTGGATACGGCCCGCGGGCTGTAGGTTGAGGACCCCTGGGCTAGAGTAACGCTCTTCTCCCTCTCACAGAATACCAGAATTAGGGGACATCCACTCAAATTGAGGGTTGGGAGAGGGAGAACAGACAAAAGAATTTTTTTTTTTTACCCAGCGTGTTGTTAGTCTGTGGAACTCCCTGCTATAGGATGTGGTGATGGCATCTGGCCTGGATGCCTTCAAAGGGGGATTGGACAGATTCCTGGAGGAAAAGTCCATCACAGGTTACAAACCATGATGCAGATGTGTAATCTCCAGGCTTAAAACTGGGGTACTTCAAGGGCCAGATGCAGGGGAGTGGTATCAGGAGACAGCTATCTAGTGTCATGCGCTCCCAATCACATCTGGTGGAGCCGCTGTGAAATACAGGAAGCTGAACTAGATGGATATTTGGCCTGATCCAGCATGGCTCTTCTTATGTTCTTATGTTCTTAAAAGGAACTCAGAATAAATGTGCCAATATTATACACACCTCATATTAACCCACAGTATGTACAACTCTGATTCCAACACCTTTAAAACGACACTGAAGAACTGGGGCAAAAGTGTAGAAATGAGCAAGCAAAATGTGAAAGATTCTGCAGAAACATTCCCATCGGGAAAGGTTACAGTAATTTGATATGTCTTGAAAAGCTCTTTAGCTTTTGCAGGGTGGGGAGGCAACCATAGGGAGACATAGTAGCGGTGTATAAAATTAGAGGGGATAGACTGATATATTTTATCTCTCCTTTTGCAGCAATATGAGAACTCAGTCATCCATTGAAACTACAGTGGATATAAAAAAATTACACACCCCTGTTAAAATGTCAAGTGTCTGTGATGTAAATAAGACAAAAATAAAGCATTTCAGAACTTTTCCCACCTTTAATGAGACATATGAAATGTACAACTCAGTTGAACCACAAGCTGAAATCTTTGATAGATAAAGGAAAAATAAAAAAACTGAAATAATATGGTGGCGTATGTGTGAACACCCTTAAACTAATACTTTGTTGAAGCACCTTTTGATTTTATTACAGCACTCAGCCTTTTTGGGTATGAGTCTATCAGTATGGCACATCTTGATTTGGCAATATTTGCCCACTCTTCTTTGCGATGCCACTCCAAATCTTTCAGATTGCAAGGGTGTCTCCTCTGCACAGCCTTCTTCAGATTACCCCAAAGATATTCAATCAGATTCAGATCTGGGCCATCCCAAAATATTAATATTCTTCTAGTAAAGCCATTCCTTTGTTGATTTGGATGCATGCTTTTGGTCATTGTCATGCTGAAAGATGAAGCTCCTCCTCATGTTCAGCTTTCTAACAGAAGCCTGAAGGTTTTGTCCCAATATTGACTGGTATTTGGAACTGCACATAATTCCCTCTACCTTGAATGAGGTCCCTGTTCCAGCTGAAGAAAAGCATCCCCAAATCATGCTGCTGCCACTATTTATTTATTTATTTATTTATTTATTTATTTATTTATTTATTTATTTATTTATTTTACTTATATCCTGCCCATCTTCCGGATCAGAACTCTGGGTGGCTAACAGAATACAGATAACAATAAAAGAGAACAAATCACAACAATAAGTCGAAGGATCCAATAAAATAGAGGGGGTCAATATTCATGAGATCAGACGAGGCAGGAAGCAAAAAAAAAAAAAAAAAAAAAAAGAAAAGAAAAAAAGAAAAGAAAAAAGGAAAAAATGTGAAATTAAGTAAAAAGTAAGTAAAAAGGTCGCCAAATGCCTCCTTAAAAAGGTGGGTCTTCAAAGCCTTTTTAAAGGCGGGGAAGGACTGTGCAAGGCGCAGCTCACTGGGGAGATGGTTCCACAACGTGGGGCCTACCACAGAGAAGGCGCGGTTACGCCTGAGCGATTTCTGCGCCTCCCTGGGTGTGGCCACCCTCGGTGAGCGTGCCTGCGCCATTCTCGTGGGCCTGGTCCCAGTCGATTTCTGAGAGATACGCTCCAACAGGTACTCTGGTCCCAAGCCGTGGAGGGTTTTGAAAAATCAAAACCAGGTCCTTGAACCTTATCCGAAGGGCAACGGGGAGCCAATGCAGGTGGGCCAAAACTGGGGTGATGTGCTCGAATCTACGAGCACCGACCACCAGTCTGGCCGCCGCATTCTGTACCTGCTGGAGCCTCCGGACAAGGGTCAAGGGCAACCCCACGTAGAGGGCACTGCAATAGTCGATCCTCGAAATCACGAGGGCCTGCATGACTGTCCTCAGGGAGGGCTCATCGGGGTACGGTCGGATCTGGGCGATCCTGCGGAGGTGGAAAAAAGTGGCCTTGGAGACCACCATCACCTGAGCTTCCAGGGAGAGGGCTGAGTCCAGGACCACGCCCAGATTCCTGGCCCTGACCGTAGGCTGTAGGGAAATGCCCCCCAGTCTAGGGAAGGGCCATTGTACCCAGACGAAGACGCCCCGAAGAACAGAACCTCAGTCTTCTCCGGGTTCTGCTTGAGTCGGTTCGTCCTGGTCCATTCCAGGACTGTCTCCAGGCACAGGTCGAGGGAGCGAACTGCCTCCTCTGCAGAAGAAGAAAAGGAGAGATAGAGCTGCATGTCATCAGCGTACTGATGGCAGCACCCTGCAAATCTCCTGATGACCTCCGCCAGCGGCCTCATATAAACGTTGAACAGCATGAGTGAGATTGCTACCCCTGGGGCACCCCACAAGGGAGGGTCCAAGGGGCCGACAAGTCATCACCCAGCTGAACCCGCTGAGACCGGCCGACAAGAAAGGAACGGAGCCAGCTCAAGGCAAGGCCCCCAATTCCAGCCTCAGCAAGACGGACCAGCAGGTTACCATGGTCAACAGTATCAAAGGCAGCTGACAGATCAAGGAGCACCAACAGGGAGGAACACCCCCTGTCGGCCTCCCTGAGGAGGTCATCCTTCAGAGCGACCAGGGCAGTCTCGGTCCCCCGAAGCGGCCTGAATCCGGACTGGAAGGGATTCAGGATACAATTTTCCTCCAGGTATGACTGAAGCAGGATGGCGGCCACCCTCTCAACTACCTCGCCCAGGAAGGGAACAATGGCAATCGGACGATAGCTGGATAATTCATCCGATGCCATGCCGGGCTTTTTCAGGGTGGGCTTCACCACGGTCTCCTTCAAACGTGAAGGGAAAACTCCCTCCCTGAAGGAGGCTGTGGCTATACCCGAAACCCACTCTGGCACGTTCCCTCCGGCGGATTTAACAAGCCAAGCTGGGCAAGGGTCGAAAGGGGTAGCCGCCGGTCGGCAATAAGCCATGGCCCTGGAGGCCTCCGCTGAAGACACCGTCCCAAACTCAACCAGACAAGGAGACTGAGGGGGTGAGGCCCCCGGGACATCAGAGGATGAACTAGAGCAGCCGGGGGGCAGATCGGAACGGATGGCCTCTATTTTGGATTTAAAATAGGCTGCGAATTGCTCGCTAGTGAACTCACTAGGAGGAGGCCCTAGTTGACCAGGATTGGAGAGGTCTCGAACCACCCGGAACAACTCCACCTGGCGGTTCGAGGCCTCGCCAATTCTCAGGGAGACATAGGCTGTCCTAGCATCCCTGACTGTGCGAACATAGTGGCCGGTCAACTGTTTAAGTGCAGCCCTACTCACTTCCGTCTGATGTGTCCTCCAAATGTCCTCAAGTCTCCTGCGTTCTTGCTTCATCGACCGCAACTCAGCCGTGTACCACGGTGAGGAGCGGTCTCCACAGCGCAGGAGGTGCTTGGGGGCGATCCGGTCTACAGCCCGGTGGCACTACCATGCTTCACTGTGGGTATGGTGTTCTTTTGGTGATGTGCAGTGCTGTTTTTGCTCCAAACATATTATTTTGGAATTATGGCTGAAAAGTTTAACCTTGGTTTCATCATACTATAATACCTTTTCCCACATGCTTTTGGGAAACTTCAGATGTGCTTTTGCAAAATTTAGCCAGGCTTGGATGTTTTTCTTGGTAAGAAAGGGCTTCCGTCTTGCCACTCTACCCCATAGCCCAGACATATGAAGAATACGGGAGTTTATTGTTACATGTACCACACAGCCAGTACTTGCTAGATATTCCTGCAGTTCCTTTAATGCTGTTGTATGCCTCTTGGCAGCCACCCTGACCAATTTTCTTCTAGTCTTTTCATCAGTTCTGCAGAGATGTACAGTTCTTGGTAATGTCCCTGTTGTGCTTATTTTCTCCACTTGATGATGACTATCTTTACTGTGTTCCATGGTATACATGATGATGTGGAAATTCTTCTGTACCCTTCTCCTGACTGATGCCTTTTAACAAGGAGATCCCTCTGATGCTTTGGAAGCTCTCTGTGGACCATGGCTTCTGTTGTAGGATGTGACTAAGAAAATGTCAGGAAAGACCTACTAGCACAGCTGATCTTTATTTGGGATCCCCCAGAGGCACTTTAAATGATGGCAGGGGTGTACTGATTCCTACTTAACATGAGTCTGAATGTGATTTTTTTTTTTTACTGCTGAGCACAGCGACTTCCCAAGTTATAAGAGAGTGGGCACACATATGCCATCATATTTTTCCCTCTCGCCTGAAGGAGAGGGTGGTGAAGCCCATTCTGAAAAAAACTGGCATGGCATCGGGCGAATTGACCAACTACCGCCCGATTGCAAATGTTCCCTTTATGGGCAAGGTAATTGAGAGGGTGGCCGCGGTCCGACTTCAATCGTTTTTGGAGGGAGAATGAGTCCTTGACCCATTCCAGTGTGGGTTCAGGCTGGGTCGGGGGACTGAGACAGTCTTGGTGTCTCTGCAAGATGACCTCCTCTGGGGGTTCGACAGGGGTAGCTCTACCCTGTTGGTCCTTCTGGATTTGTCAGCGGCCTTCGATACCGTCGACCACAGTATCCTGCTGGGTCGGCTCTCCGAGATTGGGATCGGAGGCACTGTTCACAGTTGGTTCCGGTCCTTCTTGGAGGGCTGCCCCCAGTGTGTGCAGCATGGGGGGGGAGCTGTCTGCCCCATGGATACTCTCTTGTGGGGTTCCATAGGGGTCGTCCCTCTCTCCCATGCTGTTCAACATCTATGTGAGGCTGCTGGCAGAGGTCATAAGGAGATTTGGAGTCTGCTGTCATGACATGCAGCTCTATCTCTCCTTTTCCACCCCTGCAGATGAGGCTGTCCAGACCCTCGACCAGTGCCTGGACGCGGTCATGGAATGGACCAGGGTCAACAGACTCAAACTCAACCCCGAGAAGACTGAGGTTATGTTCTTTGGGACCTCCCCATCTGGCTATGGAGGCCCTTTTCCCACCTTGGAGGGCGTTTCCCTCCAGCCGTCGGACAATGTCCAGAATCTGGGCGTAGTCCTGGATCCAGCGCTCACTATGGAGGCCCAGGTGGCTGCTGTGTCCAGGACTGCCTTTTTCCGTCTTCATCAAATAGCCCAGATTCGTCCCTACCTAGACGGTGACTCCCTCAGGACTGTCATGTAAGCATTGGTGATCTCAAGACTAGACTATTGCAACGCGCTCTACATGGGGTTGCCCTTGACTCTCCTTCGGCGACTGCAACGGGTACAGAATGCGGTGGCCAGACTGGTGGCGGGTGTGCACCGGTTCGACCACATCACCCCAGTTCTGGCTCATTTGCTATGGTTGCCTGTTGCATCCAGAATCAGATTCAAGGTCTTGGTTTTAGTTTATAAAACCTTCCATGGCCTGGGACCTGATTACCTGGCAGAGCGGATCGCCCAGCGGTCAACATAGGCCTGACCGACTAGGTTGTCGCGGGCGCACATGCTGCGGGTGGCCACGCCAGGGAGGCTCGAAAAACATCCACCTGAACTCAAGCCTTCTCTGTGGCTGGCCCCGCCCTGTGGAATCATCTCCCCAGTGAAGTGTGCCTTGCACAGTCCCTGCCAGCCTTTAGGAAAGCATTAAAAAACTTGCTTTTCTGAGAGGCGTTTGGTGACTTAATTTAACCTTTTTTTTTCTTTTTTCCTTCCCCCCCCCCATCTGCCATTTGCCATTTCTTTCGACTTATTGCCCGTTTAAGTGTTTTTAATTGTTATATTTAACTGTCTCTGATTTTGTCTATACCTACTGTTGTGAACCGCCCGGAGTTCCTCCGGGAAGACAGGCTATATATAAGCCTAATAAATAAATAAATAAATAAATATTATTTCAGTGTTTTATTTTTCCTTCCTCTACCTAAAAGATTTCAGTTTGTGGTTCAACAGAGCTGTACAGTTCATAGGTCTCATTAAAGGTGGAAAAAGTTCTGAAATGATTTATCTTTGTCTCATTTATTTACATCACAGACACTTGACATTTCAACAGGGGTGTGTAAACTTTTTACATCCACTGTAAATGGTGGAAGATCTAGGACTGAAAAATCGTATTTTTTGTTTTTACACAGTGCGCAACTGAACTGTGAAATATAGCCAAAGGATGAAGTGATGGCTTTCAAAGGAGAATCTGAAAATTCAAGGAGGATGAAACCATCAAGGGCTAATGTTCAAAATGGTTATACTTCACCTTCTGTATCAAAGGCTATATGCCCCTGGATATCCACTGCTAGAGAACATAAGACAAAGAGTGAAAGGTGCCTTTATGTGCCTGGCAACTGATTGGCCACTGTATGAACATAAATATTGAAACAGATATCATTTTGGTTTGATGAAGCACAGATCATCTTATGTTCTTATCTTGAAACTTTACATCTTTCAGACACCCAAGTTCTATCTAAGAGGTTGTACTGCATGTTGACACTAACTCTAATCCTTAAACAAAATGAGGGTGGTGGGGCATCCAACCCTACCTACCCCATCCAAAGGCTTCTCACTTTCCCATGTGCGGAAGACAAAGTGGTCTAAATGGAACAGCATAAGCGATTTGTGCATGCTCTCCATGTGAGCTAGAATCCTGGAAAACTAGGGACAGAAGGAGTGGGGCTACAGCATTACTTTTGCTATATTAAAATGTCAAGCTAACTCCAGCATAGGGTTGATCTTTTAAAGAAATCCCTGGAACAATACCTGTCCTTCAAGTGGCACTGATTTTACCTGAAGTCAGTGGAAGAGAATTTGCAACTACACCGAGATGCTAAAATGTCAAGCTTAAGGTTTACAATTTAACCCAGTTAAAGTGCCCCGTTTCACAGGAGTGGCAAGATAAGTCCAACTGTAATGTCATATTGCAGGATCTCTGGAGGGATACGGCATAGCTTTTGACAAATGAAGACCAGAAAATATGGACCTGTGGAATGCCAAAAAACCTGGCAACACTCCAAATGAACGAAAGCAAATGGATACAGATTTGTCCATGTCCAATAAGCACTTTGAATGGGTAAAATGTTTACAAGTGCCCATGTCCTACTTAACAAGAAAGGACAGGAAAAATGACTACAGTCAGATGCCCATACCCACTGTGGATAGAGGTTCCTCAAACACTGGGGTCCTACTATACTGTCTTTAATAAACTTGAAAGAAGTGCATTAAATGGTTATGGGCAATATTTAGGAAAAGCATATAGAATTGCATTAAAAGTATTCTGGTGAATGGAGGTTCAACATGGCAGAAATGAGGGCACAAAATAATGTTAAATATTTCCAAATCCATCTGGAGAGCTTTAAATAGGAAGTGCTGTGAGGTTTGTATGGACATCACTGTTTTCATCATAAGCTGCAGTTTCAAGACCATTTCCTGGCCTGGCTCCGATTAAAGGCCAGGAACTGTAGGCTGTATATTATGGAAAATTCCTGTCAGTAACATTGATTACACAGAGCAACAGTTTCCAAGAGGAAATTACACTGTTTCATGGCTTGAGTTATTTAAAATTAGAATGGACAAGCACTCAAGATGATAGTACCGAGAACAATTCAGCACTTGCAAGAGAGCGTAATAGGAGTTTTCCATCTCTAATTCCCCAATATGAGCTCAGAAGACAATAAGCAGGAAGACAACCTTCTGCAAAATCAAATCACTGAGAATCAACCAGAGAATGAAAATTAAGTCACAGGAATTTATTTTCCCCTTTATATGCATTAGTATTAATCTCATGCAAAAGTAAAATATTAGTTAATTTGATTCCTTTTGCTTCCAGACATACATCAAAATGAATCAATACAGGAAGAACGATCCTTCTGATAAATGAGGGAGAGGGTAGAAAGCAAGATCTTAAGGAAAGCTAGCAAAAAAGAAATGACCAACCGATCGAAAGAAAGAAAAATCAAACTCAAGAGCACATGACAAAACAGTACCATAGCTGTATGTTGAGGTGGATAATGGTAAAAGAGCTACATTACTCATATAAATACAATGTCAGAGTTGCTACAGATTTTATTCTTTAAATTGCTCTAAATTAATGCCATGAAAATAAACACCATTTTAGGAAGGTTTTTATTGAACTTACTTTTTTTTTGATAGAACTAGAGATTGGCACAAAATGGAAAAATAGTTTTGTTTCATTGCTCATTGTGTTTCATTATTAACATTTTTTTAAAAAAATGTAAGGAAATGCAATGAGCAACAAAGCAGAAGTTGCCACCACCCAGCTGGTTTTGACAGCTCAGGCGGTGGTGGTGAGAATGGGAGAGCGGAGCAGGGTTGTAAATTTGGTGCCATCCCACATGCTTGTTATTATCCCAAATGATCGGGGCTATTTGAATTGAAGGACAGCTTGGGAGCAACCAATACACGGTTGGTTTCGCTTTTTGTACTGTTCCACAACTGTCATAATCTTCCATACCTCAACCTAATGCATCTAGTTCCAATTGCCACTCCCTGCTCAAAAGCTCTCATGGAAACATGAACTTCCACTAATAGACAGCAACCAAACACTATAATGTGCAAAACCAGCCCAGTAACCAAGTGGTAGCAATTATTAATATTATAAACCTGAAGGGGGAATTCATTATAGTAATTATTGGGGAACTTCTTGCTTGTTTGGGTTTCAACAGGGAGATAATAAACCATTCCTGAAAGTCTGGGTTATGATGTTAATGGCATCATCATCATCATCATCATCATCATCATCATCATCATCATCATCATCATCATCATCATCATGTTTTGCCACTGTATAACAATCACATACACTGCATTTCTTCCTTTTCCGTTCATCATTTCCCACTTATTACTCTCTATCCAAACGAGACAACACATATGGTCTTTTGACGACTACCCCAATCTAGTAATTTGTATCAGTCATCCGACACTGAAGCCTGCACAGGGATCAGTCCTCACATCCATTAATCTCAATGAAGGAAAACCCCATATACATTTGTTTGCCTATCTGGATCTCTTTATAATCCCTGTGTTGAAAGAAACCGAGAAACCCAGGGGCCTTAATTTCCATGTGCGGACCACAGAACTGGTAGACCTCTAGATCAAGGTGAATACATTCTTTCAAAAGATGTCTTTTTATCATTTCTATTTCCTTTCCCTTTTCAAATAAATAGAACGATTGTTAAGTCAGAAGTCAACTGAACTCAGCAAGATTTAAAAGGAGCCAGTGACATTCCCAACAAGGCAAAAATGTCAATAAACCCTGGTAATTTTAAACCTGAGGGAATAACATTCTTCCATTTTATAATGAGAAGGCTGAAGGACAAATGCCAAGAAAAATGAAACAAGAGCCTGTGCCTTTAAACATCACTATGTTATGTGTATTTGTTTAATACCAAGACACAAGACCTTATTCTTTCCCAGTACTTTTTTTAAACCGCTGATTCCTATTAAAGAATGCCAGTGCTCCCGATGAAGGTTGTACAGAACCAACATTATTTTCCCCATCCCACCCCCACTTCAGTACTAACAGGCATGAAAAACTTTATGGCTCAACATGGAGATTTCCGTTTCTTTTTTCTTTTTTAAGGCCTCAGTTAATTGCTAAGTAAGACTATGAAAATAAAAGAAATGAGACCCATTCTCCCCATCAATATATCCGAAGCCCTATCATGTGAGTTGCCAATTGGTTTTTCTAATCCTACTAGCTCAATATCTGCTGTTAATTTGCTTGCTATTTCAAGAACATGAAGACTGTCAGCAAAATCCATGATGCATTACACAACTTATAATTGGAAAAAAAACCTGAAGCTTTTCTGACAGGATAAAGGGAATGTATGAAAGCAATGGGAAGTAGTAACAACTTTATGGCTGTTTGTACTAAAATATAATTGTAAATGCAGTGGGGGTGGGGAAACAGAAACTCTGCTTCAGCTCCTCTTGCAAGAAAAATGTGTGAATAATTATGACAAATGATTGAGTGAAACCAGTCATTTTAAGCCAAGTTAAAATGTGAAAGGAGGAGGATTGGGTTCTTTAATAGTATAGGTTAAATAATCTGGATTTACTTTTTTATCCGACATTTCTACAAGTGCTTGCTTGTTTACTTGGGAGTAAATTCCATTGAATTCAGATTCAGTGACAGTTCCTTCTAGGTAAACTTGCGCAAATGGGATGTAAACCAGACATTCCACTTTATGATAAGAATGAATATTTTCTTTTCAAAAAGTACTTCCACAGTAGGAGCCTAGGCATCTCAGTTTGTGACCTTTTAAATACCCAACAGATTAAAATCCTGGACAGAACAGGAAGAAGACCTTCCAGTGTTTCTTGAAAAGCATCTTTTTTATTTTTTACTTTCAAGACCTGGATATGGTAAACATGATCAAAGGAGTGCTGAATATTGTGAAACAACATTCTCATTCTTGTTGAGAAGAAAGGAAGTTGTCCCTTTCAGGTATTAAAAGAGTCACGGAAAACCACTTTATAAGCTGCTTCTTACTACGGATTCTTCAGCTGAAAGACAAAAATCATATGGCATTTTCTCTGGACTTTGGTTACAGCTAAAATTGTCATGCTGCAGCAACACAAATGAGATGTGGAACAAATGATGCAGAAGAGAAGATCCTGCACTGTACCTTGAAGAAATACATGGCAATAAACTTATCTTGTATCAAAACTGGGAATCAGCCCCACTGAATGGACTGTTTAAATACACTTCTGAGCATTACCCAATGCATATGCCGAGGGAAGAAAAATTGGAGAGATTTGATGGAATGCTACATAAGAAGAGCCATGATGGATCAGGCCAAAGGCCCAGCTAGTCCAGCTTCCTGTATCTCACAGGGGCCCCACCAGATGCGTTTGGGAGTGCATGAGACTAGATATCTGTCTCCTGCAACCACTCCCCTGCATCTGGCCCTTGAAGTACCCTGGTTTTAACCCTGGAGATTACACATCTCCATCATGGTTTGTAACCTGTGATGGACTTTTCCTCCAGGAATCTGTCCAATCCCCTTTTGAAGGCATCCAGGCCAGATGCCATCACCACATACTGTGGCAGGGAGTTCCACAGACTAACATCATGCTGGGTAAAAAAAATATTTTCTTTTGTCTGTTCTCACTCTCCCAACCCTCAGTTTGAGTGAATGTCCCCTAGTTCTGGTATTTTGTGAGAGGGAGAAGAGTGTCCCTCTATCCACATTACTCATGCCCTGCATTATTTTGTATATCTCAATCATATCCACCCCATCGGGCGTCTTTCTTCCAGACTAAAGAGCCCCAAATATTTTCGCCTTTCCTCATAAGGGAGGTTCCCCCAGCCCAGTAATCATTTTTGTCATCCTCTTTTGCACCTTTTCCAGTTCCACTATGTCTTTTTTGAGATGCGGTGACCAGTATTGTACACAATACTCCAGGTGTGGCCTTACTATCGTCTTGTACAATGGCATTATAATGTTGGCTGTTTTATTATCAACCCCCTTTTTGATAATCTCTAGCTTGGAACTGGCCTTCACCACTGCCACACACTGGGTAAGCACCTTCATTGAGCTGTCCACCAGCACACCAAGTTCTCTTTCCTGATCTGTCACACATAGCTCAGAGTTCATGAGTTGATAGATAAAGTTTTGATTTTTTTGCCCCAATATGCATTACTTCACATTTCCCTACACTGAATTGCATTTGCCATTTGGCAGCCCATTCCCTCAGTTTAGAAAGATCCTTCTGGAGCTCTTCACAATCTTCTCTGGTTTTTACCAAACGGAAAAGTTTCGTGTCATCTGCAAACTTGACCACCTCACTGCTTATCCCTGTCTCCAGGTCATTTATGAACAGATTGAAAAGCACTGGTCCCAGGACAGATCCCTGGGGCACACCGCTTTTCACCTCTCTCCATTGTGAAAATTTCCCATTGACACCTACTCTTTGTTTCCTGGCACTCGACCAGTTCTCAATCCATAAGAGGGCCTGCCCTCTTAAAGACTTACAAGATCAGCATCTTTTATCAAAGTACTTCTTTTTTTAAAAAATCACATCAGAAAGTGCTCAAACTGTCCCAAGATTCAGAACTTCTTTTTTTCACATTTCAGTTTTATATTCAAATTTTATAGTGTACACACTACTTGTATATTGGATGTTTTTATTTTTTTTATAATCTCTATTATCTATTTTTCCCTCTCACTCTACGCTTTTTGTGCACCTACCCTTCTTGTTTGTTCTTTATATTGGGAGCTATGTAACACGCATATTTCCCCAATGTGGGATTAATAAAGATTTATCTTATCTTATTCTTGTTCTTGTTCTTAACAAAAGAGAGCCAGTAGCATGTAGAAAATAGAATTTCAGAATAGGACTCAAAACCCCTGTTTGGCCATGGAGACTCACTTGAAAATAGCAAAGTTAAAACCACTTCTTGAACTTAAACCACTTCTTGAACCTAAAAAACTCTGTTATAGCTGCCACTGGAAAGCAGTGGAACCATAAGCCCCAGTCAATTTAAAAATACTGGGCATTTTTAAAAATACTGCTGTTGTTTCTAAACTGTAAGGTATTTTCCAGATTAAATTATGTAACAGTTACATTATGTTTTATTCTTTCTTCCTAAACTCCTTGGACCACAAGAGGTGGGAGTGAAGTTATGGCAGGAAATAAAACAAATGCATAATTGACCTAGTGGTGATATCAACTCAGGAAGCCATACATTAGCTATCCTGTTCCCATGACGCAGAAGGAACATTAGGATGAGATGAAGCTTTGCACCCTTTCATGCAATACATATTCAATGGGCCCCACGGGATGACTGCAGATGTTTGAAGAGCAGCCCCTACACACGAGAAGCCACCAGTCACATTCAAGATGCTCTCCTTCAGACGTTTGTGGACATGGAGTGGAACCCCACACAGCCCTACTCACCAGTCATCCCACGCCCTAGCCTTCACAGATTTGACGGATGTTCTTTTTGCATGGTGAATGAAACTATCTCCTAGTCAGGGCATCTGTTAAGTTACTGTTAAGAGAACAAGTTGCTACATCAATCCTATTTGAAACAACATTTCACATTGTAGGAGACACCGACTTGAGAAAGAGAAGCCATGTCTTTTTCCAAGGTCATTTTTAAAATTCTGCAGGACATGGCCATCCTCTTTTATTCTGTTTTGGGAGTTTTTTCCTCCATTTTCAGCTAATGGCATTAAGTATTGCCAGGCATATCAGACAAAACTGAAATTTTCTGCAGCTCAGAGGCTGTAGATATGCACCGCTGCACATTCCAACTGGAAATACACACAAATGCTCCTGTGTGTTGTAATTTATTTTCTACACACAAATTCTTCTAAATTGTAAGTTAGGAGGCACTGCTTGAATTCTCCCAGGTCTTTAAAAAGCTTTCAGAAGTATCATGAGAAATCACCTGTAATGAATATAGACTGATATTTCTTTTCTATAGCTGCACTGAGTTAGTAATTTACATTTTCTAAATATATGGTTTATAGTCAGTTTTCCCAGTTTGACGGTAATTACTCTTTAGAAACCTCTGACAGGAAGAAACCCTGAGAATCACAGCTGTTATTCCTGTCTTGCTCCTTCGCCTTAAATTAAAACCACTCAGACAATGAGGATGTTTTCCTTCTCTAAATTCCAAATCAGCACATAAATCAAACTTGCTAGCATCACTCTTTAAAAGAAACGGCCCTGGAGTCTACCAAATGCAGCAATTGCATACCACCCATCTCCAAAAGATTCAGGACATTCCTCGTTATGTGGGTAAGGGGAACTTGACTGTGCACACTTCCACATGCATAAGACTTCCCCAAAGTGTTGTGAGTTTTCCCAGCTATTTGGCCGAAAAACTCACAACAGCTTTCAGATCCCGACCATCAAATCCTCCGAAAATACATTTCCCCAAAGTGTTAGTTATGTGCAGGTAACCCCACCCAGGTACTGTAGACATTTCCATTTGTATCCTGATAGCCACTGAACTGACTGGATGTCTGATTTCAAAGCCATAAAAAAACTTCTGCCCATCTAGGAAGTTGTAGTTGCTGCTGCTTCCATTAAAAACAAAGCTAGAAAAACCATGAATGGGGGAAAGAACAAGAATGAGGGGAAAGCATTACAGTGAAAATGCTGGTGGGAAGACAAGGAAATATATACCTCTGAGCTGCAGTACATTTGCCACACTGTACAGAAATCCAGCAATTAGAATATTATTTATTATTATTTGCATGTATAAACCACCCAACTCTCCCATTGGGAACTCCGGGCGGTGAACAACATAAAAATAAATAAATAGGCAATAGGATATACCAAAAATAACAGATAACAGAAATTAAAAAGGCAAAATCACTAAGAATCACTAAAGTGACCATGAATTTAATTCTTATGATGAGAAAGAGAGCAGAATCCAACAAGAATCAACTGCTATACTGTATTTTGTTCTTTGAAAGGTCAACTGCAGTCATTTCCTTGTCAATAAATGTGACTGGAGGAGCATCCCTGCTGTTGTATTATTAACCCCCAACTTACTGACTGACTCTGGGGAGCTATCTGTACCATTTAAAAACATATGTACTACCTGCTTCTATGTACTGTATAACCCATCCTGACTTTCCATTTCAACGAAGTTTTTCTCTTTTAGTCTAACCCCAACACTCACCCTCCTCCCCAGGACTCGAAAGCATGAAGACAGGAGTATAGTTTGTGAAAAAAACAGCTGCAGCAAGGAAGCAAGGCTTGTAGAAAATCTTGGCTTGGATTTCTGTAAAGGGAATATTTTCCTTTTCAAACCTTAGCTCTGGAAATGACTTCCAGAGTCCTGTGCAGAGATGGGTACAAGGAATAGAAAGCCTGGCTAAGGGAGGGAGGGAGAGAGAGAGAGAGAGAGAGAGAGAAGGGTTTTGGAAAATAGATAATAGTGGTTCATAACAAGGTTTTACAGAACAAGAAGGATGAAGATGCAAGCTCAGAGGTAAAGGCTGATGAAAGGAATGCACAATATGAAGAACAGAATACATAGGTGGATAAGCTTGGTTGTCCCACTAAGATTAATAACTGGGGCGAAAAGCAAAAGGAACAGGGTAGTTGGACTTTACTACCAGCTGCCCAATCAAAGGCTGCTTTTACACGAACCCTAAAATCCGAGGCAAAGGGCTCCCAGATGTGGAGCTTAAAATTGTTTTCCCACCAGCTGCGGACTTTAAACAAAATAAAGTACGACCACGCTCATCTAAGCGCGCCCCAGCGCACTTTAGAAGTACCTGGTCTACGGAGGTAAAAAAATTTCCGATGTGGATTGTAAACCTGTGGATGCCGGGCTCCCCTCGCCTTCTGTTTGTTTTTTTGTCCCCACCGCCCCTTTAAGAGACAGGAATCCCTACAGGGCTGCTCTGGACAGCAGACAGAGGTGAGCAGAGGTGAGCCTGCATTCTTTTCTCCCTTTTTTTTCTCCCTCCCCTCATGCAGACAGGAGCAATGGAGTGCGGAAGAGTGGGAACACAGGAAGAGGAACAAACCCCACAATCTCTGGTCCAAATTTAAGTTGTCAGCGGATTTTAGAGGTGTAAAAGCACCCAAAGAGGGGATGCGGATGAAACTTTTGAAAACCAATGGCAACTATTCTGAAGTGATGCAATGTAGTATAATAGGAGCTTTCAATTATCCTGACATCTTTTAGAAGGTTTCCAAGCATTCATGAAGGCTAAACACTGCCCCCCCCCCAGCGAGCTGGGTATTCATTTCACCGACCTCGGAACTGACCATGTTTCACTTGAGTTCTTGATTTCCAAGGTAACAAAAGCAGAGTGTAACCACCTGTGTATATTGGATTTTAGGAAATCCAATTTTCATACACTCAAAAGAATAACGAGTAAGGTCTCATGGCAGGAAACCCTAACAGGGAAAGGAGTCCAAAATGTCTGGCAGTTTCTTAAAAGGGGAAATTCTAAAGACACAGATACAAACAATCTGAATAAGAGAAAAAGGTGGAAGACAGCAAAAAAGAGGAATATGGCTGCACAAGAAGCTCAGATATGACCTAAAAATAAAAATAACACATACATGAAGAGGAAAGAATACCAGGCTACAAAGGAAGAGTAAGACAAGTAGCAGTGATTTGGAGGGATTGCAACAAGAAGTTAAAGATGAGAATAGAGATGTGAAAGCCTGAAAAAAAATTCTGGAAAAATTCACACACACAAAAAAACATTTTCCCTGTTTTTCCCCCAGAAGGCTTTTGGGTTTTTCCCCCCCTGAAAAATGAAAACATTTTTAAAAAGAAAAATATGATTATGGAATGTTTTGTTTTAACATGAATAAAAGATTTTAAGACAGGGTGTTCAAATATTTTCCAAATCATTTCTAAAAAATATGCATAGTATCAGATTATTCTAATTAATGTGCTCGGAGGACAAGCAAGTTCTAGGTTACAAACTGAACTCTCCAATGCAAGAACAAGATGGATTTTCTCCTTAGGAGGTGCTGCTATTGTCACAAAAAAAAGAAAAAAGTTTCAGTTTTGTTTTTCATGTGGGTTTGGCTCTGTTCTGTCCTCTTCACTAGGCCTCAAAGCACTGGAAGAAAATGCAGAGCAACAAAAATGATTCTGATTAAATTTCATGCCCGTTCATTGAAACTTAGTCCCACTTTCTTCAATACATTTCCCCCCTTTTCAATTCATTTTACCAGAATGAGGTTTTTATTTTATTTTATTTTAATACTGTGGAAAGGAATTATGAGTTATTAATTCTGGATTTTAAACATTGTTTTGTAGAGGCTTTTTTGTTCGCCATAAACTAGTAAACGGTACAGGAGATTGTTACTCCATTTGTTACTTACAATTAGAAATAAATATTATTTTAAAAGTAAGTTCTGTTTTTAACAATTGTTTGGATGTACTATATGTTTATAATTTGTATTGTATGTTGTTTTAACTGTACAGTATTGTATTTTATAGTCTTAATAATTTTATTGTTTCATAGTTTTTAATACATTGTTGTATGCCACCCAGAGACCTTTTGGTAGTGGGGCGGCTAATTTTTTTTGTAAATAAAAAAATAAAATAAATAAATAAATATTTTAATATACTAGTTGTGATAATATTATGCCAAGTCACATTGTCCATAGTCATATTTTATGTTCCTAAAGTAACAGAATGACTTTCAGGCTTTAAAAGGGGGTGGGGAGTGCTAATGTAGCTTCTTTCAATTTTTCATAATAATAATAATAATAATAATAATAATAATAATAATAATAATAATAAT
>JAHTLZ010000016.1:56303160-56336508 GCA_023846285.1 Phrynocephalus versicolor
ATAATAATAATAATAATAATAATAATAATAATAATAATAATAATAATTCTGTTTTTCAAGGGGAAAAAAAGAAAATAATTGGGGGTTTTTTCCAGAGCTTCAAAATTTCTGGAAGTTTGCATCTTTAGATGAGAATGAGGTGAAGTTAGCCAGAAATGCTAAAAGTAACAGAAAAACATTCTTCAGGTACACGTGTGGCAAACGACAGAGAAAAGAAACCGATTCAACTACTCAGTGGGGATAATAAGAGATGAAAGGCCGAAGTGCTCGATTCCTGCTTCAACTTGCTTATTTCCCACAAGATAGTCTATGACCCTCCAGGAAAATGTGAAGTACAAAGGAATATGACAGGATAAAAAGCTTGGGAATGATATATAAATAGTCAAAGAATACATTACATTCTTTTGAACAAGTTCAAATTCCCAGGGCCAGATGAACTGCATCCATGAATACTGAAGGAATTTGCTGAAGAACTCACAGAATCACTGTCAATTATCTTCTTGGAATAATGGAGGATGGATGAACCTAAAGCAGCCACTCTACAAGTACCCCGAAAACAATGCATTAACAATAAGAGATGGATTTGTTAAGAACAAATCCTGCCAGACCAAGGTTCCTAAAGCACATCTTCACAAACACTTACATTCCCTCTGCACAGGGCTTTTCCTTCCCCACACATCCATCACGATACAAATTCGGGTGGAATAGCTAATACCTTATAAGACAAAAAAAAAAAATCCAATAGACCAGTGATGGCGAACCTTTTGAAACTGTGATTCAAAACCGACTAATTTTTCTGCAAAGTGCCAATACAGCAATTTAACCTGAATACAGGTGGCTGTAAAGGGGTGATGCTGGGTGCCCACAGAAAGGGTTCAGAGTGCTATAGGTTTGCCAGCACTGCAATAGATCTTGTTATCTTTGACCTATGAAATTTAATAGAGATAAGTACCAAGTTTTACACCCAGAGGGGGGAAAGTACAATTACTAGATGGATGATACTTGACTCAACTGAAGCAAAACAAGTTGAGGAGCCAGGTAGCCATCACAAAAACAAAATACAAAAGTGGAACATCTGATACCTTTCAGCTACTAGAAAATCAACAAAAATGTTGCTAATATTTCAAGGGTGAAACCCTCTTACTCAGAGCAGTACCAATAGGTACCAACTTGACTCAGTAATACTATATGTGCACAGGATCCTGGAATTCTTGTAGACCTGTTCCTTTTGGGTGAAATCATACTTCTAGCTCTTCAAACCTCAATGAGTTGAATACTCCCAAGTAACTGAGTGTAGGACTGCAACCTTAAGTTTCTCTCTACAGAGAATATTAGTACTGGCATAAATAGTACTGGAAATAAAGTGTGATCCATATCTAGACCAGTTTTGTGGGGCTATTTACCTCTCTAAAGGGTCTCAGGGAGATAGACTTCACAGCTCTACTTCCTATGGTTTTTAAAATAGAAGAGATAAGAACTGAGCTAAGAACCCTACTTTAGGTGAAATAAGCTCTACATAACGCACAGGATTTTTGGAATATGTGGGCTACGGTGCCCAGAGATCTGGAGGAACACCCCCAGCAAGACTTCTTGTATCTCACTGGTGTTTTCTAGTTCTAAAGCTGATGTATTCTGGATCCCTTAGCCACTGTCATCCTTTGAAGAACACATGACAAATGGGTAGACAGAACTAAACTCTGTAAGAGCTGCAAGAGATTATGACATGCTTGCTATTAGGTTCTGCACAGGAAGCCTCTCAAACAAACAAAACAAACAACCAGGCCCATAATCCCCCACAGGACTTAGCCCCACCTATATATTTTCCCCATCTACCCATGTTCCCCGTTTTCTCTGCAGAATGAAAATATCTACCAGAATCTGAATTCCGAATTAGTTTAAGAATTTAACAACACATGTCAGGACGTTGTTTCCTGGATTAAAGCCTTTAGAAGGCTGGCTGGTAGAATTCTTGCAGACTTCTGGGGCTACAGTCCATAAATTTTGAAAATCCCCCGACTATACTGCATCACTCTACTTCACCTATGTCAGATCCTTTGATGCTACATGATTATTCCCTCTTTGAATCCAGGTTTCCTCCCAAATAGTAGCTGCTAGGGTCAGTAAATGCCAAACTGATGGGATGTAGTTCTTTGCTAGATATTTTCTTTTTAGCAAACATAAACTAATAAACATAAAATGCTTCCATTTGAAAGATAAGTATACTCCCATCCAGCTGTTTCAGAAGCAGAAAACGACATCAAGATGTGTTACACACCTCCACATTGAAAATGGGTTGCTAGCTAGAGGTGAATGCAAAGACATTACATCTTCTTAGAGTGCCTTGGCAGAAAATGAATCACAACAACTCTCCTTGGGGATGATCCACAAAGCATACAACATTAAAAACATTATGCCTCATAACATTGTATTAAATTTCTAAATCTTCTTTCTCCACATATTCCAAAGCACAGAAAACAGCATAGGTTTTGGAATGACTTGTAAGAAACATGTGGATTTCGCTTTTACTCTGGAACTGAAAAGAAATCAATAACCAACACCTCCAAATAGGTCACCCTTTCTTCTTTGACTTGAAGAACAATATAAATGCATATAAGCACACCAGCCAGTATCCTGTCAAGTGAAGGCATATGCTCCCCATATGGAACTCTCACTGTATATGTTTAAAAACATTAAGAACATAAGAAGAGCCATGCTGGATCAGGCCAAAGGCCCATCTAGTCCAGCTTCCTGTATCTCACAGGGGCCCCACCAAATGTGGCCGAGAGCTCACGAGACTAGATATTTGTCTCCTGATACCACTCCCCTGCATCTGGTTCTTGAAGTACCCCGGTTTTAACCCTGGAGATTACACATCTCCATCATGGTTTGTAACCTGTGATGGATTTTTCCTCCAGGAATTTGTCCAATCCCCTGTTTACTACAGAACAAACAGACACTAGCCCATAGAGAGCAACAAAATTACTACTTGCACAACAACATAATGACTATCTCCTATCCCAAGCTCTGGAAGAGTCCAACCTCTTTTGAAGAGGACTGCGCAGAAGGGGAAAATCCAAAGTGGACTCTGCCCACAACCCCTTTCTCAGTTCCCCTCCTACTAGTTTCTCTAAACACATTTACTTATTATCACTTATTAATCACAGTTTGACACCTCAGGTGAGGACAGCAGATCTGAAGGGTGTTAAAAGTTCCACCTGCTTTTTACCGCATAACCTTTACCATCTTTGAGTTTTGCCTTTTATCAATGGATATCTGAGATCAGCTTCGGTAAGACAATGTTGGGTTAAATTTGCAAAGGCTTCTGCTGAAGGAACGAGGCCATACTGCGGCCACCCACCATTCACAGCTTCTTGTTAAAGAACATCTCTTCCCAATTTGTTGTCACTTAATATTTCATAACTGTGATGGAGCTTCGATGCATACAACAGTATAAATTAACTGCTTTCAAGCAGAGCTAAAGAAAGCATTATCCAGCTCTGGGATCTCAGTAAAGACTCATCCATTCAACAATCTATATAGAGATAATTTTAAAACTAAACCAAAAAGTAAGATCATCAAATTTGTATTCAGCTCGGCACGTAGAAACCATGTTATATTTTGCATTTGATTGAAATTTCCAAAAGCACTGAGCCATTTGCATCACATTAAAGAGTATCTTTAGAGGCCAAAATATTAACCAAATATGATCTGGTATTTTCAAAGAAACCCACTGTCTATCAATCTGATTCATTTAAATTAAAAGTGGTAGGTTTAAATTATATTCACTCCTGATCCAAAATACATTACTGGGATTTCAGTATGACTAAAAGAAAGGCACAGCCCATGTCCTACTGAAGTCCCTGGCAAAAGCTCAACTGGCTATAATATAACTGGCTTGCAGCTAAAGTACTTAGGATCAGGGTATTAGTCTTACTGATCACGGATTAAACTGTATTGCATTATATACACTCCCCACCCCTTCAACAAATGTTTAGGCCTTCTTTTACTTAAAAATAGCCATGAATCTCTTTACTTTCCCACTTATTTAATAGCAAAGGGTGTCTGTAATTTTTTTAGACCATCTAAAGCTTAGGTATTTAACCTGAAACTGTTTATTATCATAATCCTACCTACTAACATTCCAGAAGGTTTACAGAGTATTTAGCCTTCTAGATTCAGCCTCAAATCAACACTGTGCCACTAAGGCCTTCCGATATCTTTGTATTCTTCAGTGATCTGTATCCAGAAACTTGGGAGAAGAAAGCACTCTTAAATGTTTTAAAAAGATAAGCACTTAAACTGAATTATGACTATCTCTTCTAGTCAGGATACAGTAGACTAGAGGTCTTGCAAAAATATATTCAGTCCCACAAGATACTGAAAAGCTGTGATTTTTAAAATACATTTCTAAAATACAACACACAGAATCAAGTAACTGATCATTGAAAACGCACTCATGAGTGATGCTGGTGATACAGCAGTGGGTAACCTTCTTGTAGCCCTATCTTCATGTTGCCAACTGAGATGGGGTAGCACAACTAGGAAGGGAGAAGAGGAGAGGGCAGCAGAGAGAGGATGTGTGTAAAATAATCAAAGACTGTTACAATGGGTTCTGTCCTGGCTTACTTTTACCCTGCGTCTAACTGCTGCCAGCAAGAAAAAGGGAATGAGCCCCTCAGTAGAAAGATTTCTCTGCCACTTAACTAGCAGCATTTCTTGGAGGAAACAGCCTCCAATTCAGTCTCCCAATAAGCATCCCCCCCTTCTTCTTTGAGCCTCCACTGCTAAGTAGAAATGATTCTGTTCAGGCAGGTGTTGCACTAGCCTTAACTTTTATGCTAAACGCTGATTATGCGGATGGTTCCAATTGTTTCATTCTGCCTTTTAAAACAGTAGTTGTCTTAAGTTTTATTTCAAAGTGGAAAATGTGATCTAAATTATTATAACAAATTACAATAACTAATAACAAATTATAATAACAAAACCAGTATCTAAGGAAATATATATAGGCCCTCTCAATGAGATCACAGCACACTAGTCAAAAATGCAAGATTACACTTATTTTTGGTGACTCACAGCCAAACTGGACATGATGACTGTGAGTTAACAGGCAGTTATTTTAACGCATCTGTCCCATTTACTTCTAAAATGGAGAATGAGATCTCCTGTGTGTGTGTGTGTGTGTGTGTGAGAGAGAGAGAGAGAGAGAAAGAGAGAGAGAGAGAGAGAGAGAGATGAGAAAGTTGAATCCTCTCGCCTCACCCCACATTTCATCTCCCTACAGCAGAGGAGGTATAACTGGGGAAATAAGAGTTAAACAACATTAATTGTGGAGGTAAGCTTCATGATGCCTCAGCATCTCCTTATCACGCCTTCCTTTTACTGTTAAAATAAGACATATACCTTCCACATTCTTAAAATTGTGCAAAGAATATCTATGTATATGATGGCCTAATCTGGATAAGCCTTTATTTACAGTGAGAATGACATGACTCATCCCAAACTGCAACCCATGCAGGTATGAAAGGAACTTTTAAATTAAGATGCTATTTCACTATTCCTAATTGCACAGGTACCTGCAGTTGAGTTTCTTGAAGAAGTCAACATTTAGGATCTTATAAACACACACACACACACACACACACATGAGGTAATGAAGATGCTAGTTAAACGATCACAAGTAGTAAGACACTAACAAACAGGGAAGATTAAATAATAGCAGTGTTTTCATTTAAAACAGCCTCTGCTAACTACTGCAGGCAGAAGAAGTGGTAGCTTGTATTTTGGAAACATTTAAACACAAACATCTGATTCCAAGTCTACACTTGGGAGAATCTCAGTGTAATCAGTAGAGAAATACTTGGTCTCATAAGAGACATCAAACATGTATGGTATCTAATTATCAAATTACCAACAAAAGACCACAGAAAACACCGCCATACAATAGCCTTGCTTAACAGTGTCTTTCAATCAAGTATTGTGCTTTATTTCTTTGGAGGCAGTACATCGTATTGATCAGCTGACGGAGCTCAGTTTGGTTTTTATATGACACCTGTCTCACAGGCAAAAAGGAAATGGAATCACGCTAAATTAGACAGTATTTATGCAGTTATACACTACTCAGACAGAATGCGGTGTTACTATAGAAAATAGTGCTCAATCTTCTGACCATATTTACTTACTCAAACATACACATTTTTACTGCTACAATGAAATAAATGTGTTTCTGCCTTTATAGCTGCCTTGAAATCTATTATGATCGTATATACTGTAAAGTTTTATATCCCACATTAGTATGCTGTACTCTGGGTGACTTACTTATGGAGGGATCTTTCAGAAGTATAACCCAATGGGTTTAGCATAGTATATTCTCAGATAAACACTTCACCAATGTGAATAAATATCTCACACAGATTAGATATCTTGAAAGAGCTGCCACTGCAGATACTCACAACTGGAATTTCAGTTCTAAATCTAAATGTAAAGTTTGATAGTACAAAAAGGGGGTTATTTCCTATCAGGCCTTATTAATTTAGGAAATAAATACATGTTGTTACATAAAATGTAAGAAGCAAACAAACAGCCAACACTGAACTGATTCTGAATCACAACAACATCAATTATACATCTGCTCTCACATCAGGCTGAATTAATCAAAGAAAACTTCAAACAGACTTACCAAGGGGCACCATATATTCGAAATCCTTTGACTGTTATTTCGGAATCTTGCAAGTAAATACTGTTTGTCAGTAGTGACTGAACATTGTCAAAGTCCTCTGGTTTCAATTTGGACACGGAAGGAAAGCGGTAGTAATCCTGTTTAACAAGGTCTGCCATGAATTCTTTATCAAATGTCAGTTCATGATTCCCCGCAATCACTATTTTATATTCGTACGGCAAGTTTCCTGAAACAACAACAAAAATGTTCAATCAATACATGATGTTCCACATCGAAATGCACCCCCCACATTTATAGGCCGTAATGGATATACTTGAATTTCTGCAAGAAGAAAACACGACCATTCCCACTCTATGCAATATTCTGATGCTCAGCAACTTTTTAGTCAGTAAGCACAATTAACCCATTCTCCTGTATCTCATACTGTAGAAAAAAGTTGACCACCTTAGGACTACCATCCTAGTCATCAAGGGATTATATTTCAACCATTCAAGAAATATAAATAAATAGATATAAATAAATATAAAATACGGCATATTTAGTATTTCTTCCAAGTTTTAGATCTGTGTCAGACTAGAAAATGGGGATGGGGAATCATGAATTATTTCCGATATATTAACATGGCATAAATTTTGCTATCTTCTGTGTTTAGTGCTGTTGTACCCCAACTATAGATCTGTTTCTACATCAATACACACAAGAGACTGGGAGCCAAAAAACACATTTTGGTAACATCTCTCACAAGAACTTCACAGACAACAGGCATGAAGGATGTTTTGCCTTCATTATTATGAGAATATGACAGGAATGTAAGCATTTTTAAAATGAAATACTCGAGTTGTCCTCACGTTTGCTTCTGAAAGAATGACTCGCTTCTTTTAGTCACTATTTTGCCCATCAACATTTACACGGGGGGAAAAGATGGAAGTTTTCAGACAGTCAGACATTTTAAGCCTTTCACACGCCCTTTCCCTTGCCCTGCTTGTCACTCATGTTCCATTGTTTGCCACCCATTTACCAGGATTCCCTCCCAAGTCTGCAGCTTCAAAGCCAACACTATTCTGCACGATTTTCTTAAAATATTCAGATAAGCTATAAAATAAAATAAAATAAAGAAGACAGATTTCTTTTGGATATGGTACCAGGCACCATGATGCATAATCGGATAGTGTCACATGGAAAACTGGACAAGGGCAAACATGTAGCATTCTGAACTTCAATATGCTTTCCAATATCACGTCGCCAAACCAAAGGTTCCTTTGGAAATACCTAAAGTAGGGGCAGCATGCATATATTCCCATTTCTCTTTAAATTTAAATAAGTACAAACGTTTTTAAAAACCCTTCACCATCTTGTAGATGCAAACATGGGAGTAACTTTTACCACCTCAAAAGCTTTGTTACAGAGGGGTGTGTGTGTGTGTGTGTGCGCGCGTGCGTGCGCGTGTGCGTGTGCGTGTGTTCCAGAATAGTAGGATGAGGTGACCATTCTATTTGGACCACAGGTTGTCTACAGGTTACTCATGGAATAAATAGGTCTGTACTACATTTTGCACCTTCTTGTCTGACAGTAATCTGAATACAGTCAACACACAACACAGTGTGACATAGTAACTATTTCATTGAAAGACATACAGTAGCAGCCCTGTATCCTCACCATCCACGGATTCAGTTATCCATAGCTGGCAATCAGCAGGGGGTGGAGTACCAGGGGCAAAAGCTTTTGCAGAACAGTGGACCAAGCGCTGCACTGCCAGGCCCACTGCCCGGGAAGCTTGAACAGTCGGGAACACCACCGGCCATTCAAGGTTCCTGGGCAGCAGTCCAGGCAGTGCAGCAGTGCACCTTCACTGCCGTCGCCACTTTCACTTTCGGATAAGAGCGTTTGCTCTTATCCCCAGATTTCTGTATCCACGGGGTGGCCTGGAAGAAATCTCACACGGATACGTGGGTTCTAACGCATTGTCCTTAAAGAGTTTGTGGGGAAGCATAACAGTCTCAACTGCAACTTGCATATTCCGTGACTATACAGTTCTCCCACTGCACTGAAGCACCACAAATGTGTATTGGGGCTTATTGGCACCTCATGGTAAATTCCATTTCAAATAGATGCAGATGTAAGATTTTTTCTATGAACCCAAAATTTATGCCATACTTTATTGTTGACTTTGTTGCTTATTTACATTTTATTAGGCTTTAACAGAGAACATAGGTACCAAGCTTCTGAGGACTGAATGACCCGTGCCTATGGCAAAATAGGGGAGGAGGTAATTTTGCTAGCTCTTCCTTACCTTTCACTGCTCCCCACAAAAATCTGCTCTAGAATATTGGATAGAGCAAATTTAGTCTCAGGGGGCGAAAGTGATATTAAAGAAAATTTCCTTCACTTTTCCTCCCATAAGTGTTTGCTAAGCAAAGCACCACTCCTGGGCTGTTACTGTCAGTTGAAAGCAAACTCTGCAATGAAAGATATTTAGGTGTGAATAGTCAGAATTTGGGGCCCTCTTTGAAAGCAGAACTACTGTGTGTTGTAATCTGCAGCACAGAAAGGCTGAATCAATGATTTCTAACCTATTTGCAACCTGATGTCCAGGAGTAACCTACGAGTAAGAGTACACCTCCTTATGATCCAAGTATCCCCTCTTATCCTCCAGTTGTAATAATTCATGGGGCTGAGCTCACCGTGAATGATTACGTGCTATGTAATCAAAATCTAGAATTTGTGGGTCACATTTGTATTACCACATTCTGAGAATGTCCCTTCTGCCAGAATTACACATGGACACTGCCTGTCTTGCATTGTTTGCTTTATAAAGCCTGATTTAGCATTCACAAGGGGAAGCATTCACTGAGTAAAACAATGTTTTAAATTTCCCACTCCAGAACCTTATTTCTTTAAAGAATAGTGCAGGGATGTCCTATTTTGAACAGCCTGTCGGCTCCTTTCAGGCACTGCATGTCCCTGCGGGCTACTTTCTAATGTGCCACACGTCCCTGTGGGCTACTTTCAGAAGCGTACACACACACTTCGCCGGTGCCCCTGAGTAAGAGGGCGGAGTCTCCTACCAAGGAGCTGAACGAGGGGCGTGGCATGGCAGCGGTGGAAGTAAGATAAGGGTAGAAATCTGGACCAAACGTCCAGGCGAGCAGGTGGGCAAAAACAAACAAACAAACAAAACCCCGAACACTTTGCTACTGGCAGTGGGTTGGGTGGGTGGCGGGGACCTGGTGGGTGACTTCTGACAGCCCCATGGGCTACCGGTCGCCCACGGTCGACAGGCTGTGCAGGCCTGGCATAGTGTATTAATAATAGCAGCAGATTGGAAGAACAATTAAAAGGTTTAACAAATTCTAAAAAATTAAAACAGTGCTCAAGGAAATTCTAATTTATAACTACAAACACCTGAATACACACATTTCAGTTTGATAAATGAAATTGTTCTGAAAAATAATGACTTGCATGAACTCAAGACACACACAGTGGTACCTTGGTTAATGAGAATAATCCATTCCAGAAGCTTGTAAACCAAAAACACTTGTATATCAAAGCACATTTTGCCATAGGAAATAATGGAAACTGAGGTGCTTTGTTCCACAGCCCAAAATGACTACAATACTGTGTATAATACTAAATAATATACAAAATACAGTACAAAGAACAATAAAACAAATTAACCTGCATTTGAAAACCTTTGTGGCAGGTGGTGGGGTGGGGAGCTTCCATAGAGGGGGATGTTTTAAAAACAGAGAAATGGGAGGAATTTCAGCTGGAGCAGAGTGGGGCAGGGGGAGGGGAGAGAGAGAAGCCTCTGTTGGGGATTGTATACAGAGCTACAGTGGCTGTTTATCTTGAGAAGACAGAATTTATTTACAAGTATGTTTGAGAACGGTTCACTGCACTGCCTTACAAAATAAAGTGTGCTATCTCTGTATTTCCAAGTCCTTCAGCAATTTGCAAGTCCCTCATCCTTCTTATTAGCACCAGGCAGTTCATATAGCAGGGCAGAAATTCTTTCTTCCAGGCGTCTTGTTGTAGGCTGCAGATGCTTTCCCTTCTTCGTTATAGCTGCTGCTTTGCTGTGTCTGCCTTGCTTGCTTTTATCACACAGCACCTGGGTGTGTCTCAGCTTCTCCCTGACCTGATTACTTCACTTCATTCACCAGCTACACTCAGTAACTCTTTCTTTACTCCTACTTTGTAAAATACAATCTCCAACAGCCTCTGTGGAGGGGCTGTTTTAAAAATAGCACGATGGGAAGAATCCCACCTACAGCAGAAAAGGGGGGAAGCCTCCATGGTGGGGGTTGTTTTAAAAATGGGGTGATGGGATGAGAGTATCTGGGCTGCAGCGGTGGTGGCAGGGTTGGTGTGGAGAGGCCCCATGGAGGTGGCCTCTTTGGGGACAGGGATTGATTGGGGTGGCAACTGTTCACACCTTTACTGAGCCCATCACCCTTCCTTCAACTCTGCTGTTGTTGCCTGAAACAGAAACAGAAACAGCAAGGGGGGAGGGGGAGACACCATTGGCTTAGAGCACTTTTGATTATGTGACACACATGAGTGCTCGTATATTAAGACACTGCTCGTCAATCAAGGCAAAAATGTTCAGAAATGTTTGCTTGTTAATAAAAATGCTTGTAAACCAAGTTACTCATTAACCAAGGTAACACTGTACATATGTGTGTGTGTATGTCTCTCTGTGTGTGTGTATATATATATATATCACAATTATATAATCACAACTTTCAGTACTTTTGGCAATGAAATATTCCAGATTTGTAAGTTTGGTTCTTTTAAAAGAATAAAAACTACAATTATCCATGGATTAGCCGTGAATTTTCGAATGAATTCAGACACTCTAAGCTACACTCACAATAGTTCAGACTGGAAAAAAAATAAAGCACATTTATAGATATACAATGGACCCTGCTGTTCTTAGAAGAAATGGCTTCAAGCAGTCTGGACCATTTATTAAGAGCAAAATTATGTCACTTCCCTTCTAGAAATAACTGGCAGGTCTTCCTATTTGTGAAGCAAAGGGCTAGTAGCTTAGGAGAAGATTTGGTCCGAACAAGATGAAACAATTTATCACCTTATGTTTCTCAATCCAGCATTCCATATCAAACCAGGAAGCTGGGCTGTTGTTACCTTTAGAGGGCCGAGTGGAGCTGAGCATCTGAGTTAAACCAGGGCTGTGGAGTCGGAGTTGGAGTTGGCATTGAGGAGTCAGAGTCGGAGGAAATTTTGGGTACCTGGAGTCGGAGTCGGCAAACAATGCACCGACTCCAACTCCTACTAAATTTAGATTGGAATTTTTGAACTGGTTTGTATTTTTGAACTGGTAAAATTCCTGTTCCTGATGTTTATGCCTGCTGCTACTATCCAGCCACTTGACTAATTAATTAAAAATAATAATAAAACTTTGTTGTTTTCATTCTGTTTGTCTTTTGCTTAAACTGTTAAATACAGTAGACTGTTGGCTTCCCAGCCAGTAGTCCTGTGGTAATGACATGTATGTTGCCTTTCTTTCCTTCTAGGAATGTATAAAATACATTCATATATTAATACAGAGGAGTCGGAGCTGGGGACTCAGAGTCGGAGTCGAAAGTACAAAAAAACTTAGGAGTCGGAGTCGGAGCATTTATCTACCGACTCCACAGCCCTGAGTTAAACTTTGGATGATCAAGGAATATTTTTGAATAGCAGCTTCAGAAGAATTAGTTCATTGAATTAAACATTGGTGCTTGGTTTCTAGTAATCTGGACCATTTGTTCAAAGGCCAGTAGAGATCTTGGCATCCACTCGGGATGAAAGAAAAGATGTAAAGAGAGGTCCCTACTGGCAGTTTCCGTGAGGGAGTTTGGTACTGACACCTATCAGTACGGGGACTGATCACAAAATCAGAAATCTTAATGATGAGATTGGAGGAAATTAGAATATAATCGACCACATTCGACCCCAAAGGGGAGGGGAAAGGTGAAGTCACCTGATGTAGCACTCCCAGGAGAACTGTTCAAAATATAAAGGTCATAACTAGAACATAGGTCAACCACTGAAAGTGCATTCTCACTAATTACTGAGTCCTTGGACTTCCTAGCACCCAGGAAAATAGGAGGGATCATCTCCTCTGTATGTAGCTGTACTCTCTCTGGGTGGTCCTCCAAGGAGCAGAACCACTGCAAAGCAGTGCTCCCGATCCCCAAACCCAGAGAGCCTCCCCAGGAGGATACCGTGGTCGACAGTACCTAAGGCCGCTGAGATGTCGAGGAGAACCAACGAGGTCGATTTGCCCACCAGCCTCCCGCAACAGGTTGTCATACAGTGTGACCAATGCTGTTTCAATCCCATGGTGTGGCCTGAAGCCTGATTGGAATGGATCAAGTGCCTTTGTTTCATCCAGGAGTTATGAATGATATATCGGGGATGGACCTATAATTACCAATTTGGTCCGCCACCAGATTAGGTTTCTTCAGAATGGGTCTAATGAGTGTCTCCTTGAGACACAGAGAGACCCATTAATTATTACCACAACCCATTCAGTGGTAACTGTTCTGTCTGCTTTTATAAGTCAGGCCTGGCAGGGGTCAAGGGAGGAGGTGGTGGCAAAACAACCTGTCCATTTGCAACATCACAGGTTGAAAGGTGGACAAGATATCCTGGCAAGACAGAGCACTGGACATCTCTACTCAATCTACTGCCATTAACTGGAGATCTAGGTCCCAGTGGATGGCCTCCACTTTAGCTTTAAAGAATGCTGCAAATTGGTCGTAGGAAATACTAGGGGGAGGACTTCCACTGCGACCAACCCCAGAAAGATTGCGGACTATATGAAAGAGCTCAGGCTGATGGTTTTGTGCTTCACTTAGCCAGATAGTGAGGTGAGATCTCGATGCTCTAATCTTGGCTGAGTAAATAATTAACGCAATCTTGACAGCAGATTGATTATAATCCATTGGGGCCCATCTGCAAATACTCTCCAGCCTCCTTCTATTCTGCTTTAAAACCTGAAGGTCCTTGTTAAACTAGGGTGTACCTTGGGCCCTGCAGCGAAGGGGGCGTTCAGGATCAAGCATGTAAGCTGCCTTGGAGGCAGCTGCATACCAGCCAGCCACTAAGGCAGGGTCCTCAACCTATGGCCCAGGGGCCAGATGCGGTCCCCCAGGGTCTTGAATCCGGGCCCCGGGACCAATTGCAACCCCCCACCTACCCCCGGTGTTGCGAGCAAGTCAGCCTCCGCAGCAGCTTCTATTGCTGAGGCAGTTCAAAGCGGTGGGCTATGTCGCTTCTCTTACTCCCCCCAACTACTGCCCAGATGATCGGCATGCTGGCTAGTGGGGCATTCAAAGTGGGAGGGCCACGGCAAGGTCCCCTGTTACCCCCACCCCCCACTCAGATGGTCAAGACACCGGTTGCAGTTGAGCGGGACAATTTAAAATGGGAGGGCTGCAGCAAGGTCTCCCACTCCCTCCATGGCCCTGAGGCCCCACCCCTGCTCCTCCTCCACCCTGCCCACCTGCCTTCCTTGTGTAGCTGACGTCTGCATTATTGTAGTTGTGAGGGTGGAAGGGGGCAGACAGAGGCAGTGCCAGCCAACCTTCCAAGACAGAGCAGCCACGGCAGTGGACCGACAGAGGGATAGACAGCGGGTGACTGAGGGGGAAACGGAGCTACTTCCCACCCACCCAGCCCCCTCTGAGCTGCTGCCTTGCTCCGTGGAGCAAGGGAGGAGAGGAGGGAGCATAGCCATGGCCAGTGGCTGAGGCCACCGCCACCACCGGGTTAGAGACCAGTGAGGAGGAGGTGGCGGAGAAAGAAGAGAAGGAAAGGGAAGGCCAACAGTGGCACGGGCCTGGTTCCTGGGAGGCTGGTGGGGCTGCATTTGTCCCCGGTTGGTGATGGGTGGGCTGGCGAGCCAAGAGAGCACCGGAACCTGGCTGGGCTCGGCCCGTGAGCAGGCTGCAGGTGGCTTTGGGCAGGCCTTCCTGCCTCCCCTTCCTCTTTCCCAGCCCTTGCTCCCTCCCTCTCTTACTTGCAGCACACCAAGTCAGGCTGGGCCAGGCCATGCCAAGAAAGGAGGCAGCTTTCCCTCTGGGGCACAGAGAGGATGTGATGCCCAGGGCGCATGGGTGTATCCGCCTGCAGTGGCGCCAGCCTTGCCACCCTTGCTGCAGCTGCTGCTCCTCACCCTGAATGGCCGCCCAGAAGTTGATGAGGGGCCTTAGTTTGCCTGGACTGCCACCTCCTTCCTCACGCAATGAAGGAAGGAAGGAAGGAGAGCCGCTTCAGCCACTACCACTGGAGGAGGAGGAGGAGGTGCAGCAAAGGGATCCCAGCAGCAGCACCTCAGGGCGGCGATCCAGAACAGGAGGCCGCAGAAATGCACTGATCATGGACTAATCATGGGCGGGGGGGCTCTGCCCAGTTGCCCCTCCCCCTTTTTTCCATGTCAGCCTTTATTTGGGGGGGGGACTGTGGTCCGGCCCCCAGTGGTCTCTGCGGGGTGATGGACCGGCCCGCTGTTTGAAAACCTTGAGGAACCCTGCACTAAGGCATTGACAGGCATGCCAACCAGATCATCAAGAATCCCACCCATGGCATCCTTGAACTGAGAAAGATCCATTAGCCTGCATATATATTACGTCTCAAGATTGGTGACTAGAACTATATACAGTATTCCAGATTGGTTGCATATATAGGCACAGATTTGTATACATAAAGTCTGATACTAGTAAGTTTATTTTAAATCCCTTCTTCTAATTATGTCCAAGATGAAATCTGTCTGTCTCACAACAGAGGCTGATTGACTGCATAATTTTTTTCCAGTTGTGTACTAGCATACTGAGATTACTTTTTTTGGTCGGTTGCCGCTAACATAGATCCGATTTGTGCATGAGAGAAGCTAGGATTTCCCCCTTTCATATGCATTACTTCTCAACTGATCAACTTTTAACAGATTTTCTGTTAGACACATTCAGTTAACCTAGTATGAATGACATCTTTCAAATCTGATTACAAACACAACAAAATGATAAATGCACTACTTCTCCTGTCACCGTACAATCCTCTTTTTCCACACATGCATCAATATTCTGTTTAAAAATACAGAGCATAAGGCCTCCACACCCACAAGTCCTTTGCATCTGAATCTGGCAATCTCTAGCTGGTAGATGGCAGAGCATAGAGCAGTGTTTAAAAAAAGCACTATGCATGGAATGGGCCATTCCATGGATAGCTTTCCTAAAACACATACTAGCCGTAATCTACGAATGGGAAAAAGGCATGACTCACCCAACAGTGAAGTGCTACTAACATCACACGGACGCATACACACAAACTGCCACACAAACAATAGGCATTCCTAAAAACTAATCCGGAACGCTCTGTGATAAAGACTCTCATCATCACTACTGTATTAACCATTAACACAAACACAAACACAAACACACACACACACACACACACACACACACCTGCCTTTCAAGAGCAGCATCTGATTTATCTGATTTAGTTGGAGGCTGGGAGGCTATTCAAGAAGCATATGGAAAATCAATCAAGGCAGGCAGAGGAGCAAACAGCTGAACTGTTTTGGTTTTATGCAAGGAAATGCCAGGCTACAGCACAGGGAAAAGTGAAGGCCAAGACCCTGGGAGTCCTGAGATAAATCGAAGGCCCACGTATAAAAGCTCTCCTTTGTTGAAAATGTTGTTAGACACAACAAAACACAAATGTTACGTAAGATCAAGCTCTGCCTCTGACCTTTCACTCTGTAACCGTCAGGCTTCATTAATTTTCACAAGGCCTGACAGCTCTAGCGTTAATACTCACGCTTGCTGATCGAGCCACACAGCAGGTTCAGACTGCTACCTTCTCCTCTGAAACTCATGCATTAGGGTTCCTTCCATGCTGGCAATGGAAAACCAAGTCTAAGAAACATTAAACACAAAAAACTACGTTACAATAATGCCAAGGTTGAGCCATAAACCCATGAAAGCAGGGAAACTAACGCAGCCCCCTCTAATCCTGAAGAGTCCACAACATAAGGAGAAGGCGTTTAATCAGTGCGGTCCATAACTAATCAAGGGCAAATAATTCTCAAACAACTGGCTTACAATTCTATACATAGCTACTCGATGGCTGGTGTATTAGCAATCTGAGTAAGTTAGTGTCATCGTATGGAACTGGAGATTTGAAATGGACCATATACACTGTTGGGACTAATTTTAAGTTCCAGTAGCAACTAGCAGATGGAATTACTTCCTTCTACACATTTATGTCTCAACCATAACATTATTCTAATGTAACTATTTGTGATTAATACCAACTGTTTTGCTTTATTAATACAGCAACAAAAAATAATGCCAAAATGAGAAGTTATTTTCTTCCCAAACTTGAGTTCCATTTTAGTTGATGTCAATATTTCACAAGTTCTTCAACAACACCTGCTAAGATAATTTATTGCTCTGATTCTCCATGATGCCTAATCATTATGTTTCTATAACAATATGTCATGCAGAGCTCTTTTTCCCCCCTAATCTCAACTGTTCGTATACTGGCCCACTTTGTTTGCTGTGGACCAATCCATAACAGGACCTACTGGATTGCCATCTTACATCACCAATGTATTTATTGACACACAACTAGCCCTTCCTAAATATGAACTGCATTGTCAGTCAACTCTTTCAGAAAGTAACAATAAACAAAATCAAACTGGCTCAATGAGTTCTACCAAGGTTCTCCCGCTTCTGTTCCTCCCCATTATCAACAAACTTCCTTTGCAAAAGGAAAATTTGGATCCAACCCAACATAAATGAGATTAAATTATTATAGCACCAAAGAAGTTCTGTCTGGTGTAGCCTTGATACTAGACTAGACTTTGACCAATACAGTGCAGAATTGTATAGTAATACGTTGGTTTATGAGAATAATCCATTCAAGAAACATGCTTGTAAACCAAAACACTCTTATATCAAAGCAAATTTCCTCATAAGAAAAAATGGAAACTCAGATTATTCATTCTGGGGGCCCATAGACCACATACTGTGGACACAAAAATGCCAAAACTCACAAAAGAAGTTGGCAAGAAGTCCATGTCTATACCATGGTTTAGATACCTGGCTGCAGAATCTGCTCTGCTTCGGACTAACAACTGGATTTTACTCTGTGTTTTTAATGTGACAATAATAAAATGCAATTTGTAGCCATAAACACCCTAGCTACCACATGGCTAGAAATGATTTGAGGGGGGGAAAGAAAGAATGTTGAAAACAAATTAAAAAAATATAAATATAAGGAAAAATAAAACCCTAACCTGCATTCAGCTTTGAAAACATTCATGGCTGGTGCAAGGGAGACCTCCATTCCTCTCTCCTCCCTCTGCTTTGGAGACTTGCCTGAGATGGAACTTTCCAGGCAAGCCTCCACAATCCTGCATGGAGGGAGGGAGAGATCCACCACTGGCTCACTTGTGATCATGTGACATGCTCCGGTGCTCCTATTGCAAGACATTGCTCATTGATCAAGGCAAAATTGATCATTAATGATTGCTAGTCTTGCAAAACACTCTTAAATCAAAGCACTCATAAACCAAGTTATTACTGTATATCTGTTATATGGGGACTAGTTAAAAAATTAGACAATTTCTAAAATATCAACTACTAAAAAACAAATTATAAAAGCTGCAGGTATGAAAGCGTCCCTGTCAATAATATAGACATTTAAATTTACATATATGATTCTGGTATTACATAGTGCCCCCAACTGCTTCTATGATTAACTTTAACATTCATAAAAGTTAACTGCTATGGGGAATATGTTTCAATGGTGAATTTAATTCTATGCTTACTTCAAGAATAAATGGAGATATCTTGAAACTGGATATTAGTTTGGAGACAGGTGATTCAACAACACAGTGACAATTCATATCAACAGGAAGCTGTGAAAACACATACTTCTTAGTTTAGAGAACATAAAACTAGTTAAAAACATAACCTTAGTTTAGGGAACAAAATCAGTATGGTTCCTTTTGAATCCTCAATGCACTGTTGCTACATTCTAGCTTAACTCCCCTCCCCTTTTCCTTTTTGCTGGATACTCCCTTCAATATTATCTGGAGGTTGGCTTCCCAGTTAATAATAATAAACTTTATTTTTATGCCACCTTTCTCCCTGAAGGAACCCAAGGTGGTTTACAATAATAAATTAAACATAAACAATATTAAAATATCAAAGACAATGTTAAAAACAATAATACACTATAAAAACGATACCAAAAACAGAAATAGCAGCAGAATTTAAGGTGCCCAGCCGATAAAACTGAGTATTAAGATGTTAAATTCATAGATAGATATTATATTTCTCTGTTGGCTCTAATCTAGAAATAATAATTAAAACTAAATTTCATCACAGGCACACTGGGTAAATCTATAATTATAGTCTCATAAAATACTGTATTTTTCCATCTATAAGACACCCCCATGTATAAGACAACCCTCAGTTTTCCAAACCAAAATTACAGTGTTACAAGTGTGAGGTTCTCTCCTTGGCTTACTTTCATGTATAAGGTGACTCTCAATTTTTAGTTTAACAATTTTAGACAAAGATATAGTCTTATACATGGAAAAATGCTTATTGGCTCTCTCATGCACACACATATGAACACACAAACATATAAAAAACATATTTTCGGTCTATAAGACTCTGCCATATATTAGATGGCCCCCACTTTAAGACCCCAAATTATTATTATTATTATTATTATTATTATTATTATTATTATTATTATTATTATTATAAACTTTATTTTTATGCCACCTTTCTTCC
The DNA here is from genome assembly GCA_023846285.1 of Phrynocephalus versicolor. NCBI lineage: Eukaryota > Metazoa > Chordata > Lepidosauria > Squamata > Agamidae > Phrynocephalus > Phrynocephalus versicolor. Next base: position 56,322,658 of record JAHTLZ010000016.1, read on the forward strand.
TAAAAGAACCCAAGGCAGCTTACAACAATAAAGTCAACATTACAGTATTAAAATATCAAAGACAGTATTTAAAATCAATAATAAATACACTATAAAAACAATACTAAAAACAGCAGTAGCAGCAGAATTTAAGCCCCCCAGCCAATAAAACTGAGTATTAAGATGTTAAAAATAAAGAATTTATAAATGGCTGGAGGCTCAGAAGGTTTGGCCAAATAAGAAAGTGATGAGGCCTCGCTTAAATGTTTCCAGGGAGGAGGCAGTTCTTAGCTCAAAAGGGAGGGAATTCCATAATACCAGTGCCACTTCTGAGAAGGCCCTGTTACTTGCTGCCACCCCACGCACCTCCCTGGGAAGTGACACTCATAGAAAGGCGTACTCTGATGACCTAATGGGATGGACCTGAAGTTGGCAGAAAGAGGCCTAGGAGACTAAAATGGGTTTTGGAGTGTTTCTATTACTGATGATCAATTTGTACCAGTTTACTTATTTTTCAGTAGGATGCAACCAGTGTGTACTATATCTTGATACAGCAGTACACTGGTCTCTGAAGAGAAAAATATTTACAAATGAAAATCCACATGATCATCCTTCATTACCAATATGAAGTTGCTAATTAGCTTAATTGCAGAAAATTTCTTTTCACCCGATAACTGTCTTACTCAGGCTTTTGTATATTGAAAATAAAGGGAGTTAAAACTAGAAATTTTGCAAAACAAAGGCAGACAATGTTAGAACATCATTTTCTCCACTTGGTGGGGGGAGGGGGTTTTTTGGAGTATATATTTTTGCCATGAAATGTTTCTAAAGGCCTCAATACACAAAACTATTTTTTTGTAAAATCTTCATTCAGTAATTCTATAACCTCATCTGCAGATGTTGAACATATTCTTCAAAAGAGGATATAAGCTTGCCAAAAGTCGCAAGAGCCAATTTAAACATTTACACATATAAACATTAAGATACCTGATCCAATTTAAAAGAAAAGACAAACAAAAACCTAGATAAGACTGTTATCGGGTGAAAAGAAATTTTCTACAATTAAGCTAATTAGCAACTTCATATTGATAATGAAAGAAGATCTGGATTTTCATTTGTAAATATTTTTTCTCTTCAGAGACCAATGTACTGCTATATTAAGATATTCAAAAGATTACTTAGAAAGAAAAACATGGCATAAGCTTGACTGTGTATCTTACTGAAGCAAAATATTTTTTGAAAATAGATAAATGTGTAGTACATTAGTTCAAAAAGAGATGCATGATGTCAAGCATCTTTCCTCCCATTGTTTTTAGCAAAAGAATGGGTTTTTTTCTCTTTGCCGCCCGCCTCATCCTTTCTGGAAGGTATTGACCCTCTCCTTTTTATTGGAACTTTTTTGATTTCCTGGTTCCTTTATTGTAGTTTTGTATTATTGTTAACCACTCAGAGTTCCGTTCTGGAAGATGGGCGGGATATAAGTGAAATAAATAAATAAATAAATAAAATCTCCCATTTAAATTAATTGGACTTTAACATGATCAGCCTGAGCTGATTTAAGACCAGAGACAGTTCAAAGAGGTGGGTTTGTTTGTTTGTTTGTTTTAAAGAAGAAACGCTAGAGACACACTTATAAGGATTTACTGACTATGACATTTAGATTGCAGCACAAGCTCAAATGGCTCTGAGCTATCTTGACTGATTATAATGGTATTGTAGGGCTCTAATCTTACATGCATTTACTTAGACTGAAATCAATGAATTGTAAAATTCTGTCTGTTACTCAATTTACCCCTATCCCTAACAACACGCTTCTATAACTGAAAACAGAATTGGGACCACCCACATCCCCCTCCCTAATGCGCCTTCAAGTTCAATGATGAACTGTCCAGAAAAGATCAGCACATATGGAAGGTTGCAGGAAGAAGGAACAAGAGGTAAAAAGTACTGATGTGTTAAGTCTAGTTGTGCGATGTTGCATTTATCCTCTAAAATAAAATGGAATTGGTAATTATTCTTCTCTTTACATGTACTTAGTTTTATACAAGAGTTTGGAAGACCCTTCTGTAATTATTCCTGATTTCCTTTGTTTGGGCACTAGATCTGCACTTGCAAATGACTATATTCTTATTTTATGCATAACCATAAGAACTAGACATCGGCATCAGCGAAATTTTAGTTTTGTTTTCGTTTTTTCGTTTCATTACGTAATGAAATGAAAACGAATTTTTGCCTCCAAAATGAAACGAAACAAACAGAAACACCAGAAATTTTGTTGTCCATTTCGTTTTTGTTACGGCAATACATTGAATTACTTTAAATGCTAAAAAAATCACAAAAAAACAAAAAATGGTAACGAAACGGTAACGAAACGAACGAAAACGAAAACGAAATTTTTTCAAAAATTCACAAAAAATGAAAACGAACCGAAACGGATCCCCTAAACGACAAAAGACAAACGAAACACCATTTTTTTGAGTCGTGCCCATCTCTAATAAGAACATAAGAACATAAGAAGAGCCATGATGGATGAGGCCAAAGGCCCATCTAGTCCAGCTTCCTGTATCTCACAGTGGCCCCACCAGATGCGTCTGGGAGCGCATGAGACTAGATATCTGTCTCCTGATATCACTCCCCTGCATCTGGCCCTTGAAGTACCCTGGTTTTAAGCTTGGAGATTACACATCTCCATCATGGTTTGTAACCTGTGATGGACTTTTCCTCCAGGAATCTGTCCAATCCCCTTTTGAAGGCATCCAGGCCAGATGCCATCACCACATCCTGTGGCAAGGAGTTCCATAGATTAACAAAGCGCTGGGTGAAAAAATATTTTCTTTTGTCTGTTCTTACTCTCCCAGCCCTCAATTTGAGTGGATGTCCCCTAGTTCTGGTATTTTGTGAGAGGGAGAAGAGCTTCCCTCTATCCACTTTACTCATGCCCTGCATTATTTTGTACATCTCAATCATATCCCCCCTCAGGCACCTTTTTTCCAGACTAAAGAGCCCCACATGTTTTAGCCTTTCCTCATAAGGGAGGTGCCCCAGCCCAGTAATCATTTTAGTCGCTCTCTTCTGCACCTTTTCCAGTTTCACTATGTCTTTCTTGAGATGCGGTGACCAGAATTGTACACAATACTCCAGGTGCGGCCTTACTATTGTTTTGTATAATGGCATTATAATGTTGGCTGTTTTATTTTCAATCCCCTTTTTGATAATCCCTAGCATGGAAAGGCCTTCTTCACCGCCGCCACACATTGCGGAGACACCTTCATGGACCTGTCCACCAACACACCAAGATCTCTTTCCTGATCTGTCACGGATAATTCAGAGCCCATGAGTTGATAGATAAAGTTTTGATTTTTTGCCCCAATATGCATTACTTTACATTTGGCTACATTAAAACGCATTTGCCATTTGGCAACCCATTCCCCCAGTTTGGAGAGATCCTTCTGGAGCTCTTCACAATTTTCTCTGGTTTTTACCACATATAAAACTTTTGTGTCATCTGCAAACTTGGCCATCTCACTGCCTTTCCCTGTCTCCAAGTCATTTATGAACAGATTGAAAAGCACCGGTCCCAGGACAGATCCCTGGGGCACACCGCTTTTCACCTCTCTCCATTGTGAAAATTTCCCATTGACACCGACTCTTTGTTTCCTGGATCTCAACCAGTTCTCAATCCATAAGAGGACCTGCCCTCTTATCCCCTGACTGTGCAATTTTCTCAGCAGCTTCTGGTGAGGGAACTGTGTCAAAAGCCTTTTGAAAATCCAGATAGACTATATCCACCGGTTCCCCCAAATCTACATGCCTGTTGACCTTTTCAAAATATTCTAAAATATTTGTCAGACAAGACTTACCCTTGCAGAAGCCATGCTGATTTTCTCTCAGCAAGGTTTGTTCTTCTATGTGTTTTAAGATTTTCTCTTGAATGAGGCTTTCCACCATCTTACCTGGGACAGATGTAAGGCTAACTGGCTTGTAGTGTCACGGGTCCCCCCTCCTTCCTTTTTTAAAAATTGGTGTGACATCTGCTATCCTCCAGTCCCCCGGCACTGTGGCCGTTTTAAGAGACAAGTTGCATATTACCGTTAAGAGATCTGCAATTTCATTTCTCAGTTCCCTAATAACCCTTGGGTGGACGCCATCTGGGCCCGGTGACTTGTTAATCTTCAATTTATCAATTAGTCCTAACACATCCTCTCTTTTAACCTGTATTTGATTTAATTCTTTAGTCAAGAGGGGCGGTTCAGGCAGCGGAATCTGCCCAAGGTCTTCTGTCGTGAAGACAGATGCAAAGAACTCATTTAGTTTCTCTGCAATTTCCAAGTCCTCCTTTACCTCCCCTTGTCCTCCCACACCATCCAGAGGGCCAACTGGTTCTCTGGCAGATTTTCTACTTCTAACATATTTAAAGAACCTTTTATTATTTCTCTTTATATTGCTGGCCATGGCTTCCTCAAAGTCTTTCTTTGCCTCTGTTATCAACTTCTTACATTTCTTTTGCCAGAGTTTGTGCTCCTTTTTATTTTCCTCATTTGGGGACGATTTCCATTTACAGAAAGACCTCTCCTTGCGTTTTAGAGCCTTTCTAACTTCACTCGTTAACCATGTCGGCACCCTCTTGGACTTTGATGAGCCCTTCTTTCTTTGTGGTATGCACTGGTGCTGGGCCTCTATTACCGTTGTTTTAAACAGGTTCCATGCACTCTGGAGATATTGGATTCTTCCAACCTTCTCCTTCAATTTCTTTCTAACTAGTTTCCTCATGCCAGGTAAGTTTGCCCTTCGAAAATCAAGGGTTTTTATGTCTGATTTGCTTGACACTCTTCCTCCAACATGCATGGCAAAGGTAATTGCAGCATGGTGCCTGTTCCCCAGAGGCTCAGTGACATTCACATCTCTGACCAGGTCCTGAGTATCAGACAGTATTAGATCCAGAGTTGCCTGTTCTCGGGTGGGCTCCATGACAAGTTGCTCTAAGGCACAGTCATTCAGCAAGTCGAGAAACCCAGTTTCTCTTTCTTGCCCGGAGCTCGCATTGGCCCAGTCAATGTGGGGATAATTGAAGTCCCCCATGATTACTATCCTATCCTTCTGAGACACCTCCATGATTTGTCCCCTCATTTCAAGGTCCCCCTCAAGGTTTTGATCTGGTGGGCGATAGAATACCCCAACTATCACATCACTCCTTGTACCTGGTAGTTTAAGCCACAGTGATTCTATGGTGGAGTCAGACCCTCTGTCAATCTCCATTCTGCTGAATTTTACCCCTTCTTTAACGTAGATGGCTACTCCCCCTCCAACCCGCCCCTCTCTATCCCCTTCTATAGAGTTTATAGCCTGGGATTGCTGTATCCCACTGGTTCTCTACATTCCACCAGATTTCTGTTATGGCTATTATATCAATGTTATCCCTAGCTGCCAAATGTTCAAGTTCTCCCATCTTTGCTCGGAGACTTTGAGCATTGGCGTAGAAGCACCTGTACAGTGGGTTGTGCAACAACAGCTGCTGCTTTGTTCTCCCCCCACCACAGCTATTATTTTCAGTAGACAAACTATCACATTCCATTATTCTCCCAGTACTAATACCTGCTATGTCATCTCTATGTGATTCCCTACCCTTTCCAACCTCATTCCCTGTGGATGAGGTGTTCCGAACTGGATGCCACTCAGCTCCTGACGGCTTTCCCCCACTTAGTTTAAAAGCTGCTGTGCAGCCTTTTTGAGGTTGAGTGCCAGCAATCTGGTCCCATCATGATTCAAGTGCAACCCGTCCCTCCTGAACATGTTTGGTTTGTCCCAAAATGTTCTCCACTTCCTGACAAATCTAAAGCCGTCCTCTCGACACCATTGCCTCATCCACGCATTGAGGCTTCTGAGCTCTGCCTGCCTGGCGGGTCCTGCACGAGGAACAGGTAGCACTTCTGAAAATGCTACCTTGGAATTCCTGGACTTCAATCTTCTTCCTAACAACCTGAACCTGGCTTCCAAGACTGACCGCTTGGCCTTCCCGACATCATTGGTACCAACATGTACCATGACCACTGGCTCCTTCCCAGTTCTCTCTAACAAGCTATCTAGATTTCTCGTGATTTCTGCAACCTTTGCACCTGGCAGGCAAGTGACCATACGGTTATCATGCTCATCACAAATCCATCCCTCCGTATTTCTAATTATAGAATCCCCTAGCAGAAGGAGCTTCTCTCCTGCAGCCTGTTCTTCTACATGTACCTGATCCTGTATCTCATCAATTGTGATGAGGGAGAGATCCTCAGGTGGAACCAGTTGTTCCTCGGTGTGTGCCTCATGAGGTGTGATGAGGGAAAGAGCCTCAAATTGATTGTGAAATATGAGACTCTCTGAGCAATCCCTTGGCCTTCTACTCCTTTGAGTCACATTCCTCCACACATCTACCTCCTGGGTTGGGGAAGTGATTATATCCTCAGAAGTGTGCCCTGTCTCTTCTTGGACCTGGATAGTCTGTTCCGCTCTGTCCAAGTAATTTACAGTCCCAAATGTCTTTCTTTAAAACATTTCTCCCACAGTACAGAGTTAATTCAAGCAATCAACTTGCTCAAGATGTAGTTTAGATTAATTTAAAACTTTGTGGAGAATCCTACACAGATACTCATCAATGGTCACTGGTTGAGGTAGCACAAACCACAGCTGCTGTCTGAAGGATCAAAGGCAGATAGATAGTCCCACCTCTTTGTACCAAGTGCAGGGAAGAATTATAGGTTCCTGCCGGTGGTCTGTCTGTGGGTTTCCCAGAGAACTATGTGATTACTACTTGCTAACAAGGAAGAATCAGTATTGCTCACCAACCCCTTAAGTCATGTTCCCAAAGAGGAAAATAATTAATTAATCAATTAATTGATTTTTCAACAAAGATGGATTAAGAGCATAATGTGTTTAACAAAGCCAATGGCATGTTCATGTTTTCAGCAGTATAAACCGCAAGCTCTTAAAATCTCTCATTAGCCCTTATCCATGATCTTAGATACAATAGGACCCTCCCTACTGGTAGGATCAGAGTCTGGTTTCATTTATCCACAATTTGCTGTAGTTCAATATACAACATACACAGGCACCCTCTTATGGCCTTTGTTCCACCCTTTGTATCATGTATATGTAGTTCCTTTGTATTGACTGTTTCGGATATCCACAGTAGATCAGGGAAACGATCCCACACGAATATGGGGATCCAACTGTACCAGCTATCTCTTGAGAAACTCTTGATGCAAACAAAATGTTAGATTACTCATTCACTCATTTTCTCCTACCTACTCTCACAGGAGATTTCACAACCTGAAATAACCACAATTTAATGACTTGAAGATTTACTATGGCATTAGCGGTCATAACCATGGTTAAAATTAAATTAGGGTTCAGCATCTATCTGTACTCTACAAAGTTATAGCAGTTTAGTTACATACTCTGTTATCTTGGGACATGTCATTTGATGAGAAATCCAGAATTCTCCCCTTGTTAGTTCTAGGGCTGTAGTTCAGAAGACAATGTTAGGGATTTTCTAGCAGAGAATTCTAAATACTATCAGGAACTGCAAATCCCACATTTTCATAGCCAAACCCCAGGTTTAATATAGCTATGTATAATGAAGCAATATGCTGCAGCAATAATTATCACTGGTTCTAACTCTTGTATTAGGATTAGGTAAAAGTCTCCACCCTCGAGTGCACATGTGTGCTAGTCGTGTCCAACTCTAGGGGCGGCACTCATCTCAGTTTCACACTGTTCACCTGCCTGCTTTTTACGGTGGTACCTATTTATCTACCTGCATTTACATGATTTTAAACTGCTAAATTGGCAGGAGGTGGGGTTAACAACGGGAGCTCACTCTGCTACATAGCACCTGGGATTTATACTGCTGAGCTGCCAGCTTTGCAGCAGACAGTTTCAGCACACTAGCCTGCTGAGCATCCGTGCCCCTAGGACCGTGATGGCGAACCTATGGCACGGGTGCCAAGGGTGGCACTCAGAGCCCTTTCTGTGGGCACCCGACATCGCCCCTTCACATCCACCTGTATACAGGTTAAATTACTGTATTGGCACTTTGCAAAAAAAAAGTGGGTTCTGAATTGCAGTTTGGGCACTCGGTCTCTAAAAGGTTCACCATCACTGGCTAGGTATTAGGATTAGTACTTTACCCCCATCCCCCCCGAAAAGAGGGTGTTTTTGAGCCTAGTGGCACAGTAGTTAAACTGCTGTAATGCAACCAAAACTGTGCTGACAACCTGGAGTTCGATCCCAGGTAGTTGCCTTCAGGATAACTCAGCCTTCCATCTTTTTGAGGTTGGTAAAATAGGCACCCAGGTCAAGGGGGGGGGGAATAGGGGTGCAATGTGTAGTCTGCATAATTATACTGTAAACCACCCAGAAAATGCTTTAAGCACTATGGAGCGGTATATAAGCAAAGCACTTTGCTTTTTTGCTTGTCAGGCATAGTTCAACGTACCTCGCTCACTCCTCAGAAGCAAGCACATGTTATCAAACACTAGCACTAGTGGTCCCAGAAAAAAAAATTGATCATGTGTGTCTCACTGAAGAAATGCCCAAAAGTACACACTGGGAACTATGTACATGTGAGAGTGTTACACTACAGAGGCCACAAGTTCATAAAATGAAGAACACCTAGACATTAAGCTCATATACAAAATAAAATAATTTTAAGCCAGAGGCAGTCAGCATTTTTAATAAACAGCCCTTGATTTCTCCCCACATACCCCTTGATTTCTTACAAGTCATTTCTTAAAGACTCAGGATCTAGTGTTCTAAAATAAATACACTTCATTTACAAGGTGTTATCCACAGGTTTCAAGCACTACAACAAAGAAAGAGCACAGTTGAACATATCTAGTAATTAACAGGAAAAGTTATCATAATTCAGTCACTTCAGAAGCAGTAACCATTTGCATCTTATTTATATTCCCCACAAGAAAGGTTTTACCACTTTTGTCTCAAAGGCTGCCATCACTGTTTTTAAAGCCGGCCTTCTGGAAGTACTTGTTTATTAATAGCACTCCACTTCTAACAAAGCTGCAATTGTGTGTCTTATCTAATTCCTCTGTCAGACTGATTCTGGAAATCATTTAAATAACTAGGCAAAACAGCCATTTATCAAAGTAGGACTCCCCAAATCATGCATTCTTGTTACTAGGATGTCCTATGCTATGTATCGCTATTCCCATCCTACACTCCCCACCCCCAAAGGAGGGTGGTTGGAAGCAATATCTTATTACCAAAAGCCCAAACTTGTGCTCCTCAAGAATTATTTAGCATTAATTTATATACTGGGTGAAGAATTTCTCTATTCAATAGCCAATGCAAAATTTCAAGAAACTTATTTTAATTCTACTCATACCAGAGAGCCCACTGGGGAAGTCTAGACAGAAAGAATATTTAGCATGTCCCCGAAGAGAAAGAGCAATAGCTCTTTCATAAACAAAATCTGATTATTCTGTTTGAAAAACACATACACAAACCCAGAGAATCTGAAATATTACTAACTTGGATATAAACCTTTGCAAATAATATGTGGATAAATGTGAGGCCCATCTGCTTTAGAAAACTTCATTTTTCTGTGTACAGTGAAAGTGTTTTACTGCCCTCAAGCAATGGGTTACAACCACTCTTTACTTGGAGATAAAAGGCAGCATCTCAGTGTTATGGCTTTACTCAAGGTTGCTTAACTGACTGCTTTTCCCAATGCATCCACCACCTACTTGTGCAACTCAGCATGATTCTTAATGATAAAACACGAAGGCTTCTTAAATGTTTCTATTTACCAAACAAGCTTTTAAAAATGCAAACAGCATCACCATTCCCCTCCCAGGTGCCATGATCACTATTTTGATATGCATTTGTTTTAAGGCTGCATCTTAAATAGAAAGACTGCATATTTATTTACCTCTTATTAAATGTGTAAATCACAACCTCGGGCTACTAGGTACCTGGGGTGATCATGTACAACAGAAATACAGCTGTGCACAAAAAAAAACCACCAAGAACCACAGGAACCAAAACAACAAATTCTGTAGAAATAAGATTTAATAGAAGGGTTGAAATGAATGCTATAGAATACTAATATTAAAAAACTAAAATTGGGATTAAAGAATATTAAAGAATGTTGAGTGTCAGAAAGAACAGAAAGAATGACTATACTTATCTGAAGCAAAATAAGGAAAAACCTCCATCAAAAAGGAGTTCCACAATCAAAAGTGCTGTTAAGCCAAAGCTCCCAGTATGAAACACATACCTTTTTAGTGAAATATATGCAAGCGGTTCTAATGATGACAGGAAATTCTGTAGGCAACTCAGTATTATGGCCTTAATTTTTTTCTGTCTTTGTGGAGCCAAACTGGTGCTGAATATGCATTTAACATGTCCACTAAATGTGTAGTTAACTTGTCTACTCTGGCACTCTCTAGCACAGTGATGGTGAACCTTTTAGAGACCAAGTGTCCAAACTGCAATTCAAAACCCACTAATTTTTCACAAAGTGCCAATACAGCCATTTAACCTGAATGCAGGTGGCTGCGAAGGGGCTCCAAGTGCCAGAGGTTTGCCAACACTGCTCTAGCATATAACCATGCATTTCTTACTTACTTCTATTCTGACTATCTAATATCTTCTAAACAACCTCAACTTATTTTCCACTGTCCAAGCACCCAATTTTACCCCAAAAACTGGGGGTAAATTTTACCCCCCCCAAACTGGGAAACTTATTGACTTGAGTTTAAGCCAAGATAAACCCAAATATAAGGGCTGAAAAACTCGGCTTATACTCGAGTATATACAGTAGGTAACCTTTAGAGAAATTGTCAGGTGGTAACAGTGCATATAAAAATCAATAATGTTTTTAAATCAAACATTTTTGGGGATACATGAGCAACTGGGGGACGCAAAAGCAGCAAGGGAAATATGCTCTATCTATACCACTGTAAAAAAAAAAAGCAATAACCACAGCTTATTTTAAACAAGTCTCCTTAATCTGCATTGATGCTAAACAAGGATTTCTTTGAAGTGAAACCAACCTCTGCTGAAGCGCAAGTTAGGAGGAGAAAAGGAAGGGGAACAAGCAAGGCCAACACTTAATTTATCCTCCCTCAAGCCATATTTTGTGATTTAATAATTTTTAAATATGTTTACTCCACCTTTCTTCTTAAGAAGGACCCAAGGCATTCTTGGTTAGTAGATACTGATGTAGGCTTTGGGGAGTTTTACTCCAAGAACATCTGGGGACCCAAGGTTAAGTACCATTGCTCCAACACCTAAGATATAGTGGCTGGTTATCTGGGAAAGATCCTGCATAGTAGTGGTATCCAGACTGTGGAACACCCTTCATGGACTACAAAGACAAGTGCATTTGTTGATGACTGAAGTCAAACTATGATGACTCATGTTCACAAAGGATTTTCAAGACTTATTGGTTGTTTACTGCTTCACGGGGCTATTTTATTCTGTTTGTGCTTTTGTGTGAGGACTTTCTCCCTGCTTTAAATGAATCCAGGGGGGCTTTGGTCCAGAGAAGACCAAGCAGAATTCCCACCCTCCCACTCCCAACTAAACTCCTCTGTGAATCTTGAAACACATGCAAGTCATCAACACAAAGAGAGTGAAACTAGGAGAATTCATTCACTAGACTGATACTGTATGCACAAGCTTAAATATTCCAAAGTCACTTACTCATTCATGCCAGTCTCATTAATACAAATCTCTCCACTACACTCTTTGGAAAGATGGTCCAGAAATCTACATTCTTTTAAAAAAAAAAAATAAGATTAATAAAAGGAAATTTGGTTCTTGAGACAGCATGTATTACTACACGCAAATCAACCCACAGAATTTGTCTAGTCCAGAACAACACAACTTTTATCCACGATACCACACCCTTGTGCAAGTACCTTTAATGTCCTTTTAATCATTAAACACTTTAGTATGAAACTGAGTTACAAGAAACCTTTCCTGACAATTTTACCATGTCTCCTTGACTTACACACTTCTTTTCAAAATCTGTTCAGGGGTGTGTGTTTCTTCAATCTGCAACCATTTTATAAAACAAATGCTTTGTCAACACAAGATGCAACTTTATTTTCTCTTATCTATACAGAAAATCCATGCAACAAGAAACATGTGCAAAAGTGTCAAGCAGTAGATGCTGGCTACTGTCCCAGCAGAACTAGAGGATTAATGAGCAAGTCAAACAGAACACTAAGAGGCAGTGGAAGGAACGGATTAGAAAGTTCTCTCTCTCTCTCTCTCTCTCTCTTTTTGCAATAAAGAAAATAAAGACAGTAATTCCAGGAGCCTTGATTAAGACACCCCCCCTCCCAGGATGGTTAATTAGATTAAGGTGAAGGGCTGCCACCCTTGTATTAACATAAGTTGCTTCGCACTGGGTTTTGATGACACAGTAAATCCTTTGATACTGTGAATAAATGCTAATTTCAGAGTTTTGAGGCTCCAGCCCTGTTTGTTGGAAATGGTTCCAGCAGACCTACACATAGTGTTGGCTGACCCAAATAAATGCATTTTGACCACAAAAGACGAAACCCAGAAATACCGCATTGAACAAGTATATACAGTGGTCCCTTGTATGAAGGAATTAATTCGTTCCAAATGAAATTATGTTAAGCAAATTTTCCTTTATACAAATTTCCCATAGAAATGCATTGAAAATGGAGTAATCCCATTTTTATGTTGTGCGGATTTGCCCCATAGGCAATTCTGTTAAGCAAATTTCCCCTATCTCTGGAATATTTTATGTTGTACAAATTTTATGTTATACAAACTGTTTGTTATACAAGGGTCCACTGTATAGTACTCATCTCACTGTATCATAAGGCTTACTCACCAACAACTACAGCTAAACCCAAAGAAAAGAATGGGAATGATGACAGAGCCCTAAACAGCATCTGTCACTTAATGTGGCCTTTTAACTTTACACACTATAAAATAACAAGTCTCTCTAATACATGGTGCACTGTCAACCAATTTAAACTGAATTACACAACCTGGTAATCTTTATGATGGGTAGAAAAAAATATCTGAACAATGCTAAAATCTGCACTGCTTTGTCCGGTAGTTGAAATACTTCTATTTCAAGCTATACCTCCACAAAACAGATAACAAACCTTTAACAAAAGCAGGTTATTCTGTTTTTTCCCCTTATAGTTTAAGTAAAAACACACACATATATCTAGTAAAGAGAGATACATGGTATATGTTTGTAACATGGCTGCAATATTTGATTTCTAAATGTTTTCATTAGAAAATATATATTGTTTAATTTTTTTTAAAAAAAACTTATTTATGCAATTTTAAAATAATCAACTGTACTATATACTGTAGTTCCAAGATTGTTTTTATTATAGAAATCATATTTCCCAATGAGCCCTTTTCTTTTCTTTTCACTGATAATTACTACCAATTGCTGTAGTTACTTCATACTGTTTGGAAGACCCAGACATCAGGGAATCTAAGGCAATTAATGCTGAACACATGCAAATAACATTTGAGAAAGTCAGGTTCCACTAATTCAGTCATCATTTGTTTAACCCACTGCCCATAAATATCAATAGATTTAAACAGGAAAAAACTACAAAAAAGACGTCACTTATATAGCAATTAGGACTCTCATATGCTGAACTGTATCTCTCTGTGTGTGTCCACTTGCCTGTACTTTTTCTACATTATATAACTTTGTACTTTTGGATAAGCATTAATAACCAAAAGCACCAACAATATCAAACAATCATTTATTGGGTCCCTTTGGGGAGAAAGGTGGCATAGAAATAAAGTATATTATTATTATTATTATTATTATTATTATTATTATTATTATTATTA
>JAHTLZ010000016.1:56346306-56418696 GCA_023846285.1 Phrynocephalus versicolor
GGTGTTTGGCCTTGGACTGCCCCCCTCTCTGCTTTGTTCTTGCAGGATCAGACCTTTTTTTCTTTCAGCATGCAAAGACACTTATTAATGGGCTGCTCCACCCCCAAGCCTTTTCCCGCATAAAAGGCGGCTCCGGTCCTTGCAAAAACAAAGCACAGATGAGTCTTCAGGACACAGAGAGTAAACAAGGGCCGCCAAAAAGGAAGGGAAGCAAAGTAAGTTTGGATTCTCCTCCATCTCACCTCAACCCATCGGGAAAGGCTTAACTTCTGTGTATACAACACCCCTTAATTTTTAGTGCCATGATTTTAGAAAAAAGTAGTGTCATGTACTCAGAAAAATATGACAGTTAATCTACAAACACAGGCTATCCTTTTTTAAGTTCTTCATCTTGTGAAAACAGCTTCGATCTAACCAGATGCATTTTGCTTCTGAATGTGCTTATAAGACATACAAATACAAAATGAGATGATACTCAGGTGTGGGAAACTGAGCCAAGCAAGCCACAGGATTTAGTTTAAATAACACAGAAACACAAAGATACAAACATGGAAATCGATAGAGACAAGTCACACACAAACATTTCACCCTAAATTGGTATCAGGCTGGTTTCCAAGATCAACTCAGAATGATGGTTTTGACCTTTAAATCCCAGATTCCTTTAACACAGTGATCTCAACCATAGATCCTCAGGCATTCTTGGACTGGAGCTCCCAGAAATCCTGGTCAGTGCAACCACTGATGTAGGCTTTGGGGAGTTTTAGTCGAAGATCATCTGGGGAACCAAGGTTGGGAGCCATTGCTCCAACACCTAAGATACAGTAGTTGGTTATCTGGGAAAGAGCCTTCATAGCAGTGGTATCCAGACTGTGGAACACCCTTCATGGAATACAGAGACAAGTGTATTTGTTGATGACTGAAGTCAAACTATGATGACTCATGTTCACAAAGGATTTTCAAGACTTATTGGTTGCTTACTGCTTCAGGGGACAATTTCTCACTAGTTGTCCTTGCTGTGTTCGTTTTGAAATGATGAATTAATTGCCTGTTATTTTGATTCTGTTTCAGGGGGCTATTTTATTCTGTTTGTGCTTTTGTGTGAGGACTTTCTCCCTGTTTAAAATGATTGCAGGGGGGTTTGGTCCAGAGAAGAGCAAGCAGAATTCCCACCCTCCCACTCCCAACTAAACCCCTCTGTGAATCTTGAAACACATGCAAGTCATCAACACAAAGAGAGTGAAACCAGGAGAATTCACTAGATCGACACAGTATGCAGAAGCAGAAGTGCTTCTCCAGTTGTGCAAGACATCTCTAAATCTAAGTCTTAAATATTTCACAGTCACTCACTCATTCATGCCAATCTCATTAGTACAAATTTCCACTACACCCTCCAGAAAGATGGTCCAGAAATCTACATTCTTAAAAAAAGCTATAAAAAAACCTAAAGTAAATAGAGTATGCATTAAGACAGCACTCGTTTTAAATTCTTAAGAAGCTCCAATGTTTTCTATATAAAAGACAGACACTATTAGCACTCGAGCCTTGGACTTCAAAGGAAAAGAAAGGGAAACAATATCAAGAAGAAGACAAAAGAAATATAAGAAGTCAAGCAAGAAGGGTGAAGAAGCTGGCGATGGTCAGTGGAGAGAGAAATAGGAAAGGGGTGAAGAAGGGCCAGAATGAGAAAGAGCAGCTATTCCATTTTTTTCAACTTTTAAGAAAATCCTTTTAAGAACCAAAATTTTACTTCTCATCTCCCCCTAGAGGCGTTCAAACAGAATCCAGTGGGATTTAATGATGCCATTAGAGGCCTTTAGAGACATGGTCTCTAAAGACACAAGCCATAAAAGTGCAATGTCAGAGACACCCTTTAAAATACTTTTTATTTAATGGTGCAGTTTCATTTAGCAAGCAGAACTTTTTTTTAAAGAAGCCCAGCTCATTCTTTAGGGTCATCTTGCCACCCTCATTTTCTTCCTCTCTTTTTCTTCCCTTTGCAACTAATCTTCCAGCCACATACAACTGGGCTCAAAATCTCTCACTCAACAACAATGCCTAATAACACTAATATCCCCTCACCTCAATTTAGAGCTATCAATACTATCTTTCATTTTACTCGTTGAGCCGTCGCTTCAAGTTATTAGTTGCTGTCTAAGATCAAAGGGTTACACGGATATACATAGCAAAATCCAGCAGTGCAATAGATGCTTCTGAGACTTGATCATGCTTAAGAGAAGCCATCAAGTTAATGTATCCCTTTATTTGAAATATATGTTCACGCCACAAGTTCCTGCAAGCTACATTTTCTACTGCATGAAGACAGAAAAAAAGGCCCTTCTCGGCCCTTCTTGGTGGTTGCTCCCCAGTTATGGAATAATCTACCTCCAGAAATTCATATGACAACCTCAACTTTAATTTTTAAAAAAAAACTACTGAAAACTTGGTTGTACAGAATGGCCTTTCCTGATTTCCCAAACATCAAGTAATACACTATTCTTTTTACCGCTTATCTTCTTTTTTTCCCTTTTTTAATTTAAGCAATCACCTGGCTATTTTTACTTTCATTTTAGTTTCATTTTAGTTTCTTGTTGATTTATGTATATTTTGTTTATAGTATGTTGTTTGTATCTTGGTTTTTTAAATTTCTTACTTTGTTATTTTGCTATTCTATGTTGTAAACCTCCCAGAGTATCCCTAGGGCTAGATGGGCAGTATAAAAGCCAAATGAATACATAAATAAATAAATAACATTTGTGTTTTGCTGTTCTACTTTTGTAGATGACCAGAAAGTCAGGTATTCCTTGGGAGCTCACAATCACCCTCATGAAATGCCTGATAACACACTAGGTACTGAATATACAAGACCAAACATATAAATCTACATTTAATTAACAGAATTATATTTTGACTACACAGAGCACATAACAAGTGACAAGGTTGCAGGGTGACTGCTCTTCAAAGCTCTAACACAATTAGGAGGCTGTAAGTGACACTTGGGTAGCAAGGTCAATTGGGGTCATCCAAACGCTGTTAATTCCTTACCTAACCAGTCATTAAACTTCTTAACCTCAGAAGGCAGCCCCAATTCAGTGAAATCGCCGGTGTGAAGAAGGATGTCCCCATAAGGCATCTGGATTCCATCTGTTCTGGAGTGTGTGTCTGAAATGCAGACAAACCGTGTGTGGCCTGCTGGTTTCGGGGTGTCATAAGGAATCGGATCAACCCTAAAACAAACATATAAAAGACTCCATTAAAATTAAACTTACAACACACTTGGAACACACAAGGCATGATACGCTTTCCCACAAGTGTAGTACTTCCATATTATTAACACAAGATTGTGGAAATAACGAAGAATAGATTATTGGAAGTACATGCCACTCCTCCATCAGTACCTCAGCCTGCATGTTAATCAAACTCCAGTCATAAGTAACTTTTACTGAGTCATGCTCAGCGCTAGATAGAGGAAAGCATGGTCATGTCTCATTTTTCTATGGCCCCTCTGCATGCTGCCTGTAGGCATGACATTCACATATACACATAGCTGAGAGGGATGTGGCAAAGCGCCATGGGAATCATCTGCATGAATGCAACACAGTGATGGTCACAGTAGATCTGATCCATTAATTCATAATGTAAAAACTAATATATAACAGCACATATATACCAAATGTGTATCTCTCGTGGTGCAGTGGTTAAATGTGCAGGTAAAACTGTGCTCACGGCCTGGGTTCAATCCCAGGTAGCAGGCTCATGGTTGACTCAGCCTTCCATCCTTCCGAGGTTGGTAAAATGAGTTCCCAGCCTGCTTGGGGAGGGGGGTTATGTGTAGCCTGCATACTGTAATTAATATGTAAACCGTGGAGACTACTTGAAGTGGTATGGGGTGGTATATAAGCAGAACACTTTGCTTTTACACACTCACAAAGGTTACAATTTGAGTCGGCCCACTGACTCAATGGGGATCTGGTGACTCGACTCCTTTATAAGTTCCACTGATTCAATGTGCCTACTCTAGCTGTGTTCATGATTTTTATTGTGATTCTTGTTAAATGGTATCTTAATAGCTTATTTGAACAGTAGGATCTATAAATCTTCTGACCTTTTTATCTTTAAACAGGCAACTAGCATTCAAAAGATAAAGTCAAACGGAATGCTTTAAAAGAATATCATTGGATACACTCTTAATTTAATCTAGGTGTCAATATTTAAAAATATAATTAAAAATATGGATTTTGGAATTTCAGACTCCAGAAGGTTCTTCTTTTGCAGATAGCATATTCTTTATTAGGTGAATAAAAACATAAACCTTTAGGTAGTAGAATATCTTCATGTCACAACTTATATGAACTATGCATTATCACACAAGCTTTATGCAACTAATCTAATGAAACTCCGTATCACTAGCAGATTGGCATTTCAACAGACTGAATGCCCAAGGCAACTCATATGCAACACCACATATGCTAAAACCAGAATATTTGCCAGCCTCTAATTTCTACAAACTATTCAGTTGCTCAGAAAGTGTGTTGACTTAGCAACAAGCTGAGGGGTGTACTCCGGCCTTCTCTCTGTTTCTGATGTCACCATAGCTCACACACGTGGAAAGTGCTGAGTCAGAAAAAAGGCCCCTTCACTATCTGTGGGCCTTTCCATGTCAACCAAGACTACAGAAAAACAGTATCCCTATTTGGATGGACAACTCTAGAGAAAGCAAAGGTACTCCTCTTCAGAGTCAGCACACTCCTTGTATAGAAAAGTGGTGACACTAGAAACACTGGAACATTCCCCTCTATACTTGGAGACCAAATGTGATTTCTGAACACATGGCCACGGTCACAAATACAGGTTAGAATCTTCATTCAACCAAAAAGCATCCTGGACATATTTACTAGAGCAAAACAAAACAAAACAAAAACAAAAGTGGCACTATAAAGAAACTGTTTAATTAGAAGGAATTAGGATAGCGACATAATTGTTTAAAATTAAACCAAATGGAGAAAAATAGCAAACTGTTTTGACATCACAATATCTTCAGAACTCCACAGAAAATTCTTTTTACTTCAGTGTTTACTGACAGGGTTCTTTATTTAACTTACAGAACACAAAAGCTAGAAAATATATAGGTAAGGAAATATACAAAGGAACTTATTTATTTATTGCCACAATACAGGACTCAAACATTATTGCAAAAATATTGCATAAAGTATAAGGAACAATATTTACATTATTCTACCTTTTTGAGCTTGCCTCTTTTCAGATAGCAAAGGAATTACTGGTACCTATTACTGCAGGTCTTGTTCATTCTTGCACACAAGATAGCAAGCAAGCAAAAGAGAAAGGAAAAGGGCAGCAAGCTACATAATTATATGGCCTATATAACTGTTCACCTAACTTTAATTATAATATACAATTAATGGCTTGCCCTGACAATAAAATAAACAAAGCCATTACCCCCAGGCAAAATTCAGTGAAACTGTATTTTCAACTAAAGTAATACAGGGATTTAAAAAAACTAGGATATATTTATCGGGTACTCCCCTTCTTTTCCTCTGCAATAGCAAAAGGTACCTTTTACTTTAATTCCCTAGGAAAACACTGCAGTATAAACATGAAGGTAGAAGTGCCCAGCTGCAGCGTCAAGGGTTGGAAGTAGACATGGGCATTTCATTTTGGAAGGGGTCCGGTTCCAAATGAAACATGGCAAAATACTTGCCGTTTCGTACCAGGATCCATGTTCCAGAACAAAATCAACCAATCTCTTATCTTGTTTTGGGTAGCGTGGGGCTAGACTCCAACGAGGAAGCAGCCTCAGATGTGTCATCTTTTACTCTCCCTCATGCTGGCCAATCAGGAGCTGTTCAGAGACATGCATCATCCTGCCCTGTCTGACTGGCCAGTGTTAGGGAGACTGAAAGATGATGCGTTCAAGGCTGCTTCCTTTTTGGAGTTTAGCCCCGTGCTACCCAAAACAAGGTAAGAGACTGGTTGTTTTTGTTCTGGAAGGTCAATCCCACTACCTGATGGCAGCTGTTCTGCCATGTTTCATTTCTGAACTAGACCCCTTCCAAAATAAAATGCCCATGTCTAGTTGGAAGTTCTCCACTGTGGGTGCCCTCTTAGGGGTTCCCTCTCACAGGCAGATCAAGGGGGGGGGGGTAACAAGCCAAGCTGCTGCCTCTGAGTAGGCACTCATCAGAGGAGGCAGGACTTTGAAGCACCAAACACCTGGTTGGGTGATAAACAAACCAGTAGTTCATGCCTATCCCTATAAATAGCTAATAACTAAACATGAGGTTTTCCATAGCTGCTCTACAGAATGCTTCTGCAAATAAGAATGTGATTTCACTTTAAATTTCATACCACCAAATTAACTTAAATAATTTTAACTACATTTTTGGTGTTTTGTTTTGTTTTTATTCCTTTTGGAGAGAGTGTTTAAAGGGAGGTTAATGGAAAAGGACAGGTGAGGAGGTACTGTTTTAGGATTTCTCAACTCAAAAATCTTAGACTGGTCATGATTCTGATGTTTGAGGATTATCGTGCTTGACATTTTTTTCTGGCCTGTATGTCCCTCTCTTTCCATTGGGAATGAACAAAGTGTCAGAAATCCAACACTCCCTCTTGCTACTATTGTAGCCCCTTAAGTCCCCCATCTGGTTCCTGAACACATTTGTTATTTTCAGTTTTCAAACCCTCCCTCCCCCTCACACACACACAAACAGGGGGAAAGTGTTAGAGTCAGCATTTGAACAAAAGTATTTTTTCGGCTCCGTGATAACTAAGCTCAATACATGTCAAGTTCAGAGTTTCTCATTCTAAAAATGCAAAGATGGGATAGATTCTTTTTCCAGCTGGCCCTATTCCGCGGTTTTTAGATGTAAACTAACCTATTAAATTAGGATGTGAAGGTATTCCTGGCATAGAAATAAAATACATGGGGAAACTTTTGATGCATGTAGACATAAAGGCAGTTATCAAAGAAACAAAAAGAGAGGTGTTTTTTTTAAAAAGCAAACACATCACAATTGCGCATATGCCCATAGATTGTCCATTTTGTAGTGCTATAGACCAGACATTCTCGTATGGCTCCGTGGGACCCCTGGCATATTTGAAGGAAGCTATAAGTTTCTGAAAGGTATCAATTTATGTTGTTTCCTTGTTTGAAGAGGGGGCTAGAACCTGAGAAGAGCTCCTAAAAGGTCTGTGGCCAAAAAAGATTGAGAATGGCTTCTATGGTAAAATACGTACTTTGCCACTTCTTACTCTGCTTAGAAGACAGAGAGTTCCCAACTAATACAAATACGACAATTGCTTTGGTGAGTGTTTAGGACCTAAACCTATTGTCACAATATGTTTCATGAACTGGTTGTGCACTATTGATTATAATAACTAAATAATGTGGTGGAGACAAAGAGAGACCTTAACCATATTTTTGACTTGCTTTTAGATAGGAGTACATCAGAAATTACACCCCTTGGTCTGATTGCTGATTTGGGGTTCAACACCTAATTTGGGCCTTGCAGATGTCTTCCATGTTTTATGGCCTACAGAGAAAGATTATACTTTTTTTTCATTTGAATACCAAAATTGCTTTCAGTTGGGATTATTTTGTTGGTCTACCTCTTTATTCCAGTTTGCATCAACATCCTATATCTATTGAAGTAAATATTTTATTAATGGCCTATAGAGGTATCACTTATAGCCTAGTCTTGCACTCTATGCCTATGTTTCAGATCACATGTCTTTAATCTGTAACATTAGCTTTCCTGAATCTTCCAAACCATACAGTTGATGGAGTCTAAATGTTTCTCTTCTCAATGAAGACAAATTGAAAGCACAAATGGCATCTCAACTCCGGGAACATTACACAAATAATGAACACTCCCCATGCCCTATCAAATGAGATGCAAGTAAAGCATAGATGAAAGGGAAGATGATAGCATATGCTGCTTATTAGAAGATCTTTACAGTGCTAGAAGAAAGAGCACTAGAAAATTCAGTCAACATTTTACTAATGTTTATTTATTAAATGGGTTACTTAGAGGAGGAATTTGGTTTAAATGAACAGTGAGATCACAGCAGTGCAATAAATTTAGAACACAGGAGGGCTAGAGAAGGTTAACATTAAGAATGCAATATAAAGTAAAAGTGAAAATTAGTTTTGAGAATTCTACTGTATGGCACAGAATCATGGACTTTTATCGAGGCTGGTTTAGCAGGGGAATCTGAAATGACAATTTATTCTAGAAAGCTAAGAATTTATTCGATTAACAAAGTAACCAGTCAAGTACTAAACTGAATGAATAAAAAAACAAGAAATTAGCAACATTAAAATGCAGAAAGATAGAACACATCAGTCACATTAAAATAAACAAAACATACAGATTGTTACAGTTGATTATTTAACATAAACTAAATGAGAAAAGAACTGCAGGATGAATATTTACTAGCCAAAGCATCTTGGAGATTGGTTTGGATAGAGCACAACATTTTACAAACCAGACACATCCAAAAGAAGAATAGTTGTGATGATATCCAGCCTCTGGTAGGAACTAGCAACAGTTTTCACTCAGAGGTAATGAAAATATATTATATTACAGTATAAAGGAATTAATTTGTTCCAAATGAAATTATGTTAAGCAAATTTTCCTTTATACAAATTTTCCATAGGAATGCATAGAAAACAGAGCAATCCCTAATTGCAACCATTTTTATGTTGTACGGATTTGCCCCACAGACGATTCTGTTATGCAAATTTCCCCTATCTACAGAATTTTTTACACTGTACAGATTTCATGTTACACAAGTTGTTATACAAGGGTCCACTGTACTAATATATACCATTTGAAATGTAAAATTTCTGAAAACTTGTGGGGGGGGGACTTCTTTCCTCAATTTTTCCATTTTTCTCCAATTTTTTTCCCCATGGCTTCAAACAATTCAGATTTTTTTACATCTCTATGTACATGCGGAAAAGGAAAATGGGTTAATTTTCAACCTTTTCTGTTTGCGACTATTTCAATCCAGTCAGTTTGAAATGTGGCATCTTTGAAGACACTCCCCCAAACAGTTTGTAAATGTCAAGCTATTGGCTTAAAAACAGTCATTTGCATGATACGTTGAAGTTTAACATAGGAGAAAAGCATTGCTGGATATTTGATTTGCCCTAAATTGATGCATATAGTGTTCCACTTTATCACCAGAATCCCTTTCTTCTACTGCAAGTACGTAAACGGGCAATGTGCCTCACTGCCATGCCTCGCAGTTGGGGTTTGCTTGGACGGAGAAGCAGAAGCAAAAATAAATACTCCCAACATCATAGCTTCCCCTTGTATGAATGCTTTTTTGATATTAGAAAAATATATCAAACCATATGTCTTCTAGTAATTCATTTTAAATACACATCAGCATGTTCTATGCATAAAAGAGTAACATTCGATGGCATGCTTTTGCACAGCATGGGGGGAGAAGCGCATTTTAATGAAGAGCTTACATTAAAGCTGTATACCAGGAAGGTCTGGCCAAGAACTGTAGCCAAGCTGACATTAACTGGTTGAATATCCACGTATCTGCTGACTCCAAGAAGGGAATGCATTACACAGGCTTAAAAGTTAATTGCCTTTACCAGTCATACACAGTACAGGCCACTGGCTTCCATATTGTCCCTTCAAATGGTAGCTATGGAATATCTAATGCATTTGCAGGATGTTTCAGCTCACTAAACTTGCAGCAGAAGCCAGGTTGTTAAACGCATAAAGAGAAGAACATCCCTGTCCCTTGAATAATTCTAACTGTCTGAATTAAGTGCCTAAAAGTTACAGCAAGAAAAAGGATCTGCTTCAAAGAGAAGTAATGCTGACAACCTCTTAACCCTAACCTTACTGGCAAGTATCTCAGTCGTAAGAGTATCTTAATGAGACAAATTAAAAGGTATTGGTTGAGACCTCGAGCTAATGAATTGAATTTCATTTACTTTGTTATAGGATGGCACTTGAGATGGAGCAGCTCTCACTGCTTCAAATGAACTGTGGCTAGCAAAAGGGGAGAACAGAAAGAGTTCATAATCTTGATGAAGGGCTTGATCAGGATGATCATTTAAAATGAGAGATGTGAAGAATCTAGAATTCCACCAATGCTTTCCCCCAAAGAAAAACACAGAGCTGACACACCCAGTATGCAGAGCAGGTGGGGGCTGCTTGTCTCTGTGGTGAGTACAAAAACATACTGCATTTCGTACTTGCTCTCCTTTCTGCTTGAGCACTCAAGAATAATAATGCATGGAATTCTCCAGCCATGACCAGAGTTGATGTTCATGCATAACACAATCCAATGTCACTAAGCTAGATAAGGCTTTTTAAGTCTTCTGGAAGATGGACGTCAAATAATTCTCTTCCTCTCAACCTCTAGGGTAGTGGCTTTTTCACCTTGAATCCCAGACATTCCTGGACAGCAACTCTCAGAAGCCTTTCCCGCTAGCTGTGTTGGCAAGGACTTGTGGGAACTGCCGTCCAAGAATATCTGAGGACACAAAATTGGAAACCACTTCTCTAGCGTAATCAAATGTATACTGACTAAGTCTTGCCCTAGATGGCCCTGATCAGAGTTTGGTTCATCCTGAAATGATTATTGTCTTCTATTAAGAACTGCATAAATGACAGACATTCAACTGATGTAGCTTCTCCCCCGTGCAAGAGGAGGCTTTGACGGTAACCTCTGAAGCTGCTGAAGCTCTGCACCAACAGAAACCACTCAAAGCTATTGCCAGAAACATTCTGGCAACTCTAGCTTTACTGTCAACCTTACAACACTCCTGTGGGAGTGGATTTATTGTAGTAACCCTCAGGCACTTTCGGCCAAAAAAAGTAGACCTCGGCCTGTTCAAAGTTGGACAGCCCTGACATAGGCATTGTTAAGCAGTCTTCCTAACATATGTAGCCTTCACTTCTGTAGGGCATTCACCAAAGAATTGCAGTCTTACAATGAAAGCTACTAATGCTCTCTACAGCCACATATCAATAACAACATTGCCTAAGCGGAGGCCTCAAGACTTTCAAAGTCCTCATACTATTTTATTTTATAGAGCACACTGTGGGCAAGGAACTAAACACTGTATACAGTGGCATAAGTCAAGTGGCATAAATTACTGTAGTGATGTGTTGCTACTTAACAAGTCAGTCCTTGTATTTTTCGTCCTGTGCCAAGTCGTACAACTATAAAAAGCAAGTTAGACAAACCTTGGCTTTTTAGCTAGTGGCAATTCACAGCATTGACAAGGTGCTTGATCACTGCAGGGCCACCACAACTGCCATAGATCCTTGCCCAGCCTGGCTTTCAAAAGTTGCCAGGCTGATAACTATAAAATGGGCCACCTCTATTACTAATAGTCTCGTGTGGAGGGCTGGGATCCCCCAAGTCCTGAGGGAGACACTAATTCAGCCAATCTGGAAAAACAACTAGTCCCTCAGGGGTCAATGATCTCCTCACCCACCCAGTGCTATTTAATATCTATATCGGGCTGCTGGGAGAGGTCATCTAAGATTTTGATTTCTGCTTTCAACCTTCTGCAGTAGATACTATGACCCTTGAGCGCTGCCCCAGGCTGAAACTGAATCTGGACAAGAGGGAGGTGGGACTCCTCTTTTGGGGTGAGGTGGGGTTCTCTTCATGAAGGAGGATGTCTGCAGTTTGGGTATCTTACTGGACCAAGTGCTGTTCATGGAAACTCAGCGTCTGTGGTCTGGTCTGTCAACCTGCATCTCTACCTTGACACTAGGGCCCTCACCACAGTGGTCCACGCACTGGTAATCTCATGAATAGATTACTACACTTCATGTGGGGTTGACTTCAACAGGTCTAGAACACAGCAGGTGAGGTTAGTCCAGTGAAGAAATACCACAACTTTTACCTGATCCTGGCCAAGTTGCACTGGCTACCTGTTCATTTCCATATCAACTTCAAGGTCTTGACTTGTAAAGCCCTGAATGGTTTGGGACCTTAGTACATGGCTAGAGATGTAAAATGTCTGGACATTTTAAAACTCGGAGGAAAAAACCATGGCGGGCAGGGGGGGGTGTTTCCAAAAAAAAAAACCCAACAGATTTTATTGGAAAAATTGAAAAAAAAGTGCTACATTAGCACTCCCCCTCCTTTTACAGCTTGAAAGTCATTCTGTTACTTTAGGAACATAAAATATGACTTTGGACAATTTGACTTGGGATAAAATTATCACAACTAGCATATTAAAATATAGTGTATCCAAACAATTATTACAAACAGAATTTACTCTTTAAATAATATTTATTTATAATTGTAAGTAACAAATGGAGTAACAATCTCCTGAACTGTTTATTAGTTTATGTGGAAAAACAACAAAAACCTCTACAAAACATTTAAAAATCCAGAATTAACAATTACTCGTATTTCCTCTCCACAGTATTAAATAAAAACAGAATAAAAACCTCATTCTCATAAAATAATTGAAAAGGGGGGAAAATGTATAGAATGGAGTGGGACTAAGTTTCAATTTTTTTTTAGAAATTTGGAAAATATTTGAACACCTTGTATTAAAATATTTTATTCATTATGTTAAAATAAAACATTCCATAATCATTTTTTTCTTTTTTCAATTTTTCCAATTTTTCGGGGGGGGCAAAAAGGCATCGGGGGAGGAAAAAATGCTTTCCCCCCAAATATTTCCAGTTTTTTTTCCCGGGCCTTCACATCTCTTTACATGGCAGAATGCCTACTACTGCCTGTCCTATGTGCATCTCCCAGGCTATCAGCTGACGGCACTGACCACAAGTGAAGGGACAGAACAAAGAACTGAGGCTTCTCAGCGGATGTGCCCCATCTTTCAAATGAATTACTATCCCAAATCTGCCTGGGTCCCACCCTGATGTCCTTTAAGAAGCCTTTAAAAACATTTTTATTTTGTCAAGCCTTTCAGAACCTGCTAACCCAAGATCCTTGAGAGCATTACAGTGGAACCTTGACTTACACGCTGCTTGACTTGCCGCATATTTGACTAGCAGCAAGAAGGGGCCTGTTTGACTTGAGTCACAGGCTTTGACTTACAGCTCGGAGCCCTGGCGCAAGGCACTGGAATCGGGCGGCAGCCACGACCCACCATCGCTGCTGCCACCTCCAAACTGCTCCTGCCTTCTTCCTTTTCTCCGGCAGCGGCAGCGGCAGCGGCAGCTTCGGCGAGGCCAGCTCCGAGCACCTGGAGCTGGTCCTCAGCCTCGCTGAAGCCGCCATTGCCACCAGAGGAGAAGAAGGGCCAGGAGATCAGGGCTGGCCTTGCTGGTTAGACAGTCGGCTCAGTCTTGTAAAAAATCTGGCTGCAGAATTCTGGTCCACAGTGGAAGCATTTTAGTTGGGGAGCTGTACAGTTGTGGGACTCTAATGGTAAGCATAGAGTTGTTCAGAACTTGCAACGTCAGGTTAAAAATCAGTAAAACTTAAATGTTAGACATTGTTGCTATGAACATTAAAAAGTGGAGGCGTATAACTTGTGGACTATAATTCCACTGCCTCCTCCTCTCTTTCAAGAGACATTTCATTTACATCGCTGGAAGGAATCTCCTATCCCAGTCAAATTTGTGTTAAGTGGCTGTTTTTTTTGGGGGGGGGTCTTTTTCATCATCTGGAACGGATTAATCCACTTTCCCATTACTTTCTATGGGAAAAGTTTGTTTGACTTAAGTCATGTTTGACTTAAGTCTAGACCTCTGGAACGGATTAATGACGCAAGTCAAGGTTCGACTGTACTCTTTTATCTAATTGCTGCCTGTTTTTAGTTTTGTTTTAAATGTTTATTCTTCAAAACTATGTGTGAAATTAATGCACTTAATTATGCCATGTCTCTTTTGTTATTGTCTGTATGCCACCCAAAGTGATCAATCAAGCAAACAAGGAAACAAATTTATAATATATGACTTATGCTAGCATGACCAAGTTATGGAATTTTAGCCAATAAGTGCAATCAATGCTCCCTATACATTGTGTGTGCATGCACGCACACAGAGCTTCATCAGTGCTGCTCAGCAGCCGCCAAAATCAATGCCAGTTTACTTCTGGGTTTTGACTGAAACCTCCCCCCACCCCGCATGGAAACGGACAAATCTTGCTCAAAGAAGAAGGAAAAAAAACATTAGAGAGAACACTGAGGGGAATCCTAAATAAACACATGGCTGAGGTCCAGTTGAGCTGCTACCAGGCCAGATGAAGATGTACAGTAAAACCTCTTAAAACAAATGCCCCGTAAGACAAAAAAAATCATAAGACCAAAAAAATCGCGGGACTAGGGTGCTTCGCATAATGAAAATTTCCTGTGGGATGCTTTACAAGATGAAATCCGTTTTGCATTTTGAAACAAGTGTACCCATGATGCATTGCACCTCCATAGTTTGTGGGGGAGTTGGGAGAGTTTTTTCATCACATTTTGGAGCCATCCTGGGCATTTTTGGTAGTAGTTTTTGGACTTTTATAACTTGGAAATGTAAGAAGCTAAGGTTTCCTTGCTTCCTTTTTTGCTTTTGAATTGTTTTCGATTGCTAGGCGGACAGTAACAGGCTGGGTCTTCTTGTCTGGTGCTGAACAAAAGAGGTCTGAACAAGAAAAGGCTCTTTTTTGCCTTTTTTGGACCTGCAGAATGGATTAATCAGTTTCCCATTCATTCCTATGGGAAACCGCACTTTGCAAGATGAAGTTTTTGTAAAATGAAGTGACCCGCAAGACAAATTAATTTCGTCTTGCGAGATATTACTGTACTGTATCCAAATGCCTCCCAGCCTAGAGAAGTTGGATATTACTTAGATTCAATAGCCTTGCCTTGGTTCAACTTTGCGCTAGCATCTTGACTTATTTTCCTGAGTTAGAAAGGATTTAGTTACATCATAAATCTGCTCCTCCCTTACTCTATGTCTTCTCTCCTTTTTTCCCTGCTGCAACAGATCTTACCCAATATATCAGTTATGCTACCAGATCCTTTTGCCAACAAATGTCTGAGATAATCCAGCAGACTAGGGTTCTTCAGGCATTTCTCCCAATAGTAGGTGATCTCTGCTGGCAGAAGCAGCTTTTTGCCTAATCATTATCTTCCCCCATGCCTAGTCAGCCTGTGCTGAGAACTGTTTGAATCTTAACTTACATACTACTGACAACCAATGCATTGTGGGGCATGTATGATTCCTAATGCATTTTTGAAGAAAACCAGGCTTCTCACAGCTTTCTTGAGACAATTCGTTCAAATCAGAAAACCACAGTAAATTGAGAAATAAATCAAGTCTGCTCCATCACCTAGAGATGAACTTTGGGGTTCACAAGGTTGGAAATGAATCTCTGATAGGAAAGTAACACAGTATGTCAAGTTGAAGGTGATTTTGTAATCCTGAATGGTGCTGCATGTAATTTTTCTTGCACAAAAAAACCCTACTGTCTATTTATGATGTGGGTTTGTACATGAATGTTCAGTTTTCTCAGTGGGGGAAACCTTGCAAGCATGAGAAGCTAAAATAAAAGCAGCTTTACATGTCTTTATAGGCTGGCTGGCTGCCAACATAGGCCTTTTTTTTCATTCATCTTGCCCCACCCTGTGGAACCAGAATGAGGTTTCCAGATCTCTTCAGAGACTTACACAAACTGTAGCCCCCTGATTATTGTGTTCATATACTGAAGGGGACCAGGAGGTTTTTGCCTATCCCATTCTGATTGTCCAAAGGGCATAAGGGCTGGCTTGGAGCTGAACGGTCACAATTTGGCAGGTACTCTGAAGAAACCGAGGGGTAGTGGTAAGCTCCAGGGACACTTTCAAGCAATTCAAACAGTTTGGTGGGAGACTCTCTGAGGTCAACCTGAATCATAACTGCTTGGGTCCTGCCACCTGGGCTAAAAGCAAGCACAAGAAAGCCTTCCCGGGCTTTAGTCAGCCATAGAAAGGTTGTAAATTACAGTGGGGTATCATGGCATTGGCTCACCTAAGATGGTAAGGGAGCAGAGGCTAGAAAGTATTTCTGCTTCTTAATTTAAATTATAGACTACTAGGAGATCTCGCTTCATATTAGACTTGGCTTTTCACCTCATTTCTCACTTCTTTATTTTCTGATTGAGGGCAATGAGGTGGACCTCTGCAACGCTACACAGCTTAAGGCAGAAGAGGTGTTCTTGGATTACTTAACAGCAAGTGATTCCTTATGCATGAAGTAACATTGTTTCTTTCTCCAGGTACTCCTAAAGTCCAGGGGTGTCCAAACTTTTTGCAAGGAGGGCCAGTTTTGTGGAAGTGAAAATGTGTGGGGGCCGTCTATTCAGCCACATTTGGCACGTGGGCCAGGCTTTGGACAAGTTTCTATAACATGCAAGGAGGAAGGGAGGAAGCTGCAGCAACGGAGCTGGGGGTGGGTAGGTTGGGCAGGTGGCGGGGGGGGGGTGGACAGAGGCAGGGAGGGCAAGCAAACCATAAAACTGCAAGCTAATGCCTCCATCCGGTATGGGGAGGAGCCAGCTGGTCGGGATGCATGACAGGCTGAGCTGGTGGGGAGAAGAAGCTGCGGGCCACTCGGAATTTCAAAACAGGCCGCATTTGGGCCCCAGGCCTGACTTTGGACATGCCTGTCCAAAACCAAACTTATACAAACATCTGCATTCATTGCTCCTTGGAGCAGCAGAAATATTAGTATTTCTAGGCATGGTAAATGGGTTCAGTCTTCAATCACAGGAGTTCAAAGGAGGGTGACAAAGAGGATCAAGGGGCTGGAAACCAACCCCTATGAGGAAAGACTTGAAAGAATTGGGCATATTTAGCCTTGAGAAAAGAAGACAGAGGAGCAATATGATAGCACTTTTCAAATATTTGAGGACTGTCATTCAGAGGAGGAGCAAGAACTCAGGTTAAGAGAACTCAGCTTTCGGTTGAATATCAGGAAAAACGCCCTAACTTGTAAGAGCAGTACAACAATGTAGTGAAATGTAAAGTAATGCATATTGGGGCAAAAAAAAAAATAATCAAAACTTTATCTACCAACTCATGGACTATGAGCTATCCGTGACGGATCAAGAAAGAGATCTTGGTGTGCTGGTGGACAGCTCCATGAAGGTGTCTACCCAATCTATGGCAGCAGTGAAGGGCAATTCCATGCTAGGGATTATCAAAACGGGATTGAAAATAAAACAACCCACGTTATAATGTCATTGTACAACACGATAGTAAGGCCATACCTGGAGTATTGTGTACAATTCTGGTCACCGCATCTCAAAAAAGACATGGTGGAACTGGAAAAGTGAGGGTGGCGGGATGGAGAGAAAGGCCTCTCCTGATGACCTTAACACCCAAGTTGGTTCATACTGTGAGATTCGATCTTTGAGGTAGCTAAGATCCAGGTCATATAGTGCTTGTAGGTCAAGGTCAGCACCTTGAATTGTGCTTGATAGCTGATTGGCAGCCAATGTATCTCTGTACCCCACCCCAATCAGCAGTCTGGCTGCTGCATTTTGGACCCGCTGAATTTTCCTGAGACTTTTCATCGGTAGCCCCACATAGAGCAAATTACAGTAGTCCAGCCAGGACGTCACTAGGGCATGTGTCACCGTGGGCAGAGCTGGTTTCTCAAGAAAGGGGCGTAACTTGCGTACTAGCATTAATTGTGCAAATGCACTCCTGGCCACAGCCAGGATTCAATCTATTCACCTACCGGAGAGGTAGGGAACTCCCCAAGGGCGGTTAAAAAATCATCTGGATTCACCAACCTTCTGGGACATATTGCTTTTGTCTGACTTCCCCCCTGGCCAGGCTGTGAGTAACAGCAAGCCTAAAACACACCATATAGTGGTCTGGTCAGGACAATGGAATTACAGAAAGTTTCTTTACCTCAATGCTCCCACTGACCATATCAGGGCAGAAGACCAGGTCTAAGGTGTGGCCTGCCAGATGGGTTGAGGCACATACCATTTGGGCCAGACGCATTGTTGACATGGAGGTCATGAAATCTTCAGACACCCCTGTCAGAGACACTTCAGCATGGATGTTAATGTTCTCCCATCCAACGCTGCTGGCATCCGTCGTCACCTACATGGTTGGGTACGGAAAGCGGAATGGTTGGCTGACCATAAGGGATAGTTTTGGAAGACCACATGTTGAGTTGGTGTGGGAGATCTGGAGGGACCTTGAGAGGCTTCGATGGGGGGGGGTCAAAGTGGGACAGGTACCAGGACTGAAGGCTCCGGAGCTTCAACCTGGTATGCAGTAGGACAGAAGTCATGGACGCCATATATCCCAGGAGTTGGACCATGTGAGCTGGAACACACTTGTTCAGTTGAAATAAAGGTAGAAGGGAGTAAATGTCTTTGAGACATTCCTCCAGGGGGAAGGCCATGGCTCTTAAATAATCCAGAACTGCTCCAATATAGGTCGTGACTTGTAATGGAGTGAGAAGTGAGTTTGCTTCATTGATCTGAAGGCCCAAGTTGGTTAAGTGTACAGAGGACAAACCAGATATGTTTTTCTGCTTGCTCTTTGGTCGCTGCTACTATAAGCCAGCTGTCCAAATACGGGACAAAATTGATGATATAGATAGAAAGGACAAAAAATGTGAAGAGGACAAATGACGTGTTGCCTCTTAGCATGCCGGTAAGAGGGAACTGAGGCATTTGAGTGGGAATGCTCTCGCACATGCTCAGTGCGAGGGGGAAGAGACTAACAAACTTTCCTGTTGCTAGGGAAGTCCTTGCACGTGCGCGCTGGAAACCCCATCTGTGTGGCTTCATGAAGGCCACAATGAAGAACTAAAGTACACAAGTGCTCAAATTATGATGTTCTGTATCATATAGATGGATGCTCACTTTGAAAAACTCCAAGGCCACACGATTATTCACAATTTTTTCACAAAAGAACCTTCACTCAGCTCTAAGGAGCAGCATTAACCCTTACTAACAGAAAACTCTAATTGAATCCATCTAATTCATAACTAATTCACAGCTTTTCTTTATTACTTCTTGTATAACAAATAGAACCTCTCCATCCATGAACTGTAAAGAACAATAAAGTTCACCACTCCATCTTTTCCCACTTCTCAAATCTCCTGACACACATCCTCCTGTGTCAATCGACCCACGTATTATACAGGCAAATACAAATACAAGGATATATAATGTATATATCCTGTGCACAATTACCAGTTATCATTTCTGATATCAGATCTATGTTGGTTTATTCTCTTTCCTGCAAAGAACAGAGTCGCTGCTGACAGAGGATTACCCATATCATTAGAGGATGAACAAATAAATGAGCTCAGTTGGTGAGACTAGTTATAGGACTGGCAGAATCCATATGAGAATATGGCATCTAGGTTTGTAGCAACATCAAGCCCCTTTTTCTTTCTCTACATTGTACTGCCTATTAAGCACTAGTCAATAGTTAGTTTGGGGGCTATCTATAAACAACCACAGTATGGCCAACCAGAGATTGTAAAAAGTAATATTCTTCAGAATTATGAGTGAGCTGCAAAATGATTGTGGTTGAACTTGGTATTTACAGGTAAGCAGGCCTAATTAAAAATAGTCCTAATTAAAGGTACTATTGTTGGCTTTCTAGTGTAGAATTGTATTCATTGCTGAAAACAAACTTGAATTGTTTAACATTTAAATTATTTATTCTTTTAAAAACTGCAAATTAAAAAAAATGTTTGACTCTAAGCAACAGTAACTATTACTAACAATCTCTTCATGTTTTCCTTGAACACAAAATACATTTGCTCATGAACACAGTGTCTCAGGAATATTTGGTTGAAAAACAACAAATGTAAGTAAAGAGTACCGTGAGACAAGTATGAAGTAGGAATAAAGGAACCTTTGTATTAATAATGTAGTAAGCAGAGGTATTGTGGCCAACCACACTGTAGGTTGTCTGTGAACACACGTTTCTGCTCATCCTTCCACCCTTCAAAAATTAATGAATTTTAAAAAATCTCAGTGGGAATTCCTGAAACATTTCCATTTATCACCAATGTTACTGACATATGCTGTTGACAATTATTCTTCGTGTTTAAATCATTTATTTTTCATTCAGCTGCAAAGACGGACAGTAGTGAAGATAAAATATGTCTCAAGGATACTCTTAGAAACTCAATTTAAAGATTCTTTTACCTTCCATTTTGTATCAGTAAAATTTATCCTCTGCTACCACTGCTTTCCTTTTTTTCTCCCAGTCTCTCACACCCACACTCACTCCAAGATCTGATAATAAAATTTGCAATTACAACACAAGTCAGTTTGGGAGTCAAGCATACTGAAATGCCTCATTGTAGTCATCCACAAATCAAAGTTAGAGCCTTACCACTTAGTGAGCAGAAGCCACCCCTAAGGAAAAAATCAGATTAGCAAACACTTCATATGCAAAAGCACAAGACTGTGAATATACAGAAACACAATTGGTCTCTGAATTTGTTTTCAACCAATTTCATTTTGTTTGCCTGCTCAGAAGGCAGATGCCACTGTATGCTAGAGAATATCAGTTTCTCCAGCTAATAAAGTAAATCTATATTCTCTTTCTTGGAAGTGCAGAAGCAAACCGTCAGTATTAGAAGCTTAAGAATAGAGAGAGAGAGAGAGAGAAGCTGCATGACATAAGGTTTTATGATGCAGAAGGAGATGAAGGCAATGTAATTTCAGTTATGTGATTTACTTACAAACAATGCAGATGCAATCTCACGCCTTATATTCCAAGACAAAAGACTGAACTTTATTGTCTAGAAATTATTACTGAGCCACAGGAAACCCATGACACATCATCTGCTAGAAAACAGAAAGAAAGCCTTTATGTGCCTTCTCATTGCAAAAATGTAAGAGCAAACCAAATGAAGACTACTGGACCAAAATGAACTAAACATTGTTATTAATGTGTGCTAAATATTCTGCTAATGTAAAACTGAATCTGAGATATGTGATTCCCAGGTCAAAGTGTCTAAAATATGTGCAAAGAACAGTTGATAATCTGGCCACCAGTTAGATACAATGACCCCAAAAAGTATTCTTTCCAAGGTGAAGCGCTCTCTTAATTTCTGCTTTTGCTCTCCCTTTCCCTATATTCTCTGTGTGTGTGTGTGTGTGTGTGTGTTTTTCCGATTGTAGTTCTACCATTCTGTTACACTGCTGAATTTCATTTATCTCTGCACACTAGAAATGGCCACATCACAAGCCAACATTAAATCAACAAAAAATCAAAACTGGCCCATGGTTTTGAAGGTAACTTTCCTTAGCCTTACTCCACTCTAAGCAACATTGCAGTTAATGTTAGGACCTTTTGCAAAGCCAATAAATGTAATGGTCAGCTGGATGGACAACTCAGTGGTTTAGACAAGGGATGGGCATGAAATGGAAAAATAGCTTTTTGTTTTGTTTTGTTTTGTTTCTAGAGTAGTTTCATTTTGTTACAAAATGAAACGCTATACCCCCCCCCGGGTCCTAAAGCACCCAGTGGAGCAAGCGATTTTAGGTATCCCCTTAAAATATGGAAAGGTTTGGGGGTCACAGAGGTAAATGATAAAGCTTCAAAGGGGGTGCCCCTAGGAAAAAAACATTCTAATTGTAATAGGAAGCTGATCGGGTGAGCAATAGTGCTGCCACCGCTTCCCATTGATTCTAATTAGAAAGGTTTTTTCCTAGGGGCACCTGCTCTGGAGCTTCATAACCTCTCCCTGAACTCCAAACCTAAAATTGCTTGATTTTTTTAAATAATATGCAATGAAAAATTACTAATCAGAGGCATGTGAATGGCAGGGGTACCTTCTGCAAGTGATCTTAGAGAACCCCTTGAAATTTGGAAAGGTTTGGGGTTATTAAGCTTCAAAGGAGGTGTGGGGATGCTTAATTGAAGGAGTGTGTCCAGCACGCTTTAGCAATTATAGGGTTAATTTACAACTGCCCCTCTCTATGGTAAAGCTCTGGTCCACACTCCTTCAATTAAGCATCCTAGGCACCCAGTTTGGAGGTCAATAACTCCGTTCCCTGAAAACCAAACCTTTCAAAATTTCAAGGGGTTACAGAGGAGAGCTTGAGGAAGCTCCCCTGCTATTTCCTCTAGAATGAATTGCTTCATTTTAGGGGGGCGGGATGGTGTTTCATTTCATAACGAAATGCCAAGCAGCATTTCGTTTCATTTCGAAACATTTCATAACCTTATCACATGACGAAACAGCATGTCATTTTTCATAAGGTGCCCATCTCTAGTATAGACATCTGGTTGCAGAGCCAGAGGCTGGGAGTCCACTGTGTGCCTCCCCAGAGAAGAGCCAGGCTGTGTAGCCTTGGGCAAGCTGCACAGTCCCAGGGCACCTCCAGAAAATGGAAACAGTAAGCCACTTTTTAAGTATTCACTACCTAGATAATCCTGGAAAGAGTTGCCATAAGTCAGAAATGACTTGATGGCCTGCAGATATCTCATAATTATTATGATTCACAGGGTCACCATACGCTGGAAGCATAGAATCATAGAGTTGGAAGAGACCTCAAGGGCCATCCAGTCCAACCCCCTGCCATGCAGGAACCCCCATCACAGTATTTCCGACAGATGGCCATCCAGGCTCTGCTTAAAAACCTCCAAAGAAGGAGACTCCACCACCCTCCGTGGCAGCATATTCCACTGCCGAACAGCTCTAACTGTCATGAAGTTCTTCCTAATGTTCAAATGGAATATCTTTTTCTGTAGTTTGAAACCACTGCCCCGAGTCGTAGTCTCTGAAGCCATGGAAAACAAACCTGTTTGTTCCCTCTTCAATATGACATCCTTTCAAATATTTTAACATAGCTATCATATCCCCTCTCAGTCTTCTTTTAGAGAGGCTAAACATTCCCAGTTCCCTAAGCCGTTCCTCATAAGACATTTCCTCCAGACCCTCAACCATCCTGGTCGCCCTCCTCTGCACCCGCTCGAGGTGGTCAACATCCTTTTTAAGCTGAGGCGCACAGAACTGGACACAGTACTCCAGGTGGGGTCTGACCAGAGCAGAATAGAGTGGTACTATCACTTCCCTTGATCTAGACACTATGCTTCTGTTGATGCAACCAAGAATCACATTGGCTTTCCTGGCCGCCGCATCACACTGCTGACTCATTGTCAGCAATGAGTCAAATTGTCAATGAACAACATTTCCACTCCAGATCCAACACAGCCTGTAGGAAACCATATACATTAATTTTTCATTTGTGAAACATATTTTAAAGCAGTCAAGTTCAACTATTACACAATGAAGATGGGCTGATATGGCATTCCTCAAACAAGGACTGAATACAACCCTATTCTAAGTCTGGCATTTTGCAGTTAAAAGACTGTGGGAAATAGAGAAGAATTTCAAAAACAGATTCAGCCTTTCTTAGCACACTAATCAAATTCTGATTCCTGCAAAACAGACTGTGCATGTATGCTGAATTTATGACTGAATTTCTGTCTGTAATATAGATGGGAAAAGATAAGTAAAAAATAGTTTGATGTGAAATGTACAATGAAATTTATATTTACTAGGGATTATTTTTCCCTGAACTCTAGCGCTGAAACTGCCAGCTCAATAAGGCATTATAAATTCATCCATTTAAAAATTTAAAAGCCTGCATTCTCAAACAATTCTTCATTGCAAATTCAACTCTGCCTATGCAACTCTCCCAAACAAAATGTAGGCTTAAATCCTACTAGATTGGACATGCAAAATCAAGAGGATTTGCATAAATGTCAATTTACAAATCTGCAATTGATATCTATTTTATCTATATTTTATCACCTACATTTAAATTCAACAAAGATGTTAAAGTCCATCTTTAAGTAAGGGACTGAGATGTCTCCCTCGTTAGTTTGTCATTGGCCTTGCAACCTGTATAGGTGGGGCTTTATCTTTACATTTAATCATGATCATTTCAAATCTTCTTGGGTGTAAGACAATTTTGAAACTTTTCTAAATAAATAAAATATATCTCTTATTTTGTGACTATGTGAGATAAAAACAGGCATATAATTATTTTTTAAAAGTCAATGCATATACTGTATTTCAAATTACCACCTGAAGACCCTGTTGTATCCAAAAAGTGAATGACGCATTTACTGATCTTATTAAAACTGTTCATTCATTCTTGTATGCACTGGATACACAATCATTTCAATACCTTTCCCCCCAAAAGGTGCACATGTTTTTGTTCAGAGTAACACTATTTGCAAAGCCTAATGATAAACCATGTAAATGAAAACATGGTCTTGATACAACTGAAGTACTACCTGAGTCAACACATTAACTAGACAATAATTGTGTGTTTTTCAAATATTTAAGAAACCTATAATCTCAAAAGCTACCTTACTGTAATTTCTAAGTATAACAGGGGTGCCCCCCTAACATGACTAGGCCAAATAACAGATAACTTTTGCCCACAGAGAGGACTGGAACAATGGCTCATTATTGATGTGGGATGCTTCATTCATTTCAACAGAACCAGAAAATCCATTTCTGAAAAGAAATGTGAAAACTAATATGCTAACTTCATTAACATTAACAACATTTAGTGGCAAACAGAACATCAAGTGTGTTATTGGGTTCCTATAGATAATTACTGGGTAATATCACATGGGGTCATTTCTGTGAGCAGGCCAAAACTATGGTTTTTGACTTGTATCTTTGAGGTGTTCAACTTTTATATTGTTATGTACAGCACATTACTCTATTTACTTTGCTTTCTAAAAATATAAATCAAAACATTATAGGATAGTAAATTAGGCTGTTATACTTTACCAAGATGGGAGTGCTTGGGTGGATTGCAACAAGATCCTAATGCAGGTGTGAGATCCAACAACCTCTTATTGTTAATCTTCTTTTATATTCATTTTAGTGACATCAATGTAGATTTGCCAAATCACTAGCCATTCATTCAGAAACCCAAAACAATATAAGGTGATTTTAGCAACCTTCACATCCTTTGAATGGTCTGAGTATGGAGTTATTCCAAATAACCTTAGATCAGAATACTTCACACTACTGGGTCAGCAAATATGAATAACAAATGCAACTGGAGAATTCAGCAGCTGGATCAAATACTCTACTTACAGAACAAAGGGCTAGATTTGCAATGAATAATTCAGACAACTCCAGAAGTCTCTTTAAATTCTTTCAACACTGTAATATTCAAGAATTAGTACTAGGGGGAACCATTTGTAGATGCAAAACATGAATACACGAGGAAATTATGACAAATTGAAGGCTCTTTAATGACATGGCTACATGTAAAATTCTCCTTAGTTCCTCAATAAAGCCATAACAGAGAGGGCCTCTGTCACTAAAAATACTACAAGAGGCATACAATTTTGAAATTTCTGATAGCAATAAAATATAAAATTAACAGTTTAAATGCTTCATGCTTCACAGACGGCTGCGAGAACATAGGCAAACCTTTCTGTTTCTAGACGCTTATAACCTGCTGTGGTATAATTTTCAAGAAAAGTAACTAAAACTTTTAAACTATTGATACAGCTTAGATCTGTATAGTCTAAATCTGCCTATCTTCTCTCATTTTGGGGGTATCCATTTCTTTTGCCCCATAAAAGTTAATATCATGGACTGAGAGACCTACAAAAAGCATCAACTGAAAAGAGCAATAAACATAAAATTTCTTCTATACGTTCTAAACTATGGCACCACCAACCATACACCTGATAATCACTCTCATAGAACTTGGGTGACAGAAAATGTATAAACATAATTCGGAAGCTTACTTTCCTCCTGACCACTGATAAAGAAACTAAGACCATAGGACAGCAAGAGGTGCAATGTTGTTGTCTTGAAATTCTTATGTCTGGTAAGCATGACCACTTGAAGGATCAAGCCAAAGACATCAAAGAGAATGAAGCCTTGTTAAACTCCTACAACTCTTTGCCAAAAGCATCATGCTGCTCGATGAACATCACTGCACATTTTCATCTCCCAAACAGCATAACCATTCTATCATCTGAATTTAATATAAGAACTTCAATTATTGGTTGATCCTAAAATGCAACAAACAAACAAACATGAAGGGAGCTTCATGGCAAAGGGGTTAAAAGCCTGTACTGCAGCTAAAACTGTGCTCATGACCTGGGGTTCAATCCCTGGAAGACGGCTCATGGTTGACTCAGCCTTCCATTCTTTCAAGGTTGCTAAAAGAGTAGCCAGCTTGGGGGGGGGGGGCAATGTATAATTAACTTGTAAACTGTCCAGAGAGTGCTTGAAGCATTATGGGGTGGTATATAAGCTAAACACTTTGCTTTTTCTTTGCTTTGAATTCACTGCACGTTTTGATCTTCCACCCAAGTAGCTAAAAATGCAGTTGTGCACAAGGCAAACTGACACAATGAATTAAGCTGTTTGCAAGGTTATTTAGGAATAAGCCCAATGCAAGCAGCCAGTCACTTTCCTTCCTGCATGGTCACATCGGGCTAAACTCCAAGTGTTTGGCTGCTTGAGTTCTGGAAGCTTCCGAAACAAACAGCCCATCTCTACTAACAGTAGAAGGAAGAATGAGAACTGTAAAGTTTGATTACAGCTTTAAGGCATTCATCCTATGGAAATATTTCCAAGTGTTTCCAAGTATTTCAAAATGCCTTCAGAATTCAGGAAGTGCTTTTCTTGCTGTATACTGGGACAGAAACCGAATGAGTAAAGTGACTTTTATATCCCAAATATATATACAGTGGACCCTCGTATAACAAACGGTTTATATAACATAAAATCTGTACAACATAAAACATTCCGGAGATAGGGGAAATTTGTTTAACAGAATTGTCTATGGGGAGAATCCGTACAACACAAAAATGGTTGTGATTAGGGATTACTCTGTTTTCAATGCATTCCTATGGGAAATTTGTATAAAGGAAAATTTGTTTAACATAATTTCATTTGGAATGAATTAATTCCTTTACACAAGGTACCACTGTATGTATATTTTATGCATCTTTAAATTACCTGATGACCTCCTACACTTGACATTTAGCACTTGCACATATCCTCTTTTCCAAACGAGAAGCGAACTGCTGCCTGCTTCCACTGTGTTTCTTTCATTTCTTTTTTTTCCAATCTGTGCTGCTCCCACAGAGATAGAAAACTGGTTTTCAGGCTGGTTAGGGCTGTCTATGCTGCCTTTATAGGAGGCATCTCTACTGTAACCAGTAGTGTGACGTATACATCCTTCCTTAGATTTAACACATTTAAACTCATTTTCAAAACTAGAAATAGACCTCTAGCTTCTTCAGATGTTATTTTTATATGGTTCTTTCTCCCCCCTGTGTAGCAATCTTAAAAATCTTCAGAAAAATGGTTCTGGCACCCATCAAAACTGCCCAGCTCTAGAGGAAATAAATTTCCTATGGGCAACTATGTGAATCTATTTCACAGTCTTCAGGCATCTTAAAGAACAAAAATTCTTTTTGCTAGAAGTTTTTGTGTTTTTATGCATCAAGAAGCGAACTGGAGTCAACCAATACTTATTCCTTTTTTTAAAGGAAACTTCTTAGGTCTTGAAGCCAGACAAAATTGTTACAAAGGAACCTAGTATTTACTGATGCCTTTAAAGTAACAGTACAACACACATGGCCCATGAAATGTGTATTAAAGACTGTGCTTCCCAGTAGTGGCAGAGAAATTCTAGGAGTTGCATCTCAAAAGAGGTACATAACCAAGCCCTGCTTAATATTTTTTGGGGGGTGGGGTGGGGGAACCACCTGGCCATTTCTTAGCTTTCAGTTTTCAAGCCATTTTGAGCGCCTAGGCTCACATCATGAACGGAAGGTAGCACTGCACAGCGTTAGTTTGGCAGCCTCTCTGTTCAGCAGAATCACTTGACTGTTGCTTGATTTGTCCCCCTAAGGACAGTGTGACTTGAATGCCGCATGAACTGCCAAGCCTGGGAAAGGAACATTTCAATCAACAGCTACAGTGGAGAACCAGGCCGTCAATGTCCGTTGGCCAGATGCTATTTCATGCCCTGTTAGCAACCCTGCAGCATGACTATCACCGGGACCTTTTTATCATCTGACCATTTCAAACCTCATCTGCCATGGTCGGGCAAAACGTAGGATTTGAAAAATGTCAGGCTGCTTAATCCAGGTTTAGCTAATGTAATGACAGAAAGGATACCACAAAATTAGAATATGGGTAGCAAATAGAAAGGAGAAAATCTACCTAAAACCCAATAGGTCTTTTGAGATAATGGAATCAGCATTGAAAACCACTACCCCCTGGTACATCCACTCACTTCTCCAGTGCAAAATATTTCATACCTTAAAACAGCCTTCTCTAACAGGCATATGTCAGACATAAATTTGTCAATAGAAAACATTTCCACTTTTTTCCCTGCAGAAACGTTTCCAGGTTTAGAAATCAAGCGCTTAATGGTATTAATTAATAACAAGAATGGATACAAAAGAAGTTCAACTGGGCGATTAGAATGGATACGTGCCAAATCTAGTCTCTAAATTGTGAATAACTTTTTTCCACTGACTATCCCAAAAATCATTTATTTTATATGCCTATCTCTGCAAGCATGGTGAAATTAAGGATGCTCACATTTTAATATCTTTTTCCTCCCACCCAACGATTATATTATTTACGTTTCATAATGTAGTCATCAAAAAGAAAGCAGCCAAAAAAGCACATTTAGAGACCTAAAATGAAAATGTAAAATGTGCTGGTAAATCTAAGTACTAAATGTACTCTGGAATTTGAGTGAATAAATTGTACAAACATGGCCATGAAGTAAAAATCAACTGAAATAACCCATGACAGGTTATTAAAATGCAGTAGATAAACATACAGTGGTACCTCGGATAACGACGGTATTTTGTTCTCCGAGGTTAGTCGTTATCCGAATCATGTCGTTATCCGAAACGCAGTTTCCCATAGGAAGAAATGGGAAACCTATTAATCCGTTCCGGAGCCTAGGAAAAAGGCACAGACACCTGGGGTTTTGCTCAAAACTCTTTATAAAGTGCACTTTAAAGATACAGATGCAATGCCACCCGGGATAACTCTTTTTTACTGATGCATGCTGGACATTTGTTATCCGAGGCAGTCCATAAGGAAAATTCGTTAT
Source organism: Phrynocephalus versicolor (assembly GCA_023846285.1). Taxonomy (NCBI): domain Eukaryota; kingdom Metazoa; phylum Chordata; class Lepidosauria; order Squamata; family Agamidae; genus Phrynocephalus; species Phrynocephalus versicolor. Next base: position 56,375,398 of record JAHTLZ010000016.1, read on the forward strand.
CCGAGGCAGACCATAGAGAAAATCCGTTATCTGAGGCAGACCTATACCTAGAATTGCGATTCATTATCCGAGGCAGCACACAGGGAAAATTTGTTATCAGAGGCAGTCCTATACCTGGAAATTTGCATTCGTTATCCGAAAAATTCATTATCCGGGGCAGTCGTTATCCGAGGTACCATTGTATGTGATATGTTTCAAAAAGCATATTTTCCAATTAAAATTGCATTTATTTTCATTGTTTATTTTTAAGAAAACTATGCAATGGTTTTAATGTAATTTTTGCAGAGAGTGACCTTCAGCTGCCATTGATTGAGGGGGCAGCCACCTCCTCTTCGCCCGGGTCTCTGCTCTGAGACTCAGGTGAAGAGGAGCGAGGAGGAGCCTCTCGTGGTGGCACGGCCGATCCTGGGGACGTTTCCATGTTCAGGCGGCTAAGGTGAGTGGAAGGGGCAAGCCATGCAAGCATCCATGTACCCTCCCTTCCACATGCCCGAGCCATGCTGGCATTGTTCAGGCGGGTGGAAGAGGCAAGCTGCTCAAGCATGCATGTGCCTCCCTTTCACCTGCCCAAGCCGCATCAGCATGCACCCGATTGGTGCATGTTCGCACAGCCCAGGAAAGTTGGAAGGGAGGCGTGATGGCCACCTCATCCTTCTTGGTTGCTTTGATGTCTTTGCAGAGATCAAAGCATCCAAGAAGGACAAGGTGGGGATGGGCAGCAAATGCAAACACTGCTTTCCGCCCTGCACTGACAGGTGACTTTGACAGGTCGGACTTGTCAAAGTCAGCTGTAGTGTGGAGCGGAGAGCAGAGCTCTTAAGACGAATTGATTGTAAGTTGAGGTACTCTGTACTCATAACAGAGAACATGGAGATGGCCCAACTTGCGATCATTCCCATGGGAATGGAATAATCCTGAATGGGTCATTCAGAAGTACATAAAGCAAAGGCATCTGTCCTGTGCTTCTTTAGTGGAAGAAGAAAATGAATATGGATGATGGGACTTTCAATGCTTTTTGCACAGTGCCTACTTCTGATGACTCGCAGCAGCCAGGTTAGTGCCCCATAATTACATTTGCTCACAGTGGGAAGAAGGCTGGGCATAAGCATTCAATTGATCACATCAGAAGGGACAACCAATCAATTTGCCCTGCATTCATTTTTCTACAAAACAGATCTAGAAGACATATTAAACTAAAAGAATTTAGCTTTCCTGCCCTGATCGAATGCTGCAATGTAGTTAACAGTCTAAAGAACACATGAGCAACAAGTCTCATCCAGATTACAGAATAAGTTTAAAGGGGGGAGAGATCAGAGGAAAAGGAATATCGCAGCTCAAGCTCCATATTAATAAAGTAAAAATAATTCACAATTAGACATGCTGCAGATCACTCATTCATAGGGTTACCATAAATCAAAGGTGACTTGATGTTATGTAACAACATACTGAAGAAAACAGGAATTTAACGTGGGATGATTGCAATTTGAATCATAGTTATGACCCCTTTCATATAGTCGCCCCCCACTATATTGCGGTTCATATACTGCAGTCCCATAGTATATGAAGGCAAGGGCTCCTGAAATCACTTTTGGGACCTCCAACAGGCCCAGGAAGCCTGCGTGGGGCAGCACCAGGCCTAGGCTAAGTACAGGAGGACCCAAACAGGCCCCCCAGTCCCGATCCGACCCAGCATCTGCATAATGCAGATTTCCCTTTATCACAGGTCAGGTCGAGTCCCTAACCCCCGCGGTAAATGGGGGATTACTTTATAAGTCATGACCTCTATCACTGAGATACATACAGACTTTTCTTCACTTATCACTGTTACTTTTTATATTAACAACTGCTAACAGTTATTCTACATCAGGGCTGTCCAACTTTGAACAGGCTGAGGTCTACTTTTTCTGGACGAAAGTGCCTGAGGGCTACTACACTAAAACCTCTACTTACGAATTTTATCTGTTCCGAGCATATGCTCATGAGTAAAAAAGATTGTAAGTATAGCAGCAGTTTCCCATAGGAACGCATTGAAAATCAATCAATCCTTTCTGGAGGGAACATATTTCAATGCTCAGGAGGAGGAGGAGGAGGATGGAAGGGTGGGAGGAAGGAATTCTCCAGGGGGAGAAGATGGGGACATCACCACGCAAAGGAGGTGGGCACGCCCATGACCCTGCCCCTCGCTGTCCCCTCCACTCCCCTTCCTCCACTCTGCACCAACAACTCAATTGGTCATGAAACAGTGGTGCGCCGATCATCTGGCCGGTAGGGAGAGCAGGGGACTGTGCCATGGCCCTTGAACTGCCCCGCTCAGCTGAGAGAGTGGGCTGGCAGACCCAGAGCTTTGCTGGGTCAGTGGTGGTCCTTGGGATGGGGGAGGGAGGGAGGGAGAACTTATTCCCTCACATTTTTATTGATGGCTGGCGGTCTACTTTTGAACCCTTCACGGGCTACTGGTAGCCCCCGGTCTACCTGTTGGGCAGGCCTGTTCTACATGTACCCATGCAAACTGGAAGAACTGACTTTAAAAAATCTTAATCATTACCAAGTATTTTATGGATATGAAAGGACTGTAAACACATCAAAATGTGAATTACTAACTTTCCAACCTGTTATTTTATTAATTTCATAAATACATAGAAAGAAATTCAATGAAGTGTCAGGGGAAGCATTCCAGATTCAATCTGAACATAGTCACTGCAAAGCAGCAATCTTCAAAATGGAATATGAAAGCAGGTCAAACTATCAATAAAACCAAGTGGCCTGTATGAATTATTACTTTTTAATGACGCAACCGCATAAAGAACCTTACTGATCCTACACAGACCTACTTCAATGTTAAAAGCAAGTGTGACAGAATTAAATAAAAAGTCAAATAATGAATTATACCAAAATAATACCAATAAAATGCTAAGCTGCAAGGCTTAGCATAAAAATGAAAAACACTAATGGAACATAGTGCAGTTTGCTCATCCTATGTGCAGCCTAGAATCATGCATAATGTAACAGTGCAACTGCTAACAGCAGGCTCACATAAGATAATTTACACTTATTTTTATGGACACGCAGAACTGATCTTTGAAGTCATCTCTAATGAGATTCTGCTTGGCCCTAACAGCATCCTGAGAGAGTATGTGGGGTTTTCTCCCCTGTATCTGGTGCATATTTATAAAGTGGAATAGAGATTCTTTAAATTGCACATGTGGATTCATGGTTGTCCAATCCCTATTATGAAATAGGATGCTTAACACCAGGGGCAGTACTTAACAGAATCTCTTACGTACCAAAAGTTTTGACTGCTCGTGCCACTTTTTCTGTCTACATTTAACCCATCTCAACTCTTCATTTTGTGCTGTAGTTTCCTGACTGTTGTGAAGTCATTTCACAATCAAGGACTGAACCATTCAGAAGGTCTTAGTGCTGAAGAAAATTTTGGTGACCTGTGATTTTGCAGTAAATCTTTTCCTTGAAAGATACCATTTTCTCATTTATTTATTTATTCATTTATTGGCAAACCACATTCTTACGTGTCCAAAGCACTTATCTATGTCCCATTATATTCTTGGATGGAAGATTAGAATCAAGATCAAAACCAACCTTACTTGGAAGGTGGAACTACTTCACATACTGTACATTTCACTCAAGTTCTACCCCCTTTTGTTGACGTGTAATTTGCAGCCAATTGACAGTCACTGGCAATACAGTCTTGGAATTCTGGGAGTTGTGGTCCAAAACATCTGGAGGGCCCAAGTTTGGACACCCCTGAACTAGAGTGACTAAATGAGGAAGAGAATATGGTTCTGGCACTGTTATGAGTTACTTAGAAAAGGACATTTTGGCAAGTGCAACTGTTAATGCCAACTACACCTGCTGACGATCCCTCCACCAGCAACTATTAAACAATAGAGGAACCCTCTTTTCTGTCTAGGCACCCTTACATAATATTGGTCAGTCTATGATAACGAATTTACAGCAAGAACAAGCCATATTCATTTATTCAACTGGACATTAGGCTTGCTTTCAAACTCATATGAAAACAAAAATAGCAGATACCTCAAGTATAACTGTAAAAGCAATATATGGGCAAAGAACTAAATGTAATGACTCTTCCTTTGCTAGTTCCTTTCTCCTTTCAAATCAATGGCTCATTTTTCATTTTCTATTCATTTTCTTTCTTACCGAATCCCCCATTGGTACTGTTTCTCCGCTATTTTACTACATTGCTTTAGTGTTTTATTAGACAAGAGGTATACCTGTCTCTGCTGCCCTCCCTATAGCTCCAAATGAAAGAGCACTATTTCTTTCTAGCATGACACAAGTAAAATCATTTTCCAAGGCAATATAATTTATATTGGGTAGAAATATATTATTTGTCTTCATCACATATTGAATGCTAAAATTTTACTGACTTCAAAGGATTTAAGATCAAACTCTTCCATTCTATCCTTGACAAAATAAACATCTCATAAAAATACTGGGAACTGAAGTCAGTGCCTTTAAAACTGGAAATTGTCTTAACCTTCTTTGTAGAAATAAATTGGCTGAAGGCAATAGCTAGGGCACATACAATATATAATTATCATTTTAAAAGACCAGTGTGCAAGTATCTCATTACAAACTGATTCTTCAATTCAAACTGGGATGCATTTCTTTAATCTTGACCATGTCTAAATTGTCATGGATCTTTTCACAGTCCTCTTCCCATTAAAAGGATCTAGCCAACTCAAGGCTGAAGATATTGGCAACAGTTAATTCTGCTGAAATCAATGATCTTCCTTTCCCCAGAGAGAAAAATTAATGCTTCTTGCACCAAGGTAGCCCATTTCCACAAAAAGCGTAGAAATGACAGCAACAGATAATTAAAAACAAATGGTGCAAATGCCGTGGGGTTCAAGGTCTTCATTTTGTTGTCAAGCTGACTATCAAATCTGGAGATAAACATGGACTGTGCTTTTTTTCTCCCCATTAACACTCTGGCTGTGTTAAGATGCAGCAATGCAAAGTAGCCTGACAAAACACAATCAAAGGTCACAGTGCCAAAAAAAATCCTGGAGGATTATTATCTCCATTATAATTCTCACAGGGTATTTGATAACTCGTACTGTTATATGTGATCCATGCTGCCTCATTATAATGAGAGCATCCACAGTTGACAAAGAAGCACAGGAACTTTGTCCAAATGCATAAACTCATATCCAAAGGGACCAAAAAGCTGATTTCCAAAGGGACCAATAAGTTGTGATGGTGGTCTGATCTCTTATAAAATGCCTCAAAGTACTACAGTAGTTTAAAGATATGTTCTGGAATATTCTTCAGTTAACCGTAACAATAGGCATTTGAAATTAAAAATTGCTAAATAGTGTTTACAAAATTAGACTCCTAGTTTTGTTAATACTCTCTTGATCTCCTTTTCAAGATAAAAGATAAACAGGTATTTATATTACAGTGGTTCCCCGACTTAAGAGCAGCTCGAATTAAGAGTGGAAAACTGTTGGAGTTTTAACTGCTGCCTTACAAATTTTAGATATGGTCTCTTCGACTTATTTTTTTTTTTCATTTTTTCATTTTTAACTTATTTTTTCAATTTTTAGATAGGTACCCCAACTTAAGAGTAGTTCAACTTAAGAGCATGCATTCGGAACAGATTAAATTCGTAAGCTGAGGCACCACTGTATATGGCAGTGTTTTTCAACCTTTTTTGGCGAAAGGCACACTTGCTTCATGAAAAAAATCACGAGGCACACCACCATTAAATGTTAAAAAAATTAACAAGCGGGGGGGAGGAGTAGATCGAGCCGTGGCTCGAGACCACCCCCACCCCCCTGCACCTGAGGATGATGGGCTGCATGGTTGCAGGACGCGCCGGGCGGGCAGGCGACGGTCCCGCGGCGGGGGGGGCGCTGGACACCCGCGGCACCAGGAAGCCCAACACATACACACACCCACCGAGCCCACATCCACACACCCACCGGAGGCATCGTCGTGAGCGCGCGAGGGGGAGGTCGTTGGGGGAGTCGCCTCCCCGCCTGCGAGCGGTGGCGGCCAGGGATCCGCCGAGAAGCGCCGCCCCCGGGACTGGCCGGATCGTGCACCTGCCCTCTTCCCCTCGCCTCCGCACAGCCCAGGGGCTGGGGGTCGGGGCTGGGGGTCGCGTCCCTCGACCCCTGGCTTCTTTTGCTGGAGGGCAGCCCGCGGGATGTGCCAGGAGGGACGGCAGGTCCGCTGGCGAGTGGTGACGCCTTCTTCTCCTTCTCCTCCTCCTCCTCCTCTTTCAGGCTCGCTGGGCAACATCTCCAAAGCCTTCGTGGACTTGCCCCCCCCACGCTCTCTCTCTCTCTCTCCTCCCACCCTCGCGCTCCTTCCCAGCAATTGCCATCCTGCACGCCCAGGGCGCAAAAACTGCACCACTATTTTCCTGGGGTTTCAAAAGGCATCCGTGGAACAGGGGAAGTCATTATTCCCCATCCATTCCAGGCAGGATACTGCCTGTTGGATTTCTGTCTGGCATGCAGCTATATCACAGGCACTTGAGCCTTGGAGGGTGGGGGGGATGACAGCCCTTTCACACATCTGCTTTCCTCTGTTCCTGTGCCCGTTTACCCCCAATGGTTGCTACCCACATCCCCATCCACGAGCATCCCAGGGGGAAACTGGTACCAACTCGCAGCCGTCTCACCCACCCTGGGGAAAGGGGGGGGGCTCCACAACACCTCCCCCACCAGCTATCCAGGATGGAACTGTGGTGGGACCCAAAAGGGGGCAGCCGGGGAGGCAGGCGCTGCCCTTGCCCCTGCTTGGGGTGGGAGGGGGGCGTCGCAGGCAGTACCAAATGCCCCACAAAGCGGGGGGGGGGAGGAGGAGGAGACAGCAAGGGGAAGCTCGTTCCAATCCGAATAGAGAGGAGAAGGAAGAGGAGGAGAAGCCGAGGGAGGCGGTGGAAGCGACCGCGTCTCACCTTCCAGCACACAGGCATGATTTTTTTTTTATCCCCCACCTGGCTGGAACGAGATGGGACTAATCTGAACGGTTACGGGGTTGGGGTGAGGTGGGGGGGGAGAGAGAGAGAATGAAGGGGGGTGAGTAAGCCAAGGAGAAGGGCGGCGCCGTAGCTGTAAACAGCGCCGTCTCCTTGACGAAAACTATTCTTTCCCCCCCTCCTCCCCGCGCGCGCACACACACACCGCTCACCGCTTTCTATCAAGGCCCGGCGGGCTCCCTTCTTGGCCTGCGCGGAGAGCCAACCAATCAGCAGAGCCTGCGGAGCCGCTTCTCTGGGTTACCCCCCCCATCCACAAACAGACACTCCACCCGCGCGCCCGCCCGCCCGCCTCGGGGTGTCACGTCCCCCTTCCAGGAGGAAAGCCCGGTGGGGTGGGGGGCTCTTATTCTTTTCCGCTCGTGTTCCCCCCCCCATGGCGGTTGGTGTACCTTGGGGAGGGTTGTTGCTGGCCTCCTCCTCCTCCTCCTCTTCGCATGCTTTGCCGGAGCCTTTGCAAGGCAGGAGGAAGCGAGCAAAAGCAGCGTTTCTCCCCCCGTCCCTCCCCGCCTCTTGTGCACGGATTACTCTCGTCCAAATCCTCTGCAACTTTGGCCGTGGGTGGCGTCGCAACCGCTTTTATGGGGTGGAGGGTTGTTTCAGATGCCCTCGCCCACGAAGCTCCCCACGGCACGACCCTTGGCTGGTCGCTGCCTCTTGGACTGAGCCTCCCTCACAGGGCGGTCCGCAAAGCCTTCGTGGACTTGGCCCGCCCCCCCACGCTCTCGCTCTCTCTCTCTCTCTCCTCCCATCCTCGTGCTTCTTCCCAGCAATCGCCACCCTGCACGCCCAGGGTGCATGCGCCGACAGGAGGCTCTGGTCCTCCTCCTCCTCCTCCTCCTCCTCCGGCTGATCCTTCACGGCACACCAAGCAACATCTTGCGGCACACAAGTGTGCCGCGGAACAGCGGTTGAAAAACGATGGTATATGGAGATAAGTCAGTGGAAGTTATAGGAGATAAGCCGCTACTCATGAATCTCTCTAGAAACAGAGCATTCTGGGTGTCAGGATCAGGGCCACATGACTCAACAAATGTGGAGCCTCCTTGCAGAGTCAGGCCCATCTCAGGCTGTGGCAATCAGGAAATGCAGCTGGTGAGCCTGCTACCAGCATAAAGCTAGCTGCTGGCACTCCCTGTTCCTTGTCTCAGCAACACGAGACCTATGGTCTCATGAAGCTTCAATCTGGTTATCTTGAACTTTCCTGGAACTCTGTTGCTCTGCAAGTTTTCCTGTTTGGCCACTTCCCTGTTGGACTGTTTTGGTGTGGATCTTGAACCTGGACTGGTTGATTACCATCTCTGTGAATCCTGAACCTGGACTGGATGACCACGCTCTCCAACTCAACCCTATCTGGCTGCTTAGTAACACCTTGGTCCTGTCCTCTTTGCTGATGTCCTGGCTGTTACACTGGGCACATGTGAAGACTTGACTCATAGGTAAAGACAATAACGTTAGGAAAAGTTGAATGTAGGAGGAAAATACAAGCAAGCGTGGCCAAGGACCTCTCACCCATGGTTTGGCTGGCTATGAGATGTCCTAACTCCAGCAGTGTAGATTCTCTCTCCTTTGGCAAACCAGAGAAATAATCCAAGGTCCATTTTTTGTATAGCTCTTTGTCAGTCACACAGAACACATAAGCAAGATGTTTGTAACCAACAAGCTAGAGTTGCTCCACAACACTGGGTTTATCCTAGTATGTCACCTATTTATATTATTTCATGTTGCTTTTAATGCTAATACCTGTTCCAAGCCTGGAAAAAAAACTGTAACTGTACACAAAGGGTAGAGCTGTGACGACCTGTAAAAAAACTGGTTCTTTTTCAGAAGCCTTTTTGTTTTTTCCAAAAAAATTGAAAAAAGAAAAATGATTATGGAATGTTTTATTTTAGCATCATGAATAAAATATTTTAAGATAGGGTGTTCATATATTTTCCAAATAATTTCTAAAATATGTGCATAGCATCAGATTATTCTAATTTCTGTGCACTGAGGACAAGCAAGTCCTAGGTTACAAACTGAACTCTCCAAGGCAAGAACAAAATGCATTTACAGTGGTACCTTGTATAAAGGAATTAATTCGTTCCAAATGAAATTATGTTAAGCAAATTTTCCTTTATACAAATTCCCATAGGAATGCATTGAAAACGGAGTGATCCCATTTTTATGTTGTACGGATTTTCCCCATAGGCGATTATGTTAAGCAAATTTCCCCTATCTCCAAAAAATTTTATGTTGTACAAATTTTTTGTTATACAAGCTGTCTGTTATACAAGGGTCCACTGTATTCCTTTAGAAGGTGCTGCTATTGTCACAAGAAAAAGAAAAAGGTTTCACTTTTGGTTTTGCATGTGGGTGGGTTTGTTTGGTTCCATTCTATTCTCTTCACTAGGTCTCAAAGCACTGGAAGAAAATACAGAGCAACAAAAAGAACCTGAAAGTATACATGTGCGTTAATTTAATTTAATTAACTTAATTTAAAAAGGTAAGAATTTACATTTATCTGTGACCAGAAAATTGAATCATTTAGCTAGATTAGTTTATAAAAAGTAAATTCTGATTGTAGTAATTTTTTGGATACACTATAATTTAATATGCTAGTTGTGGTAATTTTATGCCAAGTCAAATTGTCCATAGCCACATTTTATGTTCCTAAAATAACAGAATGTTTTTGAAGCTATAAATGAAGGTGGGGAGTACTAATGTAGCATTTTTTCAATTTCCCCCAAAATTTCTGTTTTTCCCCCGGAGCTTCAACATTTCTATAAATTTAACATCTCTAACAGAGTCAATGAAAAGCCTCCTTACTTTGATACACTATAACATGATATATGTATATAGAAATTTATATTTATGTTATATTTGATACAATATGTCATGATATATGCTTATAGAAATGTATATAGATCGTGTCATTATGATCTTCTTTGGAATGCCTGTTTCTGGGGTCAAGAAAAATCAAGAACATTGCCTCTTCAAATATTACATGAGTTAATCATCAGGACTTGGTCTCACTAGCATCTAAATTCTGTTCTCCCCATTCCTTTGGAGACTGAGAGCCAAATTATTCTTTGAAAATCTCTGTAAATTCTACATGTACAAAGCTTTACTGCAATTAGTTTCTACAAATGTGCTGCTTTCTGCCCTCCTTTCAGGATTAAGAAGCATTCATTCATTCATTATCATTGTCCCTCTGAGTCTGGGGACCTTGACATGTTCCAACATATTTTGTTTTATTGTAATCTTCACCGTGATTCTGGCCACAAATTCTTCATAAGTATCCCCAGTAGAAATAATAAATTGTATGGGTCATACTGTTTATCACACACAGAGAGAGAGAGAGAGTTTATTTTGCTCTTTAACTGTTTTAACTCAAATGGCTGGATTTATTTTTTCTAAGCATTGATTTTGCCTATGTCTGTGATTCTGTTGCCTGGTCCAAGACCATAATAAAGACTACATACATAGAACTACGTATGAGATTATAAACCTACGTAGGGAGCAACTACTAAGCATTTTCCTTCAAACAGCAGAGCAGAAAGGGACCCTCTGGATCCCAGAGCCCAAACCTTGTCAAAGAGGGACATAGAGGGATTAAACTCCCACCCACTGACTCTGCAGCCAAATATCTGAACCACTGCACAATCCAGCAGTCCTGCCACAATTGAGAGTTCAAGGAAGGTAAAGCAAGAGTCACTAGGGCAGTGGTGGTGAACCTTTGGCACTCCAGATGTTTTGGAGCACAACTCCCACAGTCCCTTGCTATTGGCAATATAGGCTCGGAATTCTGGGAGTTGTGGTCCAAAACATCTGGAGTGCCGAAGGTTTGCCACCACTGCACTAGGGTGTTAAGGACTATAAGAACATTATAAGAGTTAACCAGTAGTAACGGTGCCGCATTGACTTCAAGGTTTTAATATTAACATACAAGGCCCTAAAGAGTTCGGGACCTCAGTATCTGACAGAGCAGCTCTTCCTCAGAAGAACTGCCCGGATCACCCGTGCTAGCCAGGCAGGACATCTGGGAGTTCCAACCCCAAGGGAGGCCCGGAAAGTTGTAACAAGGAATAGGGCCATCTCAGTAGTTGCTCCCCAATTATGGAATCATCTACCTCCAGAAATCTGCCTGGCACCCTCGCTTCAAACTTTTAAAAAAACATTGAAAACTTGGTTGTACAGAATGGTCTTTCCTGATTTCCCAAACATCAAGTAAGACAGTGTTCTTTTTACCGCTATTTTTACTTTCATTTTAGTTTATTGATGTTGATTTATGTATATTTTGATTATATTATGTTGTTTGTATTTTGGTTTTTTAATGTGTTACTTTGTTATTGTGCTATTCTATGTTGTAAACTGCCCAGAGTAGTCCTGGGGCTAGATGGGCGGTATAGAAATATTTATTTATTTATTTATTTATTAAATAAATAAATAAATAAATAAATAAATAAATAAATAAATAAATAAATAAATAAATAAATAAATAAATAAATAAATAAATAGTATTATCTTGTATTTGATTTAACCATTGATCATAGTAGCATTTCTATGCTAAATGTTCCTCAAGGCCGGGTTCCCCAGCCTCTGGTCTGTGGCCTGTTAGGAACTGGGCCGCAGAGCCAGCGAGGATTCTTTTAAGGCACACAACTGAGTGAGCACAAATGCTACTCCCCCCTCCTTCCGCGTAGGACTTTTCCTCCCCACCCCTGCATCACCTGTTTCAACTGGTTTTTTGTGTGCTTTATTAGTTATTCCCTCTCCCGAGAACTATTATATAATTCAAAAGGGCCTGAAAAACTAATAAGGTTATTCTATTTGTGGATTCTGTATATGTGCACTAAGTAATAAAAATAACAGCGCACAGTAGACTATATGCTGCTTTGATGCTTCAGATAAAGGCCATTATAAAAGAGCTTATATAGGATGAGCATTCATTGGCTTTTGCAGCTTTTTAAATCAGTACCCTCCTATGTTTTTCCACTGCTAGGATCCGTTGTGGACCAGACCAGGCCTGAAATGTTGGGGGAAATTCAACCTACAGTTTCCAGTATCCTATTTCAAGTTTTGGCTTTGCTTGAGGATGGGGGAACCCACCATTTAATATCAAACTTGTTTCTGAGAAAAGGGAGGCAAAGCTGAACAATTCAAGGTACACTGGAAAGCTCCCAAACAAATTCTACTAATTATATGGACAAAAAAGCATACCCACAGATTACTCAAACCAGCCAGAACTTCCTAAGATCTTGGACGCCCAATCATTTTCCTGTCCTAATCTATTCATGGCTTAGTATGCTACCAACACAATTGCCCACTAAGACCCCTAAGGCTGCAGACCTAAAAAATTGCATAAGAAACACCACAGAACTCACAAGCACAAGACAAACATCTTCTAAGGATGAACCCATTCCCCTTTTCAAAGCCTCATGTGCTCCTGGTTGGTGCTCATCTTCTCCTTCTCCTTGTCAATCACCATCCCCTCCTCCAGCTTCCAATATTTCTTTACTTTCTCTTTCTCTTTCTCTCTCTCTCTCTCTCTCTCTCTCAAATCTTGGACCATTCTGTCCTGCTTCAGCTTTTTTACTATAAATCATCTGCCCCATATTCTGCTTTGAAGACAAACAAATATATAAAGTCACCTTATGGAGCTGCATAACCTCTTCCCTCCATCCCTCCTTCCTATAAGCTCTAATTTCATCTCTGTTGCCTTCTGGTCTATACCCTAAAAAGCAGTGATGGCAAACCTTTTAGAGACTGAGTGACCAAACTGTGATTCAAAACCCACTAATTATTCACAAAGTGCCAATACAGCAATTTAACATGAATACAGTTGGCTGTGAAGTCGGGTGCCCACAGAAAGGGCTCTGAATGCCACCTTTGGCACCTGTGCCATAGGTTCGCTAGCACTGCCCTAAAGGGCACTCAATTTCCCAGTCTAAACAATCCCAGTTACACATACTTAAGCTACTTGTGTTTGACTAAATGGTGTTCAGCTGGACCACCTTTACCAAACTAACAACAGACTGTGTTCTGGGAGAATAAAGCCAGGGTCATATCGGAAAATGATAGATCTAGAAGCCATGTGAGCTAAATCTCTCCACCCAACCCCCTGCAGCCAACTGTGCTCCAGAAAGAGCAGGCGTCAAGAACTGCAGTCTCCAGATACACCCATGCCAAAGGCTTAAATTAATATATCTGCCAATTAGGGTGCCAATGTGAAGGGTGATTTCTTGAAGCTAATATTTAGCAAACAAGATTTTGAATCTGTGCCAATACTATGTGTCTATTCTGATACACAGCATGTTTCCCATTCAATTTCTGCACAAGTTATAAGGCTGTCCTAGGGAAACTAGTCTACGATGGCCCCAGAGAGGCTCTCTCGTCTTGGTGCTCCACAATTCCGAGTTCTGATGAGATAACATTCTGGGCCTGCCATAGGATGAGGATGACATAAAGCTATTGGAAAACATTAAGCATGGAGATCCTGCATGTAGTCAACAAACCGTGTGCTCTAAAGAAGTCTACCAAGAAGCCTAAATCACAATGAATTCAAAGGCATTAAATAACAGTTCAACTGCACTACTAGCATAACTCTGTTTCACCATGCCCTACTTAACTTCAACAATGAGAGACCAGTTGTTTGCAAGAACTCTTTTCATGTCAGTTCCTAATTTTCACCTGTGCATAAAGCACTATCTGTACATGTCTGGAAGACCTTAGAGATGTGAGCTCCAAGTATGTGGCTTTTGGATTAAACATCCACACAAGAAGCAAAGCAATAGCAACATCTAACAGCTCATATGCTACTGATGTAACATAATTGTTAATATTCTGTTTATATTTATTTTGATGTTTTTTCTAAATACTTCATTTTTTAAAAAAGAAAAAACCCATTTAGAAACATTTAATGTGACAATAATAAAGTGCAATTTGTAGCCCTATACACACTTGATTAGCTGCCCCATCACTAGAAATGGTTTGAAAAATTCAAATTCAAATTTAAACTCTAACCTGCATGTTCCTGGCTGGTGTAAGGGAGACCTCTATTCCTCTCTCCTCCCTCTGCTTTGGAGGCTGCTTGAGATGCAAGGTTCCAGACAATCCACCCACAACCCAGCAGGAGGGAGGAAGAGCCACCACTGGCTCATTTGTGATCATGTGTCCTGCTCCAGTGTTTGTGTATCAAGACATTACTTGTTGATCAAGGCAAAATTTAGAAGAAATGTTTGCATGTCTTGCAAAATGTTCTTAAACCAAGTTATTCTTAAACCAAGGTACTACTGTATTTTCAAATCAGGGTAAATGAAAGTAATGTATGGTCTTCCGATCATCTTGTGTTCTCAAGCTGCTTTCAACTTATGCAGTCCTAACTGATTTGTCCACAGCCACACACAACTCTAGTCTGTTTCCATGACCAAGCAGGAATTTGTACCAGACTCTCCTGAAACCTGGTCTGACATTTTATCCCTTCTACCTTACTGGCTCTCATAACCTTGCTAGACAAACAAAGTAAATTTGCATCAGAATAAGCATGTATGCTATTACTGATAGAGCAGGTAGAAAAATACCTCAAAATACTATACACAGATTAGAATTCTCGTACAGATGGATATATCTTGTTCTTATTCCTTCTTGTTTTATATCGTGCTTTCTCTGGGTACTCCTGGGATTACCTTATCTCACTCGATCATCACATGAAGTAGGTCAGGGGAAAGTAGAACAACTAATGCAGCAAGCTAAATGCAGTTCACTGGACATCTGATGTGTTCTGCCAGGTATTTGATAACCCTTCACAGTTTGAAAGTCCAAAAAAAACCCCAGGGGGTAGGTATGTATTGAAGTAGGCGGGGATGTCTGTCTTTTCAGATATACTGTAATTCCAATCAGTCCAAGCCAGTGCAATAAGCAATGGGCGTAGTCCAACAACATATGGAGGTGTAAAATACAGTGGATGTATTATAATACAGCTAGTTGGCTCCATACTGATAGGATACAAAATCTACAAGACCACTAATACCCAAGCATTACGTTTTATAGGTCACGTATTACGTTTTATAGGGTGCAAGAACCCCATAGAATCTGAATCTTTTTTAAAAAAATATCTGAAAAGGAAGGTAATGGCTATGAACCTTGAGGAACAATCCCAAAGGTTCTGCAGTGTGAATACAAGAGGTGCAGGCATTTCCTCTTGATCAAGTACCACACATTATGACATTCCATGGATTAAGAAAGCATCTTTAACCATGGGAGAGAACTTCAGGGCAGTCCAAAGTATACTGTATTTTCTGGTGTGCTTAATGAAGCCCCAGCTACTTCTCCAACAATTTTGAAAGGAAGTGATTTTGAAGAACTCATAAGTAGGTATGTAAATTTAAACCGGCAAACATAGTGGGGGGGGAGGGCAAGTGGGGTTTTTTGGGGGGCAGGGGAGGCTGTTGAACACTACTGCTTTTTCCTTCATGAGATTCGGGCAGGGCACCTTTGAAAATGGAACAAATGCAACGTCAGAGAAAGAAAGCAACACAGCTTGAAGGTGGAGGCAGAACTACAACAGGAAAAGCAAAGCTCTCCCATCCCCTTGCCTATTTACATTAAATTGCTCCCCTCTTGGAACTAATTTTGTCTCCCAAACGAATGTCAGTGCTCTGTAACACACGCTTGCATGAAAGTCAGCAAAAAGCAATACAATGCAATACAAACAGTTCACAAGCATCTCAGGGCTGAGTTTCACTTATTGCAGACTGAAGCAAATGTACTAGATGGGTAATGAAATTCAACGCTAGTGGACTTTCCTGAATGTGAATAAGCACAATGCCTCTTTCTGAAACAAGGATCCCAAGCAGTGTCTCTTTAATGGAAAGAGGGTCCTGGAATTCACGGGACAAACAAGGACTAAGCCAGGCAACACGCACTGAGCTGCATTTCCTACAGTGGCATGCCTTAATGTGCCACAGTTCATCCTGAAGGAACAACTAATCCCTCCTCTAAAATTCGGGTGCCTCCGAAAAAATGAACCCAAGGTTCAATTCAGCTCATGCACAATAAAACCTGTTAGTCCGGAAGGTGCCGTAAGATTATTTTTTTCCAACAAACCCCAAATTTAAGTACTGGAAATCTTGTACTTAAACCAACAACTAAATCCAGTGTCCTTGCAGTGGAGGTGGGATATTCATCCCCTAAATTATGCAGCATTCCACGGTGCCAAGGAACTGCTCCGGAGAGTTTACGACTACTACACTGAGGCAGCAGCTGGATGACACACCACCCACAGTACTAAGAGAAACACCCCACTGGATGCTGCTCCTTCAGCGTTTACTTATTCTTTAATTAGTAACAAGGGATCAGGGAAGACAATATCATTTCACCTGTACTGAACTCAAGTAATAGCATCTTAGCTACCCAAGCTGGTTAAATTTCTGTTTGATGGGACCTTAAAAATGTTACCTTCCCTAAATCCGATGTGCCAGAAAACAACTGTTTACCTGCATCTACAATCTCTTTCTTAAAAAAAGCTATTACAAAAAAGACGTTGAACTGTGCTGCCTATGTCAGCTAGACAGTTTTTGTGACATCAACAACCTGAAATTCTTTCCTCCATATTTTCATCGTGGCATAATCTTATTCAGTCAAGTAGAAGGGCAAGGCAGAAAAGGTGACTATTTTATTCTCTCAACTATATTCCTGGTCATTCCCACAATGTCGACTTCATGCTTTAAACTACTCTGAACAAGTCATAAAACTTTCACATTTCCATGCAGCAAATATGGTGCCAACATATAAATCTAGCCAGGTTTTGTTTTTGTTTGTTTGTTTGTTTGTTTTTTGGAAGGGGGGAGCGAAAGAAACATTTTAATTGTTCTGAGATAAGGCAAGTTTTTTTGGGAAAAATGATTAAAATATTTGTAATAGCAATGCACTTGTCTTTCCTTCTCTGCAGCTAAAAATAAGGCATATTTCCCTTCTAGTTTATAAAAAGCTCTGTATAATTAAGCACATCATCTTCATTCAGTGCAACTGATATTGGTCCGGTGGCGAGTGAAGAAACCTGAATCTTGAGCTGAACATAACATGTTTTAGAATTCGCACTGTGCAAAAACTGTCATCAGACCATGAACAGAGGACATCCCCTCCTTCATTTGCTTTGGGTCAGTGTGAGGTCAGGAGTGGCTCCTTAAAACTAAACTTCTTCCTCAGATCACTGAGAGGGGGAGAGCTTAACTAAAAACAGTTGATAAAGATCAAATAGCTGTTAAAACCTCCGCTGATTAACAATAGGGAGGATATGTGGAATTTAAGACTTCACTTAATTCTTAAAATCTCTTTGTGTACTTTAACTATGTCAGCATGATCTCAAAAAAACCCACAATAATCAAACATAGCAGGCTGTGTAAGGGACCTTTAGCTCTGCTTTTTTTGGTTTAAATTCGGGCCATAAACATCATTTTAACGCAGTATTTGTATTTCTTGGGACGAACAGTTCAGCAGTCTTGAAAATCCTTTGTCTTCCTTATTGTAAGAGGAATGCAGCATGCGGCACACGTTCCCCTTACAACAAGGAGGACAAAGGATTCAGTGATCAGGAGACAATTAGTCCCAATTAGGCCTATTTCGCAGCTGAGTGCAAAGAGTGGGGGAAGGGTGCTCACATTTTCAAGAAATATGTCCCTCTGGCAAGTTCCAGCAAAATCAATAAAGCTACAAGTCTGTTATGAGGCCTCCAGTTCACATACAAAACTGTGCTGAGGTTTACCAAGCCTCTCAAGTCTGAAGCTCTTTGAACTCATTTGTTTGATAAACCATGGAACTGTTTTGGGAGGGGGGGAGGATTTTGCCATCTAATTTACAGCATGGGCTCGCAGTAACTCTAATAGTTCCTAGTCTACCATCTGTACAAGGATGAGTAAGAACCCTGTCCAGGTATAATTCATTAGCCTATGGTTTAAAATTTCTAGTTGGCTATATGGAAAGGGCTTCGTCTCCAAATATTGTTGAAAACAGCATCATAATAAAGGGTAAGAAACTTCAATTTCTAAATGTTTTTCTACTCTCGCTGTATTAACACTCTGTTTCACTACTGACACTACAGCCAGTGTAGTGCAATGAGGAGGCTAAGGAACCAGGAATCAGGACATCTCAGTTTGGCCATGGAAGTTCAACAGGGATGGATGGAGTGGAAAGGGTAAAACCACTCCTTAAATATTTCATACATAGTCAAACCCCTATCAGGGTTATCCTAATTTAAATAGACTGGATAACAGATAACAAATGGAATACTATACACGTAAAAACCTACCTGAAAATATCCAATGTGTTTCTTTAAATGATTTTACTTCTACATGTGTATCATGGCAAAATTAGGTGGATTTGAGAAAGGTAAAATCAATGTCCTTCCATTTCTGGATCTAATAGCTGGACAACTAGATTTAATGGCAACCTAGCTACACACTAGTCAAAAATCAATGTGTTGCATTAAGAGTACTTACATGTGTACATGTGGAGGCTGGAACCTGCTCTGGTTAATATTGTAATGTGTGAACGCCTGGGTTGGATTTGAACTGTATTCATCCACTGAAATGGTAACTTTGCCTTGTGAAGGAATTCCATGAGCCATGCTTCCTCTTTATAGACATGAGCAACTTACAACTTTCCAGAGCAAAGGACGGAGGCGGGCATTGTGTTTCAGCCAACACTGCAACTTAAAGATCTTCTCATGAACTCTGTAGACTTCTGGGGAGAAAAATAGAAAAAAAGGGGAATTTTATCACTTAAAATTCCATCCAGGGCTTACATTTCATCAGATTAATAGTTTGATCGGTTCATGTTGTGAGATAGCAACAACAAGCTCTTTCTGAGATCGCAGATTCTAACAGTTTGGGGGGAAAAAAACAAGGATTGCAAAGTATAATCAATCATGGAAAGAATACTAATGGGTGGGACACCCAAAATAGCCCAATCAGGGCAGAACATGCTAGATGGCAATGAAATGCTGTTTGAGAGTTGGGAGTAGAAAATGAAAAACGAAGGAGGGAAGATGAGAACAGAGAGTACTGTAGAAAGAAACTGGACTCCTGGAACTCTCAGTAGAACTACTCCACATGGCAACAGTTTGCTGCAGATCCTTTTTTATGCCTAAATGAAATTCAGCTTCTATTTTCACATGTTTACATAATTCACAGTATTTTTCCTTTACTTCAAACTAAAAACAATCAGCAGTTGTTATGTTATTTTAAATAAGTTACTCCTGAAATGTTCCAAATTTCAAAAAACGACTTTGGTTTATTTCTCCTCTCCAAACAAGCAATGGAAACATACTAATTCCATCTTTAGGGCTCTCTTTACGAAAGACACTTTATTATTTATTTATTTATTTTTATATTTGTATACCACGCTGATTCCCCAAGAGGGAACTCTGGGTGGTTCACATAAAAGACACAATAAATCCAAGAAATAATAATGATAAATAAAATAATAATAATAAAATTAAAGGGGGAAATTCTAGATTCCTCTAATACTGTACATATAAACAAAAGTACTCCAGCCATTTTGTTTCAAAATATCCAAAATCCCACTGGTGTTTGCATTAAGTTTGTGTGAATCGCCATGGTTAATTGTATTAATTAACAAAATGCCTAGGTGGGTCTTAGATGTGTGTAGGCTATGTACTTGATGACACAACTGGGATATACTATGCTTCTGCACCTCATCAATTAATCATAATCAGCTATGACATTATCCAAAATGTACATGAACATGAGTGAAATTCTGACTAGCATTTCTTAAATATAAAACTGGTTAAACTAACACCCCCATTTCATACTTCAAAAGACCTTGTAATCTTCAAAAGAAGATTACAAGGAACACAGTTATATAAATCTATCAGGTGACCAAACCTGGAATGAATACTAGCTCAATTTCTAGTCATTTCACCTCTTGAAAACTAGGGTTAGAATTTCTATAGAAAAAGGCAGCAGATTAATCGATTACAACAACTTCCCTACAAGGAAGGGAAAAAGAATGGCAATTTCTACCTCAGAGAGGAAAAAGAGAACAAGCATTCCATGGGAAGAGTTCAGTTAAGACCATTATAAATCTTTCTTTAAAGCTGTTCAAAATATTTTCCTTCATAAAATTTAACAGTACCCAACAAAATTCACAGAAATCAGACAAGGAATATAGATTCTTAACACAGTGCATATCTGACACATGTAATATGCCATTCTAAACCACACTGACTCTCATAGACATGTTTCTTTTAAATGATGGGACAAGAATATCTCTATCAATGGCTACTGCCCGTGAAACATAACATCCATGTTCAAAAGTCCCTAAATACCTAATTCTGAGGACGAACAGGAGGAGTTATCCATTACCACATGAGATACTCACCACTTGTGAGTATCCGGAAGCAAGTAGCATCCATTCAGAGAATGCAGGACTACATGGATCTTCCTAACATCCATCAAAGGGATTCATATGTTTCCAAGTAAGAGAACTACATGCAATCCCTTCCTTTCTACTATTACGTATCCCTAACATTTCACAGATACATAAGTCTCTATCCCGCCACCTTCACAGGTGCGTCTCAGAAGAACACATGAAAGGGCTTTCTCTGTTGCTGCTCCCAGATTTTGGAACTCCCTCCCGCTGGAGGCCAGGACTGCCCCATCTCTGCTGTCTTTCTGGGAGCAGGCAAAGACCTTCCTCTTCAGGCAAGCTTTCGCTGAATGGTGTACTACCTGCTATGTGACTTTTTTATGGATGGCCATACATGACTGCATTGACTGATTTCATAAGAACACCACTGTTTTCCATGTTACTTTCCACCCTCATAATGGATTTTTCTTTTCATTTTGTGTGCTCTTTGTAGATCTAATGTTACCTTTCTAATGTTCTAAGATGCCTCTATTAATTCCCTGTTCTTAACATGAATGTTTTAAATGTTCTGGGCTGTATATTGCCCTTCATTATTGTAAGCCACCTTGGGTCTTTTTCCAAGGAGAAAGGTGGGGTGAAAATATTCAAAATAAACATAAATAAATAAATAAACTTACATTTTGGATACGAGGCTACAGTGAGGGCAGAATATGCAGAAATAAATGATTTCCCATTGGTGAAGATTTCAGATAAAACTGGATTTTATCTCCTTCCTTGACTATACAACCTATATGCAACTCATATCTCATAGAAAGCTGTATTATATGCAAACAAAGGAGTAAAAACAGT
Organism: Phrynocephalus versicolor; assembly: GCA_023846285.1. Classification (NCBI taxonomy): domain Eukaryota; kingdom Metazoa; phylum Chordata; class Lepidosauria; order Squamata; family Agamidae; genus Phrynocephalus; species Phrynocephalus versicolor. The sequence goes on from JAHTLZ010000016.1 coordinate 56,396,651, forward strand.
TAAAAGAAAATAATCTACGAAGATATGGAGATGATGCCATATTACTAGCAGAAAGCTATGACTTGCAAAAACTGGAATGGGTGAAAGAAGACCATTCAAAAGCTGTTTTCCACTTGAACTTTAGGACATAAATCCTGACTTACAGCAGCATTATACAGTGTTGATATAAGCAATGGAGAAAGTAAAATTGTTGATGACTTTCCAGATCTCAGTTCAATTATCAATCCAAGTGGGGACTGCAGCCCAGAAATCCTAAAAAAGCTGAGACCTGGAAGGACAGCTATGAAGGAACAAAAATGCATCTCTCAACTCTAAAACTATACCATGGCATTCCCAATTACTATGTATGGATGTGACAGCCAGACATTTAAGAAAGCTGACATGACAACAACTGATCCATTTACAATGTGAAAGAGAGTTTTATGGATACTATGGACAGCGAGAAAGTCAAATAGCACTGTGCTAGATTAAATCAAGCTTGAATTCTCTCTAGAAGCAAAAACGACTAAACAGAGACTATCATACTTCATGCATACCACAAGATGAGACTCAGTGACAAAAAATAATACTAGGAGAATTTGGAGACAACAGCAAAGGAGGAAGACCAAATATGAGATGGATTGAAAGGTAAGCCGTGGACTTGAATTTGTAAGATCTCCATAGCATCACCATAAATCAGAAGCACAGAGGAAGCAGAGCAACAACAACAAAAACCATTAAAATACAACACAGGCCTATTTCACTCCCTTTTAACTACTTGGTTGGAAAAAATGAATAAAAAGCCACTGACAAAATCCATCACATGTGTCCCATTTTCCTAATTTAAATAATTTTTCATCCTAAGCAAACATTTGCAGTTTGGCATAATCAAAATCAAGTGTAATTAACTATTGTGAGCTAGTCCATCTTTTATGATTTAACTTCGCTAAATGTATTTCCATCCACTTCCATTCCTTGTCTTCGGTATATATACTGTACATATATATTTCTGCAGGTCAACATGCAATTGCCATGTGCCCATGAAGTACTTATAATCATTTCACAATGGCAGACTACTTCCTCTAGCCCACATTCTTCCAATTGATATATTTAAGAATTCTCCTCGCTCAAAGACGTGTGGAAATGTTAGCCTTCACAAAACTTAGTGTGTCCTGTGTACACCACTTACCATAGGACGCCTCTCCCACAGATGTTTCAAACCCACCTATCCCCCTACTGAAAATGGATATGTGGGACTCTGAGGCCTTCAGTTACAAGTTTACAAGTTAAATCACAAGACTAAAATGTGAAACTACTTATTGTAGCACTGACTGTTGAAAGAAACTGCATCTTCATGCCAAAACTTTGAAAAAAAAATTAACAGGAGGTAGACAAGGAAAAACAAATAGGGATTCAAGATGGGAGCCATGTCATCTTTTCGCGATGATTCATTCATGCCCTTGGAATACAGTTAATATCCAAATAGACACATATACGAGCATTTTTACTAATTGCAGATCAGGGAATGTCTGCATGCTTCGAATGAATTGAAATAAAAAAGCATACACTTTAATTTTTCAATAGTGTACTATACTACATTTTCTCATACAATGATGGTATACTAGATATAAATTTTTAAAATGACTTGGTAGATATGAATCCAAATACTTGAAATCTCTGCTTTGCATCCTATATTTTTAAAATACAGCTATGCATGTGTGCAGATTTGTGATATGCACAACGCATTTAATTCCTGAAATCTAGTTCAAACTTCTAGCAAAGAACCATCCAAATACCAAATGGGCTAGCATTGGCAATTTATTTTATTATTTTACAACTTTAGGTCGATGAAACCTTCCATAGATAGGAAATTCTTTCCTGAAATCAGAACCTTTCTTTCATACCTTTCACATATCATGAAAAGTAGACAGGATGAAAAAAAGTTAAGAACCAAATAAGTACACATCGGTCAAAATTTCTTGTGGACAAGTGTACTTCAGGGATGTTTGTCTTTATCTTAGCAGCAACTGGGCACATATATCTATATCTACAGTATATTTTTCAGTCCATATACAAATATCACAGAGAATTAAATTGCGAGAGTTAGGTACACTATGTCAAATCTTTGCCCGTTTGTGGTAAAACATAAAGGCCTACAAATTGCAATGAAGGAGGGTTCGAATCATCTCTGCAGCTGTTTCCTTAATTTCCCAAACAATTATATTTTACTGTTATTTTGCATAACAGTAAAACACAACACCTGCCTCCAATTGCAGTTCTGTTGTGAAGACTGTAATTCTCTTTTGAGATACAAACTATGAAGACTGTGCAGTGTGCAACTGCATAATTGCTCTGCACTGAAAAGTAAATACAAATGAAACATCTTCCGGTACAGAAATGACTGTCATTAAAAAAGAATGTTAGCCCTTGGAGCTTAGGGATGGGGTGGGGGAAGAGGACACACTTTCTATTGTAAAATTTTAGTTCTGGTAGTGAAATGACTTTCCCACTTGTTTTTTTTCCATCCCCTAAAGCAAATTCTATTGGGTAGAATTTTTAATGAAACATAATTGCATTCTAATTTTTGGTCTCCATGTAATTCACTACTGTGTACTTGTACCAATTCATTAGAAACTGAAATTGAACATTTCACATTTATACTTCACAAACCTTACAGTGGAGTATAATAAAAGTCAAGGGGAAACATGCTATTTATCATCAGTTCTATGCATTTGTTACATAATAGCAAAAGCTCTGATAAAAAAAATTCAACGAATTCAAAAGCCTCAGAATATTGATAGATGCAGAATTCTTTGAAGCTTAGTTTCTCTGATTTTTATAAGTAAAAGATTACAGAAACATTCTAAATTTACATAACATCCTGTATATGAATGACCACCCGTTCCTCAAATACCAACTATCTTAATTTAATAAGGTCAGTTCTTGTATCTTAGCAGACTGATTTAGCGGCATTTTATTAATTTGCCTTTAATGTTTTTCTAGCAGCAAACAGCTCTCAAATCAGAAGACCTTGATTGTCATCTGCTTTAATGAACAACTCTTTGAAGAAAATATAAAGACAGAAGCTGAATACTTTTAAACTTCCATGCATTTATATTAGCCTTCCCATGGAGATCTGTATTTCAGCATCTACAACATTCTTCAGTTGACTGAAGAGCCAAGTTGTAGATGCACACAGTGAAATACCTGGGGGTGCACATTATTATAAACCTTATGTCTTGTTTTAACCTAAAATTGTAACAAAAGGATAATGAAGTAGCACATTACGCAAGAAATGTAGAACCCAATTTATCACCCGAAAAAGCCATTAATCCTAGAATAATACAATTGGCATTTTTGTACGACAAAAAAAGGTCACAAGGGAATATTAATCTACTGATTCAGTCTAAATCTATAAAATGTGCAAAAACTGAATAGTAGTACACATTTCATATACTGTCTAACAACAAAAAGGCACTGCAACTGTTTCTGGCATTACTACCTCTTAAAATCTTTTCAGCAACTGTAAATGTTCATGTATGTGAATGGCAAATGATAGCAAACAAAAATAAAATATACCCTTTGTGGTGCTGTGAAAACATACTGATACATGTGGAAATCTCTATTTTGGAATACAGTATTAGCTTCCCTTGATTCATCTTACAAAATGCAAATGTTCCTGACAGTAAAGAAGAAATAACTAAGAGACTGACACTAGTAAATCCCAGGTTCACACATCAAGTATGCCTTCTTCTCCTTTTGATAAGGTAACAATGGCAGAGACCTCTCCAAATGTAGGGTACATTTACTCTGCCAGGAAGCCCCAATGTATTCAAAAGAGATTACTCAATAGGCTTTAGGAGCCCAGCCCAAAAGAAACAGAACAGTTTCGGCTCCAATGCTATACTGTACCCCGTTTACCTGGGTGCATGGCTCTGGGGTTTTCTCCTAAGAATCCCTGTTTAGGACTGCAGCGTCAAGCGGGTAAGAATCACAAAGCAACGCGTGCCTCCAGCCTCGTCTACCATAACTTGACTCATCTCTGAGACCCCACCTGTCCTTGACAAGATCAGAATCTGTTCCCCGCTTATACCACTACCCAACCCAACCTAAAAAGCCTATATATTATTATTATTATTTCATTTAAACCGCCAGTTCTCCAACCGTCTCATCTTCGGGCAAGGCGCTTAGGGGAAGGGAGAGTAACATAAAAGTTACATCAAACTAATGTGGACGCGCGCGGGTTTGGAATGGATGGGGGGGGGGCGAATCACATCTCCAACACGTGGCTGCAAAGCCCGATTCATTGCAACTGCGACCACACAAGCACGTCGGGGGGGGGGGGGGGAGAAAGAGAGAGAGAGAGAGAGCATGAAATCCCCAGAGCGAACGCCCGTCCCCACGTTCACACGACCCCCCTGTCCCTCAGCACCTTCGGTTCAGGCAGGCAGGAGCAAGCAAGCACGAGGGCTCCAAGGCGAGAAGGCACCGCCGGGCACACGCTACCTCCCAGCAGCAGCGGGTTACTCTGTGGCCATCTGACCGGTGGCGGGCACACTTGTTTGCACGCACACCCCCTATCCACAGCTATCCACCCACCCCCCCTCCGCGCCCGCGCCCCCTGGCCAGCTCGGCCAGAGAAAGTGGATGGCTGCTACCCCGCCTCTGCCTCCACGTTGGGGGCTCGGTCGTTGTCGTCGCTGCCTTGCCCACCACCGCCTCCGTCTCCCCTGTGCTCGGAATGATTGATCACAACCCGCGGCCAATCTCTTTGACACCGCACCATCCGGGATGCTCCTGTCACATCCCCCCGCCGCTTTTTTTCCCCGCCCACGTCACTCACCCCGACCGAGCTCCCCCTTTCCCCCTCCTGCTGGCATCAGAACCCAGATCTAACACAGACCCAGAAACGAACTCGCCCCCCAGACAGCTGCCCTTTCCCCCGCCACCCTCTAAACCGGCTCTACCCCACCCCAGACTGCTCGCTTCCTAAACCTCCTGCTCTTTGCATTTTCATCGGAGGCCGGGGTAGCTTAAAAGTTTTCCTCCTTCTCGACTGGCATCTCGACAACCGCCCACAGCCTTACAAACACGCACATAATACAAACACTTCTTCTCTCCCTACCCCGCACCCGCGGCGAATCCTCCTGCAGACCTTGCACACAACGAGACCAAGGCGATCGAGTGGAAGGGGGGCCGGGCAAGACGGGCAGAAGGAACGCAACCTCAAAGTGCAAAAAGGTGGTGGGAGGGCGAAGCAGCTTCACAACTGGGCACGTTACTAGCCTTGGCCATTGCACCTTGCCTTTTCTTCCTCTCCCTCACCCGCTGAGCCCATCTCCAGAAAGGTCTCCAAAGGGCTGGCAGGCCTGGGCAAGTGGGGGCATCCCTGGGTTCCAAGCATGTTAGCAGAGGAGCGTGGCACGGGGAAAACTCCCGCGCGGAACAGCAAAGAAACCCATTTGCAAAGGCGACTTTTTATTTCGAGTTGTGTTTACAAAAATATTGCACTGCATCGCCCCCTTTCTTCTTAGCCTTTCGGTAAGAGGGGGTCTTGTACGGGGGGGGAATCTGGGGAAATGCCCCCGAGAAGCCTCTTCCCCTCCCTCTCCACCCCGCAGCACCTCCCGCCAGGCACCCGTTTCAGTTTTCAAACGCGAACCGTACTTCGCATTGCACTCCTACTCCCTCGCTCGGCTGTTTTCGCCGGGCTCCCTCGGCTTTTCTCCCTCTCTCGCTCGCCCTCTCCGCTCAGCACAATGCTCGCTCTGGCCTAGCCTCTCCCCTCCGGTCGCGCTTCGACATTCGCAACCCCCCCCTCTTTTCCTCCTTCTCCAATCCCCCGAGCCTCGCTCGCCAGCCGCCAGCCAAAGGCATCTTCCCTGCCAAGTCGATCTCCTACTAAACCGCCCCCCCTCCGCAAGGCCAAGAAATTAACGCACAAGCAAATTTGGGGGGTGGGGAGAGAGATGGGGGGTACTGGAAGCGCTGGCGGGGGGAGGCGGGCGGCGCGACGGAGGAGGAGGAGGAGGCAAGGAGCAAAAAGCCCCAGACAGACAGACAGAAAAGAGGAAGAGAACCCGACTCTCGCGCAGACCCGCCAATTAGCCTCCCCTTTTGAAACAACGTTTAAAAAAGAAAATCCAGCTCGACCCCCGGATCGCCTGGGCGAATGGCAACTAAGCAGCTCCTCTCGGAGGCGGAGGATGGTGTGGCGGCGGCGGCGGCGGCTGTTGGTGCCGCGGCTTGCCCTCTCTGATCCCCCCCTTGTACATGACGAGGCACCTCTAACCCAGGGCTTTGTGTTTTGTTACAAGTCATTCCCCCCACACACACACACAAACACAAGCACACGCACGCACGCACACACACACAGGCTCTCTTCGCCGTTTCTCCCTCCGAACCCTCTTTCTGATCGCGGGAGCAGGGGAGTCCCGGGGGTGGGGATTGGGGTTAGATTTACCTTCTCTCCCTCCTTTTTTTTTAATTTTCCTGGATGTTGATGTGTATTCCTAGGGATGCCTTCGGTGCTGGGGAAGGAGCCGATCCATGAGGGGAGGAGGCAGAGGTGAAGCTGGTGGTGGTTACAAGAGAGCGGGGGGGGGAGAGGAAGGAAAGGAGGAAAAGGAGGGGTTGCCCAAGGTGGAGGGCTGGTGCAACGCAGGGCAGCACCTTCGACCCTCAAGGCTCCTTGGAGTGCAAAGCCGAGGGAGGCGAGAACGGAGGGAGGGGAAGGGGGAGAGAGAGAGAGAGAGAAAGGGAGGAAAGAGAGAAAGCCAGAAAGGCGATCAACCTCGATCCGGACTTGGAGAGAGCGAGGGAGAATGAGAGCGAGCGAGAGGAAGGGCAGCAAAAGGAGGAAGAGAGCAGTGCAATGAGTAAAGACTGCCACTGGGGTCAGGGAGCAGAGCACCAGGAAACAGGGCGGCCAAGGCGCGCGCGCGCGAGCGAGCGCACACTCCGACACACACACACACACACAGACACTCAGACACACAAACCCTGCCAGCTCCTCCTTGCTGTTGCTGCTCCTTCTCACACTTCTCACCCCTCCTCTTCCCGGTCAAAGGAAAAAGAAAGGCAAGGAAGGAAAGCATCCCCTGCACAAATAATATAAATATATTTATATATACAGTACATATCTTACTCCAAAGCCGTTTTTCCCTCCTCGAAAAACGGGAAGATTTAAAGGCGAGCAGGAGGAAGGTTAGGTCATGAAAGACACCCCCGCCACCACTTCCAAGGCATACTCTTGAAAGGTGCCATGCAGATCGTAAGAATCCCTCGATTGCTCACTCTGTCTGTCTTTGTCGTGACGTTAATTAACAGGAGTATTTGGGTAGGAGGTGTCCTGTGTTTTTTTGTGCGGGGGAACTCTGCCTTTCCCCCCCTCAAATATTTTGTGTGCTGTGGGAATGAACGTTAGGACTACAGGGAGGCTCCATAAATGGAAATTAGTTCTAACACACGCTGAGCCTAAATAAATTTAGGGAAGGAACAATGGATAGAATTCCCCATTCATAAATACATTTCCAAGGAGGGAAGGCATCCCTTTAACTCTTGCCTAGATATGGCCCTTACAATTATTAGGTGTGCATTTTCCCAAATTAAGCCACAAAGGGTTTCAAAGGGTTTTGTGAGAAGACAAGCAAATGGTAGTCATAGCAGTTTGACAAAATCCAGACTGGGAAATGGAAGGGCATGGAATAAAAATGCTATCACTGCATAGGAAGCAGGCAACAATTTGAAGTGGTGGACTGCCACACACCTGTAATATTTGTGACTGGCTCCTTTCTGTTTTAATGGCCTTCTCATGAAGCAGAACATCATTGAAAATGTTTTTCCCCTAGACTATAATATTCATTATAGTTCAAGTGAACATGCATACAGTATTCCAAAGTAAGTTCTTGTGTGTTCAGTGGGGATTACTCTAAGGCAAGTGTTTAGCAGATTGCAGGTAGTAGATGCTTAAAAGCCAAAGCATCAGCCAAAGTTCAAAACAAAGAGCATGAATATGCAGCCTAAGAGGGGGGAAATCAGATGCAGAAATGTTTTAAAGCAGAAAGGAGAAAAGAATATGCAGATTTCTAAAATTAATACTAACAAGATGGAACATCCTAACTAATTTACTCAGACTTAAAAAAATGTGGGATATTTTTATGCTTTATGTAGACAAAGCAAAACAGAAAAGGGAAGTATAGGAGCCGAAGTATGTTAACTATACCATATTGTCATTTTAGCATTAAACCAAACCAGATCTTCCCCTTCCCATAGTTTCGTTGTTTTGAATAGTGTGAAGGACAGAATGAAATACTTTCTCATGAATTCATATTAATCATTATTTGTAAATAAATTATTGTGAATCCCATACTTTGCTCCTTGTATATTTTGTATGAATTTAAAATGGAATACAAGTATCTTTGCTAGGAACCTTGTGCAGTAGTGATGGCAGGTAAGTGAGACTGATAAGAGTTAACCATAATATATGTATGATTAGTGCATAATCCCTCATAGCAGACTAAATTGGTAAATTTTGACATTTAATTCACAGTGGTTGGGCCAAAACTTTAAGCTTTGTGAACAGATTTGACAGTAAGTAAAATCAAATTAAAACCATTGTATCATGGAAAAAAATATCCAAAGCAGTGAAATAAAATTAAGATAAATACTAAGAAATCCGTTCATTACATGAGTTTCACTGCTTTTTAAATATGCTGCTATGAATTACATCAGTATATTGTGACTTGAGCCATAAATTTTGGCCTTTCTCTGACTCAGGATAGTAAAGACAATATTTTTGAGATGAAAACGAATTCTTGCTCCTTGATAGGGTAGACTCAAATATCCATAAAGTCCCTTCAGGTTCTGTGGTTCTAAGATTATAGAACACCACCACCCCCTTGGGAAGAAGCACAAAGCAGTGAAAAAATGCAGCTGTGTTTGATAGTATTACTTTATTACTATGATTAAAATGAATGTAGAAATTTCTTACATGGGCTAATGTTGTACTTTCTGTGTTTTTTCCTAACGTGTATTTACTTATTTATAATACATCTTTCAAATCATATGCTTCGTAAGCAGCTCACAATATTAAACTGGTGAACATACTATTTTAAAGGTTGAACATAATGACCAGTAGCATTTTACATAGCACAGTGTAATTTTGTGTATTTTGCTAAGACATCAGGCAAACAGAATCTATTGGGTCTTTTCTTTGGTAAATGTACAATGACAGCTTTGGTTTGTTGCAAATCACCTTCACTGCAGTTATATTGTAGAACTACCACCAAATAAAAAAAAGATTTTTTTTAAAGAAACAGGAATCCCCATATTATCTATTTAATTCTGCCCTAGTGCTTCTCCTTCACCACCATCATTTGACAGTAAATACCAGTTTTCAATTAGTGGACATACACTACTAGGCTGTTCAACTACACATATATTTTTCTTAATACAGTTACCCCATCAATAGCAACTATCTCCAAGAGAAATGTAAGCTCTGTCTTTGCTCCTGTTTTGTACTTTTCCCAAGAAAAACTCTGAATCAGAGCAAGAAATTTGGTTAATTGTGACCATAGAGAAGCTAAGGTCAAGAAGGAAATAGACTCAGAAAGCTAGACAGCACTTCTTACTGCCCTTGGAAATGCTTTCAATTAAGAAAATAATCAAGGACAGAAATGGTTGCTGTTAGAACCCCTAAAGAAAATCAAATAGAATTCCCATATTTACCCTCTGTGTCTTGTTCTGAAATATCAACTGCTTCTTCTGATGCATCTGACAGAGTCAACTTTAAGTCCACACAAGCTTATGCCTCAGTAAATTGTTGGCTTTTAAGGTGCTACAGGTCTCTTTATTTACATGGAGCATGGGGTAGTGTGGGGGTTGACATGTGTATCCCCAGCACCCTAAAATTGTGCCATATTCCAGGAAAAGTCTAGCATAAGGATAGAATCCCAAACACATTAATACATCTGATTTACAAGTGAGATTAGAATTCTAATCAGAATGTGACTTTCGCACCAGTTTTTTGTGCCTTCTTATCCAGAGACAGAGACAAAGCAAGATTTGGTCACAAGGCTGTTAGAGAGTAGGAAGAAACCACAGTAACAAAGAGATTTTAGCAGGTGTCATCTGTCTTTTTCTGTTTGCAGGGTCAGAACTCTTTACTGTATCAGGATATTGTTCATCTGGTGCTTTGTTCCTATTAAATCAGCTATGTTACAGATCCATTTGCCCTTTGCAGGAACAAAAAGAATTCCAAATAAAGCCAATGAAGAGGCAAAATTTGGATTTTTTTCAGTTTTCTTCTTATAAGCATAGAGTAACAGTTGCTTAAACAATTACTGATGAAGATGAAAGAAGGAAGTGCAAAACCAGGACTGCAGTTGAACATTAAGAGGACTACAGAAGAACTGCATAAATTTCAGGCTAACAATGAAAAGAATCAAAATTGTTAAAGATTTTATTTTATGTGGTTCAGTCATACCAGTAATTCCAAATTAAAATTGCATCCAAGAGATCAGAAGAAAACTGAGATTCGAAGAGGAACTTTGAAGGATCAAGAGCAGGCATGCTCAAACTTTGGCCCTCCAGATGTTTTGGACAGCAGTTCCCACAGTCCTTCGCCATTGGCAACACAGGCTTGGAATTCTGGTAGTTGTAGTCCAAAAACATCAGGAGGGCCAAAGTTTGGACATGCCTGATCAAGAGTCAATATGTCAGAGGATACCAAGGTCATCTATATTTATATTATTCCTGATTATTGTATATGAATTTAAGCACTGAAAAGGGGGGGGGACTAACAGAAAAACAATCCATTTCAAATATGTTGTTGGAGTAGAGTTTTAAAGTTACTATTTTGGTGAGAAATACAAATAATGATGCTAGATCAAATGAAGCTTGAATTATTTGCAAAAGTACAAATAATTAAACTGAGTCTATCATGTACTGTGATATGTCACAAAAAGACAAGACTCACTGAAAAAGACAGTAATACTGAGAAAAGTAAAAGACACAAGAAAAAAAAGAGAGTAAACGTGAGATAGATTGACTCAATAAAAGCCCCCATGGCCTTTTTGTTGCAGGAGTTGAGAAGAGCTGTCAAAGACAGGACTTTTAGAAGTCACTAATTCATTGGGCTGCCATAAATTGGAAGCGACTTGATCGTACATAACAACAATCTGCTCCTGAACCCATTTAATGAAGAAGGTGCTGGCTTTGGCACTTTGAGATAATTTTATGGAAGATAACATGACAAACTACCAGTCAAAGAGGATACAGTTAACATTGAGTTCTAATTGAGCAAGGAACAAAATATGTGGAATAGATAACATACGAGATTATAGTCTGCGTAGTCCTGGTGCATGAAAATACTATTTATTTGTTATGTTGTACTTCCTAGGGAAATGCAACAGATAAAGAGATATGTATAGCCTTGTATCATTCAACATGCTTTAATAAGATTGTAGACATTTCCTGAAAAGAGAAAATTCGGACATAAATTCGTCACCATATTCTCCTCCTCAATATTCAAGTCAGCAGTATGAAGGTATTTTTCAAGGTCCCTGATGTTACACCTCATTTGCTTAGCAATGAAAATAAAACATGCAGGTACAGTATTATGTTTCCTGCTATGGTGCGAAGTACAAAGAATTGTTCACTGAGTCCATATGCATTTCCGGAGAATCTCTATACCAAACTCTCTGTTCTTTACTTCTTCCCATGAGTGAAGTTCTTGGCCTTGTCAGAGCAGCTTTCTAATGCAAATTCTATTCAAGTTACACGTGACAAATAAGTAGTGCCATAGTAGTCCAGAAGATTATTTTAAGGCACATTTTTGTTGTGATAGGAACAAAATTTACCCTTGCGGTCAACAATTGCCAACCTAATCAGTCCCTCTGGACTGGATTTGGAAACTGATGTGACTGGGTTTTCAAAAGGCAGATAGATCACAGTCCAGCTCTCCACAATCTTAAATGAACATGTCAGCCTGAAGCTGATAACTGAAACACAATTACATGGGAATGAGGCTGAATTCTGATATTAATTTTGAATAGGCTGAGGTTACAAAGAGCTGACTTTTCTGGTACTTTGGGGCAAGGGATGATGTTTTTGAATGCACCCTCGCATAAAGAGAGATCTTATGTTTGTCATGCCAACGGGGTAAAAAACAAATTCTACTTGTTCTGTGGGATCCAGTGGTAAGAGGAAATAACACTCAGAGATGGATCTCTTTGAATGCAAAGCAAGTAATTTGAGAAGCCTGAAATACTTGTAGGAAGTTGCACTGAAATTAACAGAACATTAACACAATGACCAAGTGCCTCTTTTTCCTTCATTTTTGCCAGAATCATGTAAGCAACATCCCAAAAAGCACCTTTTCGAACAAAAGAAATACATTTAATATGTCTCACTAATGTTTGTCCCGAAAATGAAGTGAAAGATCTTATTTTGACAAAATAACATCTTGAAATGCAAGTTTGCTTGATAAATAAGAACCCCCCCCCCCCAAGATGTCCTACAAGAACTCTGAATTGTCGCATAGGAAGCAGATGGAATTGGCAGGTATAATTGGCCAATAAAGAGGAGTAAAAACCTCTCCTGACAATAGTATGGGCTAATGCCATGACCCATCTCAGGCATCTCGAAATATAAAGAAGAGGGCAGAGGGAGGGGGAGACTTGGGTGCTTGTTCTGGCCTTATGTCCTTTATTTATTTATTTATTTATTTATTTATTTTCAGATTTATATACCGCACCTATTTCCCGAGCGAGAACTCAGGTTGGTTCACACAAATATTAAAAAGCTAAAAGAAAACTAAAAACAATCACAGTCTCAATAACAATGGCATCCAAGCAGGCACACATGTAGGCCGGGGCAAAAAAAAGGGGGGGGAATCCTGTATCCCTAGTCATTGTTGAAGGCGTCCCTGAAAAGCAGAGTCTTTAAACCTTTCTTAAAGGACGCCAACGACGGAGCCTGCCATAAGTCGCTCGGCAAGCTGTTCCAGATGGTTGGCCCTGCCACCGAGAAGGCCCGTTTACGAGTGCTCGTTTTGCGGGCCTCCTTCGGAGTGACAGTCCGGAGCGAAAGGGTCAAAGAAGAACGGGTGGGTCGGGCCGGATCTAATGGTCGGGAGAGGTGCTCTGCCAAATAAGCAGGGGCCAAGCCATGGAGGGTTTTGTAAACCAAAACCAACACCTTGAACCTTATTCGGGAGGCAACGGGCAACCAGTGTAGGCGAGCCAGGATGGGGGTGATGCAGTCGTACCGATGCGCACCAACCACCAACCTGGCCGCCGCATTCTGGACCCGCTGCAATCGCTGAACAAGGTTCAAGGGAAGCCCCATGTAGAGAGTGTTGCAGTAATCCAGCCTCTCCCTGTTGTTAGGAAACTTCGGAGGACAGGCTGTAACTGCATGTACCTGGATACAGTCACAGTCTTTCATGTCGTCAGGAACTCCTTACAGTAAGTGTTTTTCTAGTCATTGCAGAGCAGTACAACCCAAGTGATTTGAGTGTGCTGACAAGCGTGTTCAGAACGTCACTAGCAACATAAGGTCAGAGCGCATGATGGACAACTGAACCATGCATCACTGTCGTTCTGTGTCTTTTATTTCTGACATTCTGTGGAATTTATGAAATTGCTAGGAACCACAATTTCAGAATTATCCAAGAAAACGACAGATACCATAGAAATCACTGGTGAAGCGCTGGAGTCAACTGTCATCTCCAAGCTTAAAAGATAACCAAACATGAACCTCCTTTTATAAATGGAAGGGGACAAAAACTGCAGAGACTCAAGGTGATTTACAAATAACTACAAAATTAATACTTGATGTATTTGAAGATGCATGAACTTAGTGGCCAGCAGGCATTATTCATAACTGAGCAGTGACAGGATGGTGCTTGGGGGCAAGCCCACATCATTGCACCACTACTCCATTAAGAGTGGGTTGGACGTTGTGAATGACAGTGACATAGCATGCTAGGAAACAACACAAGAACACAACATCAAGAGAAACCTTGGGTTGTTACCTATTTCTATGAAAGATTCCCCCCCTCCCATCAAAAAAGAAGAATATATTTTACATTTAGTAAAATATATTTTACTATATATTTTTGCTGGAAAGCAAAAAGGAAACTACGAAGAGCAGATAAATTGTGTTCTTTGAGGTTCTAAGAAGAAAAACACTGCCATGAAAGAAATCCTTTTGCCGTCTGTTGGAATTTTTGAGAGACCCAAGTAATATACTATATGGTTGTTCTAGTTACTACATGGTTGCAGATAATCAGAGGTTTCCATGTTATAGCTATTTTAGATGTTAATGGGGCAGAGTAGTAGCCTATGCTTTTTTATGTACCTGTGTGTATATGTTGGCAACGTTTTAAAATTATGGCTGTTATTCACTGATACTGCACTTCTGCCTCTTAATCCTGCCACCTCCTGAAAGAGTGTGCCTCTGCTTGTGCCCTTTATCCAAGAGGGCAATTTAGAGTGCCAATTAAAGGGTGAAAATTGCAGCCATCTCACCTTGCCCCCTTGGGAAACCTTTGGGGAGCACATTAGCTGCTCTTGTGGGGCAGATTTATGTGAAAGATCTTAAAAGTATGTTTAGCAGCTTAAATGACAACTCTTGTTGGAGGGTGGGCATGTCTTCCTTAGAACTGTTTGGGAGAAGTTTTCATTGTGTTATATTACTATTGGCTGCTTGCTTAGCTCATTCAAAGCATAGCTGTTGTACAACAATTAATTTATCTTAACACTGTTAGGTCAAAAAACCTTTCCTTTCATAGCGGTCCTATTTTGTGTTCCTGCATTTTAAAAAGCAGCAAAATTTTCCAGACATCAGTCGGGAAAACCGCATTTGGTTTAAAATAAATATTATGGTTGAAGCTACACTCTCCACCACCAAAAAAATAAAGAAATCCAGACAACAGATTAAAATCTCCCTTCTCACCTAAAACATGGGCACATCCTTCCTGCACACTGATTTTCAAATAAATGTAACAGCATTATCTCATTGTGTACCCTGCTAGTGGTCTGGAAGAGCTTAATGGATCAAGTCTGTGGCAGTCCTGTGCATATAATTTTCAGCAGTCCAGAAGGCCCATATTGGGCAAAAGGAGGTCTCATCCTATCACGTGGATCTAGCCTCAGGCAAGTGAAGTTTTCAATGAGGGCAGCTCACCTCTTCTGTTCAGATAGAATAAAAGTTAAAGTACGAAAATGGGAGGTCATGGCACCTTTTTTTTTGACTCAGGGGGATTATGATCTGTGGTGTGGAATCCCCTTTTGGGGGATATTGCTTCAGCCATTTCATTTTGCTTTAAACCAAAGGTTGTCCCCACCTTTGGCAAGACTTTTATAAATGGGATTTCCAAATCATCCTAATGGAAGGGGGATTTGGAAAGGGGACCAGAGATAGAAAAATAGGGAGATCGTGCTTTTTAATTTATTAATGGGGCATTGAAATAGATTCTGAAGCTTGAGACAAAAAATAACGACAAAACTGGGGCAAATCCTAGTCAAAATACATTCCAGGTTAAGTGCTATAAACTGGGCTGAAATCCTATGGCAGAACAAACTGTGGTTCTGCTACAGTGGGAGGGGTGAAGGGGGCTCAGTTAAAATTTTCTGATCCCCACCCCTTGGGATCCCTTTCATCGTAGTGAAGCTGTTAGGAGCTACAGAATGAAGGGGGAGTCTTCTGTTTCTGAAATGCATTGGCATTGGTAAAATCATTCCCCTGGAAGGAATTTTTAGAAATTAAAGCGCCCCCTCTCACAGCCCCCAATTGTTTTGATACCCCAAAAGGAATCCTGAAAGAATCTCAGGACCTTTGAGGGTGGGGATCAGAAATATTTAATTTTTGAAAAACACAATGGCTGATGATATTGTCAACTTTACATGGTGTAAGTTCCACCACTGGATTTCACGCCCTGTGTTTTTAGCTATATCCATTTTTAAACCATTCTGTAAACCACATCTATATGGAAGAAAGGTATGATATATGTATAAATAAATAAAGCTCCTAGGAGGAATATGTTAAAGAATATGTCAAAAATGTGTGGAAAAGGGAATGTATACGCACAGCGTTCCCCCTACAAAACCCTGATAGACTATAACAGTCTTAACAAAATAAAACATTGTATACTGGAAAGAAAACATGAGACCCAGCAAAACCTAGTGCTTTTCAGGATACCAAAAAACTTTGCAAACAACTTGTCTGAGAAAAATAATTTTATATTTAAACATTGAACTTAGAGAGCTTGTCTTCAGCAAAACACATGATACATAAAACATGCCTGATAACATAACAGTACCTTGACCAGCAAAAACTCCTTCATAAAAAAAAAAACCAGAGCAACTAACCTTACATCGGAACAGTGTGACTGGCTTTAAGCAAAAACCATTAGCTTTCCACTCTCACCTGATATAGTTTGTATTGAAGTCAATTTCATGTCACATGGTAATCACATAGATTAGAGGTCAACCTGTGTATCGTCTCAGGAACTGTCTTAACCTGCTTTTAAACTGTGTCCTATATGGGGGGGGGTACTCAGGCTTTTATAATCATTGCATTGGAAGGGTTGTCTTGCATCTGCCTGCCCTTGTGCTGGTTGCCTCAAACAGCCACTAGCCTCTGCTACTGCCATGGTATTATATTTTTTTCTTGCAAACTAACATAGCACTGAATCAGTATAACTGACAGAAATCTTTTTTAAAAACAGACCAAACTTCCAAAGTTTCTCTGCAGCTTAAGACACATGCAGGGAAACAGTCAGTAACAAACACAGAGACATAGGTGGGGGCGGGGAGAGAAGGAGAGGGACTGTAAACCAGCAGCTGGCTGACAAAAGGGAAGGCATAGCAGTGAGTGACAAACAGAAACTGACTAGAGAGAAATCGGAAAGGTTGGCAGCTTCTAGGTTTGAGAAGTGGGTAGCAGTTTTTGCCACCCAATCTTTCTCTGTCTGCTGGCTTTCATTTCAGATTGGACTGCAAGGTTTCCCTGCAGCCCAATCACGAAACGCCTGATCCTGGCATCCATTACTTGACAAACCCCCAAAGAGAAAATATACCCTGACAAAGGAATTCACATGTGTTGAAATGATTCAAAATACTGTAAATCCATTTCACAAGTGATTTAAAATAAGCGACCCTCTTGTAGCCAAGTAAAAGGACTAACTTTCCAACTGAAAAACATGTTTCCTGGGCAAAAAAGGCCATGCTGCCAGGCATTGTGTGGTCAGAATTTTGAAAATTGATTTCAGGCATGTTTAACTTTATTCATACACAGGTTTTTCTTCGCGTGTAATCATGCCCTCATTTGGCCTAACTAGCCTTCATGTAATTCTCTCATAAGCTTCCTTCTACGCATTTTTTTTTTTAGGAAATCTGAATTTAATCAATGATTTAATCAAATCGATGGAAGGGAATAAGGTAGAACTTCTGTTTTTCACTTTGAATAATCTGTTCAGAGCACATTGCACAGGAAACAGCATTAATACATTTTGAAGCTATATTTTAAAGAAAATTAAAGGAAACACAAATGGCAACATCTTTCTATAGCAATTTAGCTTGGCTTTTGGCCAGTAGAAAAAAAAATACACTGTATTTGCAGCTGCATTACTAGAAACAAATTTAGAAGAAGCTAGTTACAAGTGCTGAGTTATTTATAATTAGTTTGTTTCTAATAAAAATGCAGAATAAATTACATTGTGATTGTAATTTGAGGTGGGGCGACTACATTCCTTTTCTATTGTAACTTTAACTTATAATGTAGGTGCAGGTCTGACATGGCCTTATTAAGTGGTGGAAGAGTAATACCACATGATTCAAGTCCTGGCTATGCACAGGACTTCCATCTGTTTTGAGTGGCAACTTTCAGAATTTCCCAGGAATTGCAAACAGTCCCAAAAACGTAGCATAGACAGGAGCTTTTCTCACTTCCATGTGGGCCACTTTTTTGTCTCACTGCCAGTTAGGATCTAGAGAGGAAGCCTCTGAAAGAGCGACCCATCACATGATCGCCTGAGACTCCTGTGAAGCTCTGTTACTCCCAGGCACCACCAAGAGAACCAAGGGTGTTTATACACGACCCCTAAACTCCGGGGCAAATGGCTCCCAGCCTCGGAGCTTAAAAATGTTTCCCCACCAGCTCTGGAGTTTACAGGAAATTAAGTGCGACCCCGCCCACCTAAGCGCGACCCAGCACACGTTTCAGGTACCTGCTCTTGGGAGGTGAAAATTCTTTGATGTGGATGTGCCGGGCTCTCCTTGCTTCTTTTTGTTGTTGTTTTTTGCCTCCCGCCCCTTTAAGAGAAGGAATCAGGAAGTGACGGGCTCGGAGCAGCTTCCACCGGCACCGGGAGGTAAGCCTTTATTCTTTTGTCCCTTTTTCCCTCCCTCCCCTCATGCAGACAGGAGCAAGGAAGTGCGGAGGGGTGAGGACGGAGGGACAGCAACGAACCCCCAAGATCTCTGGTCCGAATTTAAGGGGCCAGCGGATCTTAGGGGTCGTGTGAAAAGGCCCCAAGTTTCCTTCTTGAAGGGCCAGTATAAGAATAATGGCCATGGAGGCCCACACAGAGGTGAGGAAAGCTCCCCTTGAAACTACTGGGAGTTGGGGGCTACATCTCCCAAGAAATCTAGGCAAATTTTGCAGTTCAGAATACACAGCAGTCCCATGCCTAGCACTGACTGATGATATGCCACATGCTGCTGCATTCAGATGTGTTAAAGCAACAAAAAGCACAGTAGTCCCCCACCACATTGTGGTTCATATATTACGGTCCCAATATATTGCTGATTTTTGTCTTGAGAGAAGCACACTTCCAAAGAGAGGATTTTAACCCCCTCCAGACACCTCAGCAAATTGACCTTGGGTTCCTCCTGGCAGCGTGCACCACCAGCAGCAGCCCCAGGTCTGTTTGCTGAGGTGTCAGGAGGGGGTTAAAATCCTCTCTTTGGAAGTGCACGCCAGCAGCAGAAGCCTCAGGTCTGTTTGCTGAGGTTTCAGGAGGGGATCAAAATCCTCTCTTTGGAAGTGAATGCCAACAGAAGCAGCCCTAGGTCAGTTTACTAAGGTGTCTGCATTTCACAGATTTTCCTTTAGTGCAGGCGGGCCTGGCTCCTAACTCCCGCGATAAACCAGGAAGTACTGTAACAATTTTAGACTCTTCTAAGGAGGAGGAAAGTAAAGTGTTACTTTTTAAAAAACTTGATAACTATAAAGGCTCGAATACTTCAGGGTGATTGTTTTTATGTGCAGTAAGTTGCTTCTGACTTCTGGCAGCCCTGTGAATTAATTCTAGCTATAAGGTGCCCGCATTAGCAGCCTTGTTCCGATCTTGAAAACTAAAAAGAATAGATTCCTTTATTGAGTCAGACTGTAACGTTGTAGGTTTTCCTTTTTTTTTCACACAATCTTTTCCAATAGATTTTGTTTTCACTTGATGTGGCCACATTACAGTAGCCTCAGTTTTGTCATTTTAGCTCTCAACTGTAACAGAATACTTTTTAATTAACTGTACCTAGTTAATTTTAAAAGTTTGGTTGGATATACAAAAGAAAATAGTTTTTGCAGAGGGAGGGAGGGAGGGAGGGAGGGAGGGATGCAAAACTGCACTTCATGAACCCTCTGGGTCCAACCCTGAATCCCCAGATGTTATTGGATGAAAACTTCCAGAAGCCTTCACCACTAGCTGGTCTAGCCAAGATTTTTGGGAGGTGCAGTCCATGAATATCTGGGGGCCCATGATTGGGAACCACTGCACCAGGTGCTGATGCATCTACTTGTCTACCAGACTTCTTATGGACCAACAAAATGTTGAGAAATACAAAACTTATACAGTGGTACCTCGACTTACGAATTTAATCAATTCCAAATGCATGCCCTTAAGTCGAACTATTCTTAAGTCAGGGTACCTATGTAAAATATTGAAAAACTAAGTTAAAAAAATTAAAAAATGAAAAGAATATTTGTCGAATTATGGTCGAGCAGACCATATCTAAAATTTGTAAGGTGGCAGTTAAAACGCCAATAGTTTTTCCTTCTTAAGTCAAATTGCTCTTAAGTCGAGCTGCTCTTAAGTCAGGGTACCACTGCATTCTGTATAGTGTCCCCTTTTATCCATTCGCTTGACACCAACATTAATGCTTTGTAGCAGCTCCTGTACATTGGACTTTTAAGCTAAAAACAATTGTGAGATTTTGTTGCCTCAGACAGCTCAACCTTCCTCGAGTTGTTGTCTAGCCTTTGAATCCAGACTTGGCACACTGTCTGCTTTATGTCTTTGAGGCATATGGAAATCGGAGATGAAAGTGTCTAGTGTAACTCGAAATATAATTTGATGAAAACTGAAGCAATGAACTGTGAGAAACTGCTAAATCAGTGTCATCAAACAGTGCTTGAAAAATAATGAAACAGATATACTACTAGTACCAGCACATATGAAAAATATCAGACAAAAACTGTGAAATGATGTTGCAGATATAAATATGATGGGCATGTATAATGTCTGTTTTTAAACGATTCTTCAAACAAACAAATATAGCACCGATCACACTTTTACACAGAGAGCACACCGGAAAATTTCCTTCTGCTGTGACATCATGAGTTGAGTAAATTTCTTAGACCTGAAGGTTGACATCAGTTATTTACAAGGAATTCCTTATTTGGCCTTGGCATCCGAGACAAAACACATAACCACTTGCCTAATGAGAACATTTCGCAGGGGCTCATTCAAATCTTGGCAGTGCATCTAGCCCTTCAGGCAAAAAGAAAGAAATCAAATTGAGCCGTGGACTTGGGCATAAGGAAAGCATTGCACAGACTGGTGGAGCCTCAGCAGTTAGGCTCTACCGTCTTTCTAGGAGACGGCCAATTATAAACAAGGGCAATTATAACTTTATAAATGGATATGAAGACTGGAACAAGCAGACTAATGGCTGTTTCATTTTTATCTTCAAGTGGAGTCAAAATAAAACTATTCACAGAAGTAAAACACCTTGACCCATGTTTGATTAGTCAAATACCCACTGCATTTCTTTCATTAAAATGGCAGTGATTTTGTTCTGCTTTATTTGTGATCATCTGGCAACATGCCTGCATTTAAGACATGCCAGCAAATGTCTACCAGTAGGTTTCAGAGAGACAGAGACAGCTGAAAGAATTTGGGCTCTGATTTATATGTTAGCGTTACACCTAATGCAAAGAGAATGCAGAGGACAAATTGTGAGCTATGTGTGTTATTTCAGAGTTGTCCATTCTGCTGTGCAGTCAAAAATCAGCTCTTCAGAAAACAACTGTTTAATAGGAAACGAGGGACTACTGGCTGGAAAATTAAACTACTACCAAGTTGCATATAACTGAAACCATAATAAATTAAGTTGCTACTTTACCTTTTCAAAACAAGGAACATATGATTATCATTTTTCATGACTATTATTAGTACTAATAAAAACATTGCAAAAGTACGTCCCATTCTATCTCAGAGGACCAGCATAGATCATTAGAAAATGCCAATGTACTGTAAATGTGTAACTGAAACATCATAACTTTGCACAAAAATGGCTTGTCCAGAGATGCATCGGGAATGCTATCTGTAACCAGTAATATAACTATAGGGAGCCTGGTTTCATCCAAAATATGTCAGGGGAGGTGGCTGCAGGGCTGCATTTGCACTCATGACTTGCTTGTGGACGTCCTATAGGCAACTGAAGGAATACAATAATGTGAACAGCATGCTTGACCTAGATAGATCTTTGATCTGATCTGGCATAGGTCTTCTTGCACCTTTTCTTACATTCTTAACTATTTCAGTGTCTGATACAGACATGCCATTCTCTTTTTCATAAAGTGCATTTATGCCAAACAAAACATATATAGGGCTGTCTCTGTATGCTTTGAGACTAAAAGCAAATGTGTCCCATGCAAATATAGCTGGGCTGAATCCAAAGATGGGAACAGAATAGCTCACTGGTCCCTTATGTGTACACCTTTCAGCTCTCAGAGGGGGGGGGGGGGGGGGGGGGGGGGGGGGGGGGGGGGGGGGGGGG
>JAHTLZ010000016.1:56418706-56429632 GCA_023846285.1 Phrynocephalus versicolor
CCCCGATGCTTTCTAGGGATGCAGTTCTTCTGTTAAAGTATTCCCTCCCCTCCCAAATAAAACTTGCCCAGAGTTCCTCTAATGTTTTTGTTCTGTTTTGGACAAGCAATAAAGACATTCAGGATTGTTGGGTTTTATAACACAGGACAGGTCCTGTGAGCTGGGACAGGTGCACACCCCAGCTGCTCTGCAGTTCCCTGTGGTCAGTTTATTAGGTAGTAAGTGCATTGACTGCCAGTGTTGTAGAATGGATCGATTTTGGACTTGGAATCAGGAGGATTGAGTTCAAATCCCTGCTTAGCCATAGAAACTTACTGGGCAGTGGCACTGGTAAAGCCACTCTTCAGATATCTTATGTACCTTGAAAACAGTATTAGACATACCATAACAACATACTCTATGTACATGTGGGAAACAAGATTGGTCTTTTGGGGCAGATGCACAGCTAGGTATAGAGGCATGGTTATTTATACTTGTAGCTATTCATGTTGGCTTCCATTGAAGCTTTATTGCATCATAGGTGGAGTCTGTGAAGATTCTCAGTCATCCTGGTGAGTTTATCTGGAAGCTAGTACAAATCCTCCATCTTATAGGCAGCTTTGACCTCTTGTCACCCTGGCCTGAATTAGGCTCATAAGATGAACAATGGCCTAAATAGGCTCATTAGGGAGACAATAGTATCCTTAGCCTTAAGGTGAACAATGGCCTAAGGTGCTGAAACCTATCAAGAATGGGTCGTTAGCTATGGCCTTGGTGGTGAAGGCTTTTTGGTTTGTCTCGGTACTTTGGAAAGCACAGCCTGATAAGTAGCAGATAGACTATGCCGGAGCCCACCACCTCTGTTGAGGGAGGGGTTCTCAATGCTCACATGAATGGCCTCCCTTACTCCTCTTTCAAACCACCTCTCTTCTTTGTCTAATATGTGTACATCCTCATCTTTGAAAGAGTGCCCTTTGTCCTTCAAATGGAGGTGTACTGCTGATTCTGGTCCTGAGCTGTTGCCCCTCCTATGTTGGGCCATCCTTCTGTTTAATGGCTGTTTAGTTTCTCCAATGTAGAGGTCTGAACACTCCTCACTGCATTGGACCGAATATACTATATTGCAACTTTTATGGTTTGGTATCGGATTCTTTGGGTGGACAAGTCTCTGCCTTAGTGTGTTTGTGGGTTTGAAATAAACAGGGATGTGGTGTTTGCCAAAAATCCTTTTAAGCTTCTCCGACACTCCAGCCATGTAAGGAATGACCAGGTTCTTCCATCGGGTCTGGGTCTCAGACTGATCCCTTGTTCTTCTGGGATGGCCCACTGCTTTGTTGAAGGCCCACTTTGGATATCCACAGGCCTTAAGTGCTGTCTTCAGGTGCCTGTCTTCCTTCTTCTTGGCTTCTGTGGAGGTGGGGATGCTCTCTGCTCTGTGGCTTAGGGTCCTGATGACTCCTAGTTTGTGCTGTAATGGATGGTGGGAGTCAAACAGTAAGTATTGATCTGTGTGGGTGGGTTTCCTGTAAACTTCTACTCCCAGGCCACGGTCGGGTCTGATGATGACTGCACAATCCAGGAAAGCCAGCCTGTTGTCTTGGGTGTCTTCCCTAGTGAACCTAATATTAGGGTCCACTGCGTTGATGTGGTCTGTAAAGGCCTGTACTTCCTGCGTCTTTATTTTAACCCAGGTATCATCTACATATCTGAACCAGTGGGATGGTGTTGTCCCTGGGAAGGTGTTGAGTGCCTTCTTCTCCACTTCTTCCATGTATAGGTTTGCAACAATTGGTGACACTGGGGAACCCATGGCACAGCCATGCTTCTGTCTGTAGAAGTCCCCTGTGTACATGAAATATGTGGTGTTCAGACACAGGTCCAGGAGCAGGCATGTCTGGTCTGGGTTGAGGTGGCTTCTGGAGGTGAGGGTGCTGTCTTCTCTTAGTCTTCTCTTTACCATTGTTAGGGCATCAGTGGTGGGGATGCTTGTAAAGAGCGATGCAACATCAAAGGATACCATGGTTTCATCTGTATCCAGTTTCAGCTCCCGGACTTTAGACACAAACTCCTCTGAATTGTGTACGTGGTGGTCCGTGAGTCCAACCAGTGGGGCTAGGATAGTTGTCAGGTATATTGCGATGTTGTAAGTCACTGAATTTATACTGCTGACAATAGGTCTGAGGGGAATTCCTTGGTTGTGGATCTTGGGAAGTCCATAAAAGCAGGGGATGGTCTCTCCGGGATATAACTGGTGGTAGGTCACCCTGTCAATTGTGTTTTCTTGCTCCAAGAGTTTTAAGCATTCTATTACTTTCTTCCTGTAATTGCTGGTTTGGGAAAGCAAACTTGGAGGAATTGAGGAGAAGAGCCAGAGGAGTCCTATACTCTGCAAGTATAAGAGAGACTTTCCTGAGAGGACCTTCTTTGGGCGTGCATAACCCGGACACCCAGAACTCAAAATTCACCAGGCTGTGTGGGAGTTCCTGGCCTACAGGCTGGCCATCTAGCTATGAAAACAATTATCAACAAAAAAGAGACCCACCCACCTCATGGCCTGACAAAAAATAAATAAGACAGACAAAAGGAGTATATAAACCATAGGCATAAACAGGCTTCTGATTCTCAGTATCCTTGTCCACCTAAAATTCCTAGGATTCATTATATCAAGCAGTGTTAAAATCAATCTGTGTGTGACGTAATGTTGTTAGGGACTGAACAACAGAAGTTTAGAGTCAAAACTGAGCCACATGCAGATTCAAAAATACTTATATCAATAGTGCCTATTTGGTAGCCACCAGCCAATCTATTCCAGAATTTCTTGGTAAAAATGGTCAAAGTTTTGGATCAGACAGCTAAAATCCTTTTGCACAGCTATGCAAATTCCATTACTTTCTGAGGCAAATTGCCATAAGTCAAATTAAGAAATTAACTCTGACATTTAGTTGCATTCTGAATCCAACATCTCGGCAGCAGATGAGATTATTTCTACAGTGATTTCTTAATCTAAGGTAATTTGACTGCAAACATGATGTGTTTGTGTTACACCAACATAATTAGACAACAGAATTTGGGCCAGTGTGCTTAATCAAGCTTTGGAACCATGAATGAAACAGTGTTTTCTAAAATCTATGCAGTACTAGTCTCTGTCCTTTTATGTATACAAAGTGTGTGGGCAGTTTCTGGAATTATGGACCTTAAACTGCTATGGAAGAAAGATGGAAACAGTTGTAATATATTACTGGTATTGTTTCAAAATAGAAGTTCTAGTTTCTTTTCCAACTAACATGAGAAAATGTTTCAAAATGCCAGCCTATGGTCTGACTTAACATGGACAAGATACACTTTTCAGAGGCATACTTGATTAATGTGCTAGGGCCAGATAGGTTTTCCCACATGAAGACTGACACTGAAAAATGTTGAATGCACAAATCTGGAACAACTAATGAAATAAAAAAGTTGACTTGGGTGTTAATAAACATCCCAAATTGACCGCTTACCTGAACACCCAAAGCAACAGAAAATTCCTTGTAGCATAATAGTATGTAGAGTAATAAAGGACATCTATGAAGGCAATTGTTTTTATATTAACTTTATTCTGCCATCCTGCCGAGTATTTTATTTTTATTTTAGTTATTACTAATAGTATAGTCTAGTAGTGGCCAAACTTCAGCCCTCTAGATGTTTTGGACCACAACTCCCAGAATTCCAAGCCTGTATTGTCAATGACAAAGGACTGTGGGAGCTGTGGTCCAAAACTTCTGGAGGGCCAAAGTTTGGCCACCACTGGTATAGTCCATTCATTTGATATTTCTTCTTGTCCTTGTTTTGTTATATTGTTGTATTTTTATTGTGTTGTTAACCGCCCGGAGTTCCTTCACAACACAGGCGGTATATAAATAAATAAATAAATAAATAAATAAATAAATAAATAAAATATTTCTAGAATAAGAGAGAAATTCAGAAAAGGTACCCCAAATTCACAACAATACACAAGATATGACTGGAGATTAGAATTTAATCCAAAATGAAAAAGATGGCTGGAGCATTCAAGTAGTTTAATAAAATTCAAGGGATCGTCTCCCAGTTACCTCCCTTCACTGTTGGAATTCCCCTTCCCTTCTTCAGACCCCTGGGAACCCTCAAAATTTGCCCTAGCTGGTTATCTTGCTCTATGTTCTTGATAACCTTTCCAAATCTTCCCAGGATAGGGGTGATGATTAGGGAAGAAATACTGCATTGAAAAAGAAAAGCCCAAGGAAGAGAAAATGAATGTACAGTGGTCCCCTGCCCTTTTGCAATTCATATACTGCTGTCTCACTATATCGCGGGACCGCAGTACAGTGCAACCCGAAAGGCATCGGGGAGTAGTGCACCATGCTGGGGGTCCAGCTGATTAGTGTTGGGGTGGGGGAGAAAAACCTTTATTTCCCCACCCCAGTGCCAATCAGCTGGAGCCCGGGGCATGGGGAAGGGGGGAAAGGGTTTTAAAAAACTGGGCTTTTAAAAAGTTTTTCCCCTTCCCCAAGCCCAGCTCATTGGTGCTGGGGTGGGGAAATGAACTGGAGCCCCCATGCCCAGGAATCTAAAAGTCTTCCAGCAGCCCGGGCAAGTGGCTGTTCTGGGTCAGATCTGCCACCACCACTTGCACAGGCTGCTCGAATGTTTAAAATGCCTTTAAGAAACAGAGCCAAGCACTTGGCTCCGATGCTTTAATTTTAAACTTTGTGAGCCGTCCCCCCAGGCCCCACCTGACCTGCATCCGCATAGCACAGATTTTCAATCATCGTGGGTCAGGTGGGTCCCTAACCCCCGCAATAGACTGGGGGTTACTGTATGCACACACCGCTACAAGCAGAGAGTCACCAGTCATTTTGTGATGGGCCATCCCATCCCAACTTATCCTTCCATCCATCTGCCAACATAAAAGCCACATGCGGGGAGAAACACATTAGCAGGACCCGCCAGGCAGGCAGAGCTCAGAAGCCTCAATGCGTGGATGAGGCGATGGTGACGAGAGGAGGGCTTCAGATTTGTCAGGAACTGGAGAACATTTTGGGACAAGCCAAACCTGTTCAGGAGGGATGGGTTGCACTTGAATCATGATGGGACCAGATTGCTGGCACGCAACCTCAAAAAGGCTGCAGAGCAGCTTTTAAACTGATAACTGGGGGAAAGCCGACAGGAGCTGCGTGGCATCTGGTTCGGAACACCTCATCCCCATGGAATGAGGTTGGAGAGGGTAGAGGATCACATAGAGATGACATAGCAGGTATCAGCACTGGGAGAATAATGGAATGTGATAGTTTGTCTACTGAAAATAAAAGCTGTGGGGGCGGGGGAGAGAATAAAGCAGCAACTGTTGTTGGGGGACCTACTGTACAGGTGCTTTTACGCCAATGCTCAAAGCCTCCGAGCAAAGATGGGAGAATTTGAACATTTGGCAGCTAGGGATAACATTGATATAATAGCCATAACAGAAACCTGGTGGAATGTAGAGAACCAGTGGGATACAGCAATCCCAGGCTATAAACTCTATAGAAGGGATAGAGAGGGGCGGGTTGGAGGGGTACTGGCCATCTATGTCAAAGAAGGGGTAAAATCCAGCAGAATGGAGATTGACAGAGGGTCTGACTCCACCATAGAATCACTGTGGGTTAAACTATCAGGTCCAAGGAGTGATGTGATAGTCGGGGTATGCTATCGTCCACCAGATCAAAAACTTGAGGGGGACCTTGAAATGAGGAGAGAAATCATGGAGGTGGCTAAGAGGGATAGGATAGTAATCATGGGGGACTTCAACTATCCCCACATTGACTGGGCCAATGCGAGCTCCAGGCAAGAAAGAGAAATCGGGTTTCTCGACTTGCTGAATGACTGTGCCTTAGAGCAACTTGTCATGGAGCTCTCCCGAGAACACACAACTCTGGATCTAATACTGTGTGATACTCAGGACCTGGTCAGGGATGTGAATGTCACTGAGCCTCTGGGGAACAGGGACCATGCTGCAATCTCCTTTGCCATGCATGTTGAAGGAAGAGTGTCAAGCAAATCAGACATAAAAACCCTTGATTTCCGAAGGGCAAACTTTCCTCAGATGAGGAAACTAGTTAGAAAGAAATTGAAGGGGAAGGTTAAAAGAATCCAATCTCTTCAGAGTGCATGGAGCCTGTTTAAAACAACGGTAATAGAAGCCCAGCATAAGTGCATATCACAAAGAAAGAAGATCTCATCTAAGTCCAAGAGGGCACCAGCATGGTTAACAAGTGGAGTTAGAGAGGCTCTAAAGCGCAAGGAGAGGTCTTTCTGTAAATGGAAATCCTCCCCAAATGAGGAAAATAAAAAGGAACACAAACTCTGGCAAAAGAAATGTAAGAAGATGATAAGAGAGGCAAAGAAAGATTTTGAGGAATGCATGACTAGCAATATAAAGGGTAATAATAAAAGTGTCTTTAAATATGTTAGAAGTAGAAAACCTGCCAGAGAACCAGTTGGCCCTCTGGATGGTGAGGGAGGGAAAGGGGAGGTTAAGGAGGACTTGGAAATTGCAGATAAATTAAATGAGTTCTTTGCATCTGTCTTCACGACAGAAGACCTTGAGCAGATTCCGCTGCCTGAACAGCCCCTCTTGACTAAAGAATTAAATCAAATACAGGTTAAAAGAGAGGATGTGTTAGGACTAATTGATAAACTGAAGATTAACAAGTCACCGGGCCCAGATGGCATCCACCCAAGGGTTATTAGGGAACTGAGAAATGAAATTGCAGATCTCTTAATGGTTATATGCAACTTGTCTCTTAAAATGGCCACAGTGCCGGAGGACTGGAGGATAGCGGATGTCACACCAATTTTTAAAAAAGGAAGGAGGGAGGACCTGTGAAACTACAGGTCAGTTAGCCTTACATCTGTCCCAGGGAAGATGGTGGAAAGCCTCATCCAAGAGAAAATCTTATAGAAGAACAAACCTTGCTGAGAGAAAATCAGCATGGCTTCTGTAAGTCTTGTTTGACAAATATTTTAGAATATTTTGAAAAGGTCAACAGACATATGGCTTTGGGTGAACCGGTGGATATAGTCTATCTGGATTTTCAAACGGCTTTTGACACAGTCCCTCAACAAAGGCTGCTGAGAAAATTGCACAGTCAGGGGATAAGAGGGCAGGTCCTCTTATGGATTGAGAACTGGTTGAGATCCAGGAAACAAAGAGTAGGTGTCAATGAGAAATTTTCACAATGGAGAGAAGTGAAAAGTGGTGTGCCCCAGGGCTCTGTCCTGGGACCGGTGCTTTTCAATTTGTTCATAAATGACCTGGAGACAGGGATAAACATCGGCCAAGTTTGCCAATGACACAAAAATTTTCCATGTGGTAAAAACCAGAGAAGATTGTGAAGAGCTCCAGAAGGATCTCTCCAAACTGGGGGAATGGGGAATGCATATTGGGGCAAAAAAACCAAAACTTTATCTATCACCTCATGGGATCTGACTTATCCGTGACGGATCAGGAAAGAGATCTTGGTGTGTTGGTGGACAGCTCCATGAAGGTGTCTACCCAGTGTGTGGAAGTGGTGAAGAAGGCCAATTCCATACTACGGATTATCAAAAACGGGATTGAAAATAAAACAGCCAACATTATAATGCCATTATACAAAACAATAGTAAGGCCGCACCTGGAGTATTGTGTACAATTCTGGTCACCACATCTCAAGAAAGCCATAGTGGAACCGAAAAAGGTGCAGAAGAGAGCGACTAAAATGATTACTGGGCTGGGGCACTTCCCTTATGAGGAAAGGCTAAAACATTTGGGACTCTTTAGTAGACATGGGCACGACGAGAAAAAATGACGTTTCGAGTTTTCGTTTGTCGGAACGGGTCCGTTTCAGGTTGTTTCCGTTTGTCACGAAATTTTTCAAAATTTTGTCGTTTCGTTTGTCATTTGTCGTTTGTCGTTTCCACCGGGATTTAGCGTGATTTGACTTCCCAGAGCATAGGGGCATCCCACAATCAGGGCCGGCGCTAGGTGTTTTTGCGCCCTAGGCGGTGGGCGGGGCGGGGGGCTGGCGGCGGGGGGAGGTGCGGGCAGGCAGCGGTGGCGGGGGGCATGGGCGGGCGGTGCCAGTGGCAGGGGGGAGGCACGGGCGGATGAGTGGGCGGGTGGCAGCGTGGGTCGCAGGCGGGTGGCGGCGCGGGCGGACGGGCGAGTGGGCAGTTAGTATATCACTTAGGAGAGAGGTTCTGTTCTTGGCTTGCACCCCAAATGTGTGTGTGTGCAAGCAAATTGATGTTGGGAAAATAGAAAATAAATGGTAGTATATAATATATATATAAAATAAATCCACACCTCCCACTCCCAGTCGAACCTCCCCCCTTTATCCAATATCAGAAAAAAAATCCTCACAAACTGTCAGAGAAGAAATAAAGAATAAACTGCTATTCCCTTCAGCAGACAAAGCTGCAGGGAATCAAAGAAATTATTTTCTAAATTCAATTCCCTCCCTGCCTGCCTAACTTAAATCCTAAAGCCTCCAGCCTCCCTTCTCAATCTCGATTGGATCACACCAGCACCAGCAGCCAGCCCTCCTCCCTCAACCACATCCATACACCCGACTGTGATTTTTGGAAGTTGCCTCGGCTTTTTATGCCCTCTGGCACATCCAGAAGTGTCAGTCAAAACCTGGCCATGCCATTGGTGGAATGGTTCAAAAAATTTGCATGGTCCCATCCCATGCCCAGCCCAAATGGGCAGGTCTAAAAAAATAAAAAGATAAAATAAAATAAAATAAAATCAATACGACGTTTTATTGCTATTAAAAAAACCCACTGCTGCTACTATTAACATTCAGGCATTTAAAATAAATAAATTTCACATGTTTCTGTGGTGATTTGGTGTGTTTTTTGACCATGATTTCAAAAGAAAAATTGCAGTTGCCATTTTGGATCTCTCCCCCCCCCCACCGCATGGCATGGCGAGACGACGAGGATGACCCCACCCCAGCCTGGTTCAAGCAGCCCAGGACAGGAGAAGGGGGGGGAAGGCCGGGGACCCCCCAGAAACCACCCCTCTGGTAGGTGGCAAAGCCTCAGGCAGGCATATTTTCGCCTGCTTTTTTGGCCGGGAGTTGGGTTTTTTTTAAAAAAAAGTTTAAAAACTTTTTCTGTGCTTCACATTGCGCGATCGCCGCGATGCCACAAACGAAAACGAAAAACCTGACAAAATTTTTCTTTTTTTTTGGTTCAAGTTCTGACGGCTTAATTATCGTTACCGTTATTGTTACATAACTGAAACGATAACCAAAAACGGAAACGACAATTTTGCCGAGTCGTGCCCATGTCTACTCTTTAGTCTGGAAAAAAGGCACCTGAGGGGGGATATGATTGAGATGTACAAAATAATGCAGGGCATGAGTAAAGTGGATAGAGGGAAGCTCTTCTCCCTCTCACAGAATTCCAGAACATACACTCAAATTGTGGCCTGGGAGAGTAAGAACAGACAAAAGAAAATATTTTTTCACCCAGCGCGTTGTTAGTTTGTGGAACTCCCTGCCACAGGATGTGGTGATGGCATCTGTCCTGGATGCCTTCAAAAGGGGATTGGACAGATTCCTGGAGGAAAAGTCCATCACAGGTTACAAACCATGAGGGAGATGTGTAATCTCCAGGCTTAAAACCAGGGTACTTCAAGGGCCAGATGCAGGGGAGTGCTATCAGGAGACAGATATCTAGTCTCATGCACTCCCAAACGCATCGGTGGGGCCACTGTGAGATACAGGAAGCTGGACTAGATGGGCCTTTGGCCTGATCCAGCATGGCACTTATTATCTTCTTATGTTTTTATAGTTCCAAAGTCCAAGTATATGCACAGGTTGACAATGTTTGGGGTTATAAAGCATGTGTGGACAATAGAGTTAAAAGATATATAGGCATATCTACTAGCACCACTTGAACCTCCATTAGTACACGGCCATATCCTTTGCACACACAAAAATCTCAGAATGTGGAACTTTGGGTAGTTTAGTGCAATAGATATTTTAATTGTTTTTTTATTTAGGATAAAGTGAGGTGGGAGAAGCCTGGTATATCCTAAGCAGATGTGCCTTCCTCATTAACACTTGAACAAGACATAATGATTGGGTTGCTAGATCTTTTGTATTAAGAGTGGGAAGATACTAACCAGAGGATTTTCTAAACACACAAAGCTTCTCTCCCCTCCCCACCTTTCCTTTTTTTCTTCTTTTTTGCAGCTGTAGCTTGAATATCACTGATTGCATTGGAAAGGGCATACTATTATGCTGGGGCGGGGCGGAAGTGATCTGGTATCTGCTGCTCAGAAAAACATCATAAATACTACCATTTAAATAAATTTCACTACAATAAATATAAATGACAAATTGGTCATGGTTCTGAATGTTTGCAGCACACGCTGAGCAAACTGATGGTATAACATACAAACAGTTTTGTACGATTAGGGTTCTGATCCTCATTGTGTCTCTTTGTTTTGACTAATTTTTTAACATGGGATGCAGAACTGAATTCCAATGAAAAAATAAATGCAGAGCCACCACTTCTAAAATCTTTGTGCACCCCATTCTCAATTGCTTCCAGTTTTCATTTCAGGTGCCGGTGTACAATAATTGGAGTTTTGTATTTCAATGAAAATGGAATGATTTTTGATGATATAATTAGGAGACAAGTCCTTGAACTCCTTTGTATTAATGAACTTACATGAGGATGAGTCTGGAGTCTTTGTTTGTAAATACAGTCTCACTGAATGCTTGACACTGACTGATGGACTGATCCTTACTCAGATTCTGATTCTGATTCTGATTCTGATTATAAATCTCTTGGTTCCAAGTGCTCACTTGCTCTTTTGTTCCCTTACATCAATTTTTTTTTCAAACTAGGCATTTTATTATTATTATTATTATTATTATTATTATTATTATTATTATTATT
>JAHTLZ010000016.1:56441510-56455332 GCA_023846285.1 Phrynocephalus versicolor
GTGCACACACAACACAACAAGTGTATGTATGTAAACAAACAAACAATAGAGTAATGAATCAATAATATTGTAAGGATGATATCAGCAGCAGCAGCAGCCTCCCAAAAAAGATATAGGGGTGTAAATAAAAACAATATAGTTTAGTAGTAGTAGTTGTAATCAGGGAATAAAATGAAAATAATTTTCTGAATTCAACCTGATGCACTGAAGTGGAATGTGCCTGCCTGTGTGTTCAAGCGCACACACAACAACACAACAAAGAATGAGGAGTAGTAGTTGTAGTCAGGGAATATTCTCTGAATTCTTCTGATCCACTTAAATGGAATGTGTCTGTGTGTTCAAGGGCACACACACAGCACAACAAGTTTAAAAACAAACAATGAAGTAAGTAATTAATTAACTAAATAATATTGAAAAATATTCTCCACTTAGGAGGATAGAGGTTCTGTTCTTGGCTTGCACCCCAAATGTGTGTGCACGCAAATCGAAGTTGGGAAAAATAGAAAATAAATGGTAGTATATAATATATTTTAAAATAAATCCACACCTCCCACTCCCAGTCGACCCTCCCCCTTTATTCAATAATCAGAAAAAAATCCTCACAAACTGCCAGAGAACAAATAAAGAATAAACTGCTATTCCCTTCAGCAGACAAAGCTGCAGGGAATCAAAGAAATTATTTTATAATAAAAAATCAGTTCCCTCCCTGCCTGCCTAAAGCCTAAAGCCTCCAGGCCTCCCTCCTCGAATAATCTCCAGCACAGCACAGCCCTCCTCCCTCAAACACATCCAAGACCCGACTGCGACTTCTGGAAGGTGCCTCGGCTTTTTATGCCCTCTGGCACATGCAGAAGTGTCAGTCAAAACCTGGCCATGCCATTGGTGGAACTGTTCAAAAAATTGCATGGTCCCATCCCATGCCCAGCCCACATGGGCAGGTCTAAAAAAATATAAAATAAAATAAAATAAAATCAATGCGACGTTTTATTGCTATAAAAATCCACTGCTGCTACTATTAAAATTCAGGCATTTAAAAGAAATAAATTTCACATGTTTCTGTGGTGCTTTGGTGTGTTTTTTGACCATGATTTCAAAAGAAAAAATGTGGTCGCCATTTTGGATCCCCCCCCACCGCATGGCATGGTGAGACAACGAGGATGATGCCCCCCCCCAGCCTGGTGCCAGCAGCCCAGGACAGGAGAAGAGGGGGGAAGGCCATGACCCCCCCAAAACCACCCCTCTGGTAGGTGGCAAAGCCTCAGGCAGGCATATTTTCGCCTGCTTTTTCGGCCGGGAGGGACTCAGGTGTTTTTTTTAAACTTTTAAATACTTTTTCTGTGCTTGCTTGGCATTGCGCGATCGCCATGATGCCACAAACGGAAACCAAAAACCCAACCTAATTTTTCTTTTTTTGGTTCGAGTTCAAGTGGTAACGGCTTAATTACCGTTACCGTTTCCGTTACGTACGGAACCGAAAAAAACGGTAACGGAAATAAAAATTTCACCGCTCCGTGCCCATGTCTATTCAGGATGTTTTTTAACATTTAAAAACAGCTCATTTCATTGTGTATCGCCACTAACGAAAACGAAACGTAACGAACCTAATTTTTGTGGTTCTGTTTACTTTGTTCCAATTTCACCACAATTTTCGTTATTCGTTTTGTTACGAAAAGAATAACGAATAACGGAACAATTTTTCCCCCCGTTTCGTGCCTATCTCTAGAAAAGAGGCCATTTATGATCACCCTTTGGGTGCGTTCAGTCAACCAATTACAAATCCACCTAACAGTAGCACTATCTATCCCACTTTCTACTAACTTCTTAGCACAAATACCATGGGGAACCTTATCAAAGGCCTTACTGAAGTCCAGATAAGCAATATCTACAACATTCCCTCATCCATCAGGCCTGTAATTCTATCAAAGGCTGTGGTCACACCTGGGTTTCGATCCTGATCTTCTGAAGGTCTGGCTTTTCCTCTTCTTCCCATCACGTGATTTAAATGTGGGAGAAGAGGTCTCACGTCAAAATCTGGTTTTTCAATTTTAAAGTGCAGTTCAGCCCCCTTGGCCAGCAGGTGGCGCTAGCACTTGAAAAAAACGGAAGACTTTTCTGGGGGAATTTAATTCTGTGTCGGACTTCCTGTTACTCCGATATGCAGGCAAATTAAAAAAACAGCACCGATCGGCCCCAGGAACAGCCGGTGGGTGCTATGCAAAAAAAATAAAAAGAAACCCGGATCATCAGCGTCTGCCTCCTTAAAAGCCGGATTTCAAAAGCGAGGCA
Source organism: Phrynocephalus versicolor (assembly GCA_023846285.1). Lineage (NCBI taxonomy): Eukaryota > Metazoa > Chordata > Lepidosauria > Squamata > Agamidae > Phrynocephalus > Phrynocephalus versicolor. The sequence goes on from JAHTLZ010000016.1 coordinate 56,443,797, forward strand.
AAAATTCCCCAGCCTGGAAGGTAGGTCACAGAAACCTCGGTTAAGGGAGCATTACCGGGTTTTCTTTTTCCTTTTTTTTCAAAAAGCGGGGTGGCCATGAGGACGGTATTTTTGGGCATGATTTGTTTAGTAATTTAAACTCTCTTTAAAGGGACATGTGACTGAGCCCAAAGAAAGAGATCAAATTAGTCTGGCATGACTTGTTTTTAAGAAACCCGTGTTGACTTCTTGTAATGACAGCATTGTTTGTTAAATAATTGCAGATTGCCTGTTTAATAATCTGCTCTAGGACCTTTCCAGGAATTTAAGTCAAGCTGACTGGGTAGTAATTATTTGGGTCCTCTTTTTCCCCCTTTTTGAAGATGGGGACAACATTAGCCTGCCTCCAATCAATGGGAACTTCCCCTGTTCTCCAGGACTTCTCAAAGATTATTGCCAATGGTTCTGAAATTACTTCTTTTAATATCCTTGGGTGGATATTAATATTCTTTTAATATCTGGTGTAATTCATCTGGCCGAGGAGACTTAAATTCATTTAATGTTTCCAGGTGTTCCTGTACCAGCTCTCTATTCTAGGGTTGTTGTCATTGCAAAAAGAAAAAAGATTCTAATGGATCTGATGGTAAATTTGTATTCTGTTCTTTTAAGAGACTGATTATTTAGTGTAATAATGTTTAGTGTATGGCTAGAGACTGTGTACGACACGTGCTTATATTTTCGTCATAGTTCTATAAAATGCTTTGATGAGAGGCTAGTTTTTAAGTTACTTACAAGGTAGATGAATTTGCAATGCAGCACACATACTAACTCAGCAGATTAATCAAAACAGCCACATAACCATGATACTGTTTTATCCAAACAGTTTCATTCAGCTCATTAAAGACAACCGAGCATTAAATTTGCACTGTTTTTTCTTCTTTTCCTAAGTATTCAAACCGCTTTAAGGGTAGCTGTGCCACAAATTTATTTTAGCCTGACAAGGCTGCTGTAGCAAAAAAAGTTTGAGAACCACTGTTGTAAGATACCCCTCAATTCCCTGTTTCTCAAACTGAATATGTCTTAATTGCAATGGACTGTGTATTGTCTCTCCTTACTATAAGCCACCTTGGGTCCTTTTTTCCAAGGAGAAAGGTAAAAATACTCAAAAATAAATAAAAATAAATAAACTAGGGTGCCCAATGAAGAGTCAACCTCTGAGCTAGAATGCTTCTGAAAATATATTCAGCAAGAAAAATTGTGACTTATATGGCAGTAACAGGTGCCACACTGTTGGGATGTTAAGTCCCATCACGCTTAGCTAGTATAACCAATGATGAGAGATTATGAAAGTTGCAGTCCAACAACCACAAGGTTAATCCTTGAAGTATAGAGAGCTTCCTCTATGAAGGCCATCTAGAACATTATCCTTCCTACCTGTAACCACTGTAATGTGTTCTCTAATCACAATTGTAAAATGAAGCAATATTCTATCTATTGAGGCTGCCACCATTGCGAACATCCAGTTTGGGGAACTCTTATAATATGTGTGCCCTTTATTTCCTGTCAGTCTGAACTGTGTCCTGTTTCACACATTAAGGTGCAATAAACCAAGGATTACCACCCAATAGGAAGCTGCAAGTAGCCTCTGCTGACTAGAAAAAGTATGATACATAGTGTTTATTTCATATATGTGTTCATCATTCTTTACACTTTCTATATTCATTTAAAGAATCTCACATCAGCATCTCAGAAACTGCAATCCCACACAGGCCCTTAATACATGTACATGCAGCAGCTATCAACGTGCAAGATTATAGTCATTCACCTGTGGCAATTTTGGATAATTAAATACTTTCTCCTCTTGTCCTATGGCTTTCACCGGTTCCATTTGATAAAAGGACTTAACTCAATTCTTTGGGAAATTTGAGAGATAATTGAATGAATAACTTGATTGCAGTATATTATAAAACTTAATTAATTAATTAATGCTATTGTAAATATTACACTTTTAAAAAGCAATACAATCCTAATATAGGATAGATCCCTAACAAGGAACAACCAAGAAGACTTCCTGATTAATTAGCTATCCCCGTAGTATTTAGTTAGATATAAACAAAATTTGGCTGTTTGGTAATAAATGAATTTTCATCATTTAAAAGTCTTTCCAAGCCCATCTGATTCATGTCTGATGTTGAGAGGGACTTTAGAAATCTTTAATTTCTGAAAAATTAGCAATTGGGTGGCATCATCAGTCTTGCATTTCATATATTAGGGCAACAGAATTTCAGTCTGTTAATAATGCAAACATTGTGTTCATAATGCACACTGTGACAAATGCTTTTCTAGACAAAGTCAACATCACAACATGCTTCTTTGAAAAGTAATGTTCCACACCCTAGCATATGAATACATACACATCCGCATAAACACATATTTTTCAGGCTGCATTTCTACATCTATGTGTTTAACCTGTTTCCCCAGTCACAGTGAGACTTCTTCAGAGATTCATAGCTTGGCAGTCAAACTTTCAAATCAGTCGCTCCCACATTGACTTCAAGGTAATGATGATAACATACAAAGCCCTAAATGGTTTAGGACCTTGGTAGCTGCCAAAGTACCTTCTTACACATAGAACTGCCTGAACCACCCACATCTCCCAGGTAGGGCAATTGAGGGCTTTGACCCTGAGGGGGGCCTGGAAAACAAAAACCAAGAACTGAGCATTCCCCTCACCTGTGGAACTTGCGACTCTCTGACATCTGTCTAGTTCCCACACTGGGTATATTTAAACGCACATGGAAGATCTGACTATTTAAGCAGGCTTTCCCTGAGTCTGGGACACACTGCTGGTATTTGTACCTCTTTCTAGACTTTTACTCTCTCTGGCTTTTAAAGAATTGTTGTGTTGTATTATTATCTATATTGTTTATATTTTAATTAGCACAATTTAGTTGGTTTCACATAATGTTTGTGTGTGTGCATTGGTTGTAATTTGTTTTCACATAATGGTGTGTGTGTGTGTGTGTGTGTGTGTGCGTGTACTAGCTGTACCTGGTGACACGTTGCTATGGCTCAGTCTGGTTACATGGAAAAGAAAGAAAAGAGAAAGTGCATGTATTTAATATGTTTAATTTCAAAATGCTTGTGGGTATACATTTTTTGTTTTTCCATTGTCTGTGTAGACATAGAGATTGTGTGGTTTGCTGACTGTAGAACATGCAACATATAATTGTCCATGTGAGAAGCAAGGTGATTGCAAATGGCAATCAAATTAGTAATTGCAATCTCTTAAAATGAAATGGCTATCTGTTGGAATCATAGGGATGCAAGGAATAAGGACATCTTCAACTTTGAAAGGACCTGTCAAGATTGTTGCTTCTACGACATCGGTCATTAATTGAGATCCCCCAGGCTCATGGCTCCTTTCTTCCCTCACCCATTCAACCTCCCACTTTTTCAAGCCCAGGAAATGCACAGGGCAAGCCATGGGGCTTGCCAAAGGGAGCCCAGGTTGGCTACAGCACAGAATGGAGGCGAGGAGGAGGTGGCTCAGCCTTGCATCCTCTGGTTCCTCTTCCTTGCCTCCTTTGCCTGCCACAGCTAGCCTGGGCTCCCTTTGGCAAGCCCTATGACTTGCCCTGTGCATTTCCTGGGCTTGGAAAAGTGGGAGGTTGAGTGGGCAAGGGAAGAAAGGATCCATGAGCTGGGGCTCAGTGCCATCAGCCTCCACCGCCACTGCTCACCCCTCACTGCTGGGTTAGCACTGCTGGATTCCTGCCACAACCTGCCTCCCAGCTGCTCTATGAGAGCTATGTTACCCACTGTCTTAGTTTTTTGTCTCTTGTCCAAGAAGCTGGCCCTCAAGGTGGGGAGTTATTTTTGCCCCTCCTGTTATTGCTTTTTATTGCCTGATGGTGATGAGGCGTGGGCGCGCACGCGCATGCACACACACACACACACACACACACACAGAGAGAGAGAGAGAGAGAGAGAGAGCACTGTGCAGCCTTTCCCAATGTACAGGAACTCACCACCTCAAGGCTTGCTTTCCATTTGTGACATATTTAGTACAGTGAGTATCGCTTTTACATCCAACATATGGCGCAGGTGGGACATCTATATAATAGTACGTATATAAAAACACATGCATATGTGAATGCAATGTTGCATTAAAATTTCAAACCAATCAGTGAAGAACTTTTGGAGTGTTAAGATATTGAACAAACAAACATTTACATTTTTATTTATACAGTATATAGATACCACATATGTGCGTTTTACCACTTGAGGGAGCACATCTAAAATATCCTAAGGATATCAGGTAGTCTGAACCAGAAAGAAAGAAAGAAAGGAAGGAAGGAAGGAAGGAAGGAAGGAAGGAAGGAAGGAAGGAAGGAAGGAAGGAAGAGCCCTACTATCATCATATTATTGTTAGCACACATTGTTGGATGCAAGTTCCATAGAAATGAATGGGGATTGTTTTCCAGTAAGTAGGCATAGGATGAGGTACCTGAGAGATCTCTTTAACCCATACTAAAAACTTCTAAGTACTTGGCTGTCATTTGATATCTCTCTTAAACCTAGACCATGCAATCTTTTTGTTCTCATTCTTATTTCTGAAGAAGTTCACTTTATCCATAAAAGCTCACATTAAAATATAGTAGTTAGTCTTTATGGAGTAGGAACTGGCCAACCACTCCAGTATTCCTGCCAAGAAAACTCCATGGACACGGAGTCGCAAAGAGTCAGTCACGACTGTAACGACACAACACTCACACACAATCTTTAAGGTGTCTTGTTTTCTTTATTTTTGTTTGTTTTTGTTTTGTTTTGATTTACATTTCTGGTTGATATTCTTGCATAGACTAACAAGGCAACCACTTCAAAAACTCCCTTAAACCTTGTTTCTCTCAAAATAAACCTACATTATTTTGTTCAGCCTTGGTGACCATGGAAACAATTGATCTCTTTGTAGATGAGACTTTAACATGCGTAAAAACCTGTTGTATTCATTTTCTATTCTCAAGAATAGCCCTGTCCAGAACACTTCAGTGTTCTCTCCAAGTACCTATTATTATGTTCTACATTTACTTCAGCTGTGATTATCAGTGATCACTTGTAGCTATTAGGCATCTCCAGCGCTCAGAGTAGAATAGGCAGTTAGGCACCCACCAGTTTTGCACAGAACCTTAGGCCTTCCAAAACTGGAAACAAAAGGAGCTTTTAAAATGAAATTGGGGGTGGAATTAACTCATATATCTCAAAGGAAGCAGAAAAATCACCTAAACACCAAATTGGATTCTGAAAACAAGAGCATGTTTCCAATAATTCCACATCGTTCAAAAGTATGTCGTATGCAAATAGCAAAGCAAAGCAAAGTGTTCTGCTTATATACTGTCCCATAGTGCTTAAAGCACTCTCTGGGTGGTTTACAATTTAATTATGTAGACTACATTGAATACAGTAATCCCTAATCGCGACCATTTCCCCTATCTCCGGAATTTTCCCCTATTTCTGGAGTTTTCCCCTATCTCCGGAATTTTTTATGTTGTACAGATTTTATGTTATACAAACCACTTGTTATACAAGGGTCTGCTGTAGAAAGCTCCAACAAGTTGAGTTAAACCAGATGATTTCTAAAAGGATCTTCATGATCCCATAACCTGTACATTGAAGTATGTCCCCCCTGAGTTCAGTATGCTTATTACAACAGTAGAAAGGAACATCTATGTGGAGAAGAAAATTTTGTTGAGGAACTTGTCCTTTTCAACATCTTTAATGGGATCCTCTATGTTCTATTTGCTCGTGCAGTAGTCCATTGCACAAAACTCTCAGACTCCTTCACAGCTCCCACGAGGGGCTATTCACTATCCCTTGCTCAAATGAAAGCCTTCCTGCTGTTCCAAGCTGTACATGACATGGGAGCTCCATAGGTGAAGCAAAGCATGACACTCAGCCTGATCTCAATAGGATATCGGACCTTTTCTCAAGACATGGTTGCTGCAATGTTCCAGAAGAAAGTTAAAACATAAAAATAGGGGATGGGGTCAGTACCACACTCAGGGAAAGGGGGGCATGGAAATGAAACAGTAACCCTCTTTATCTACTTAGGAACCTGTGGTGTTTTATGTCCCCACCATTTGTTCTGTGGCGTTGACTCAAGAGTTGCAAATAATCTGTTCTCCCACAAAAAATAAAAAATAAAAATCCAAATAACAAGCATTACAGTGTTATTGCTTTTTGGATTTCCTTTTTTTAAATGGTCAAATAAATGCTGCAAAGTAGTAAGCAGGCTTGGTGGCTGTGGGGAATTAGAAAATTTGTTACTAGTGCCTATGTTTGTACAAGCAGGGCACAAGCACTTTCTAGCCACCTCTGCCATGATCTGGTGTTTCTACATACAAGAGTAGCACTTTGAATTGCTGTCAAATGCAATAATCCATTTAGCCTAGAGCCCTTTACCCTCTTCTCCCCTCCTACCACACTTGGTATGCATGTTGGATTTTTTTAACCCTTCTTTTATTGCTCTCTCTAGCTTTCAGTGGCATTAGCTTCCCTGTCTATAGTTCAACTTATCTCACTAATTGAGTCCCTTCTAGATGCCAAATCAACTGCTAACAAATCAAATGTCTTCCAGCTATAGTTCCAACTCTTCTTCTAATGGAGTGCAACTGGAGTGAGAGTATACCTATACTGCACAGTCAGAGTAGTTTAATACCACTTCACTCCTGTCATTGCTCCATCCTGCAGAATACTGGGATCCAATATTGTAATGTGCTGTTGGGCTGCTTCTGATTTGTTGCAACCATATAATTTATGGATTAACCAAAGGCTCAGTCATTAACTACCATGGATATAACCTGCACATGCAAGGTGACTGGTTTTTATGATGTCATTCCATCTCACATTTAGTCTTCCTCTTTTCCTGCTGCCTTCAATTTTCCCCACAATTACTGACTTTACTAGTGAGTCCTGTAACGCAAATGTCCACAGTACCTTGGATTAATCATTATAGCTTCAAGAGGGAATTGAGCCTGCAATGAGGCACTTAGAATTCTCTGCAGTAGCTCAGAGAAGAGCCCTGGTGTTCTCTCGGCACAGAATTATAAGTAGTTCATCAAAGTATAAGTGTGAGGACTCTGTAGAATGCAGCCATGACATTTAAACGAGCATCAAGCTGCTATAACTTTGTAATGCAGGTGCATTCTAAGAGCACAGTCCCAGCCTTCCAGTCTTCATGGCCAGATGGATAGGGTGGCAGCTTCTGCTTTGGCCGTGTGGGTGGAAACCTGCCTACAGTTGTCCTGATCTATGTATTTACCCTCTTTAAAAATAGCCATGTGGCCATGTAGAGTCCCTTTTCTGTCCCTTTCTGAAAAAATAGTTTTAATCCTCTCCTCATGTTGCTTTCTTCATCTGGAACATCAGAGATTTAAAAAAAAAAAAAAGCAAAACAAAAGTAGGAGTGCTCATCTGGGCACTACCTCAAGAATTACCTTCTCAAACAATAGCATGAAGTGACCTTTTCCAGCCTCCTTCAACCCTCCCGGAGGCAGAGGTTATGTCTGGTTTCCAAGATCCTTTAGCTTGTCCATCCTTGCCTTAAGACCTTGGGGTGTTTACATCAGAAGGATGCTCTTTTTCAACTCAGAAATGTTAAATCATATTCAGAGTCAGAGCATTCTGTCCAGCTAATTCTGTTAAATATGGTACAGCAAGCGGGTACTGGATGAAAAGCCTTTTCAGTTATGATAACTAGCTATGGAATTTGGTCCTCTGCCTCCCCACAAAAGTTCACTTGGAATCTTTTTTTTTGGGGGGGGGCGAGGACAAGGCCAAGTGAATAACTTGTACGTTTCCAGGACCTTTCATGTATTTTTTTAAAACCTGTAAACTGTTTTCTTATTTTGCTTATTGATTCTTCCTCTTTCATTGGGTGTGTCCATTAGATTATCCATTTTGGCTGGAATCTGATTTCATCTGCTCCAGCATAAATGTAATTATGTAAATTGTGTTGGCAAGCTGCTGCTAATTTACAATTTGCCACTTACATTCTTTGGCAATTAGAAAGTCACACAAGTGGCACACACCAAGGAATACAAACAGCAAGTTGTTAATTAGTGGCAGTTTGCAACTCTGATACATCAAGGTATACTTATGCTGGCATACATTTTCAGAATTCTGGCCATCCTTTGCTATTGCAGGATTTTTTAATACTGCATTTTCTTCTTTTTATACTTTACATCTGGCTCCCATCCCCCCCCCCCCGTTTTCTGATGTTGTCGAAGCCACTAAAAAAAATAATTTTGAGCTGCACAAAATAAGTAAATAAATTCATAAATAAACAGCATTTTTAGTGGAATGTGTAGATTTCCCACTGCATCTCCTAGACAGAGGCTGGACTCAGTAATTCATAGGGTCATTTCCAGCTCTGCAGCTCAATGATGGTGGTGGTGGTGGTGGTGAGACAATTTGTTTTAAAGTTTCTTTCTCTCTCTTTTGTCTTTTTAAAACTATGTTCTCCTCATTTCTTCCATAAAATGCCCTATTTTTTCAGGTAAGCCATGAAATGTATATGGAAAGCAATGTTTGACAGAAAAGGGGAAGAAGTATAATTAAACATTATTAATTGTGATATTGTGTGAGTATGGACCACAGCAATGTATCTTCAGTGTTTCAATATTTAGGATTCCACCTTGTAAACCTTCTCATAATTTTTTCAAACTGCTCTCAAAATTCCATTGGGTAAGTCTGCAAAGCATCTATCTGCCCCCACCTCCATGGGAATTACCAGCTCAGATGTAAAAAAAAAATAAGAGAGAGAGACACCAACCATTTTTGTTGTTGCCAAGTAGAAGATTTTTTGCATTTTTCCTTTGTGATGCAAAGCTTGTGTGTGCGCTCACATTGATTGATCAAAAACACTATCCAATGCTTCATTTTATGTTGCTGCAGATATCTATGAATTTAGCACATGGGTTATATTTGTTGAACCATTAGTAACATTTCAGATACCAATCACTGATATTAGGAGCTACTGGTATACAAAGAGGTATTTAAAAATGTACAGTCATACCTCACGTAACAAACACCCCAAGTTACAAAAAAGTTCAAGTTACAAATAGAAATCCATGGGTATAGAAAAATTTCGAGTTACAAGAAGCTTTTATTCCGAGTTACAAAAGGGAAAAGTAAAGATTCCTTTTCAAAATGGCTCCTACTGGTTTGCAATAGCAACACAGCCATCTTGTGGCCACTTGACTATAGTGCTGCAATTGGGAAGAAGGAGGAGTCATTCTGAAAAGGGAAGCTGACATGCAGGAGCTGACGGGCTTCTGTTCTTTAATTACCCGCATGAAGTGCCCATTTAGGAAATATTTGGCACTGTTTTGGGGACTTTTGGGGACTTCTTCGGTGGATTTCTCAAGTGATTATAAAGTAGGTTGCTCATCTTCTGTTGTTTGCTTACCTGTTAACTGTGCTTTTTGTATTCGAGGGGGGGCGTGTTGATTTCCCTCTTTGAATGAATTAATTTGTTTCCACTGAATTTCTATGGGAAACCCTGTTTCGAGTTATGAAAATTTCGAGTTAAGAAAATAAATTTGGAACAGATTAATTCTGTAACTGGAGGTACCACTGTAGATGTTAACTGTACATTGCACTCATTGTTTCTGTGGCTGATCCAACAGAATAAATAACAACAACAACAATAGCATAGATACGATTTTATATTAAGAGGAGATGAGAAGAGAGAGACAGAACATTTTAACACCGGTCTTCTGCATACTGAGAACCTTGGGAACTATAAGCGTTCCAACAGATCTAGGTGGGATGAGGCCTTATAATCCTGTTCATCAATGCTGGCATGATTTGGGCAAATGTAAGCACCCCCAAGTCCATCTGCTTTCGGCAGAATACATTTGTTCATGTCCTTATGTTTTAAATTGAAATCAGTAGCATGAAAAGGTTTTTTTAAAAAACTAGTTCTGTCTTCCCCTACCACTTCAAGGCTACAATACTGCATATCACAATGCTCATTGTTTTTATCCACGCAGCAACAGTGGGTTTGTACCCATAACCAGGCCATGCATACCTGGTTCTTTATGGCCTAACATCAAGCTCACCTGCCATAAGCACAGCAGTTTCTTGCTAAATGTATGGTCAGGTTACTCTCTTAAGCAATGCAATGTACCTTGTATATTTCATGCCCATGACCTACTATAAAGAGTGCTTCTATTATTTATTTATGCTGTCATTTAACATTTCTTTTTTACATTTCTGTCCTGCACTTCCGGGAGTTCAGTGTGGCTTAGAAATAGCAAAACTTTATTTAGTGTCTACCAAGTGTTAAAATAAAGCCAGACAGATGTGTTAACGTATGGCAGAATCGGGTGGTGTTATTTATTTGTGGGCTAGAGAATGCCTGCTTAAACTACTTCCACTACACTTACCATGCGTGTCTATCTTCGTCCTTAAGCATTGCACAAACATAAAAGTGAAAGGATCCATGCTTAAAAGGCATAAAATATACAAAAGGGCAATAAACAGCAATGGAGGGGAAGAGAGTCAGGTCACAGGTGAGGACCGCTATAGTGCTCAAAAAGATGAAATGTTTGTACAAAGGCTCGCCTTTGTACCTTAGAAGGAAGAGAACAGAAGAGGAAATACTGCATTATTGCAAAAACATAAATGAATTTTGAGTGTCCAGTTACTACACAGGACCAAGTAGAACTACAACAGAAGGTTGAAAGTCCCCAGAACACCCAACTGCTTTTTCTGATGAGATCAGTATTTATTTGGTGTATTACCAGGGATATCACAATTCTTAAATAATTAACCTACAGCCAATAGGTATGGAATTGCCTCTGTAATCTCGCCAGCCATGGCTGCTCAAAGTTTAATTAGTGGAATAAATAATTTACACCCCAAAAGCGTGCACAAGATAGTACCTATAAACGTGACAGCACTTGCTTATTATGGGAAGAAAATTGGATGAAGAACACAATTCCCTAGGTATGGGCTACCAGCGGAGTAAGTGGTAGGTAAGTACAGTTGTGTCCTCGACAGAACAAATGAGATTCACAGAATGCTATAGTCTGTGGTATTTTCTTCTCTCCATACACATGGACCAATATGAACCATGTTGTGTGATAGAGGAATGTTTCTTCTTGAGGACTACACAAAACCAGACAAATAATCCACATGCCTACCTAGCAATACAAGCCAGAGTCTGGCAATAGTAAGCAAGATCACCTGCCCTTTTCCACACAAGGCTCAGTGCCATATGATAAAATGCATAAATAAGGTGGCAAAATACACAAATGATGATCATCCTATGGAAATGTCAACTGAGTATCTGTTTAGAAATCTTGAACATCTTATTCAAAGGGGAAGGCCAACAACAGAGAAGGTGATCCTTCCCACTGAATATAGAAAAACACTAAATACTGTACTGCACACTGATGTTTTGGTGGCAATACATCACATCTTTAATGCAGTAGATGCTTCATTATCTATCTATCTATCTATCTATCTATCTATCTATCTATCTATCTAT
>JAHTLZ010000016.1:56469465-56490322 GCA_023846285.1 Phrynocephalus versicolor
TCTCTCTGACTTTAGGAAACTCTGAAGACAAGAGTTCTCTCTGACTTCTGTAGTCCAACAACTGCCAATTATAAGCATGTGGCCTCGATGGATTTGTCTAGTTTCCCTTTAAAGTTAAGTGGACTATCACAACATCTTGCACTATGCCTTACATCTTCAAAAAAGTTTCAGAGAGGGTAGCCATGTTAGTCCTTTCAGGAATTGTAGGCAAAAATCAAAGAAAAAGAAAACAAAACTAAAGACACAAAACATGTGGCACCTTAAAGACTAACTTTCCACTTCTTCAGACATACAGCAGTAGCAATCTGCTGCTCTATGTCTGAAGAATTGGATGTGTCCACAAAATGTTACATTAAAATATGAAAGTTAGTCTTTAAGGTGCCACATGTTTTGTGTCTTTTGTTTTGTTTTTCTTTGAATTTTGCCTGAAAATCTTCAAAAAACAATGGGCTGTGTGAAGAAGTGCTTCATTTTGTATGTCTTGAATGAATAGCAACAGGCTGTAGTGCCATGGAAATGTTCTGGGCTAACCCGATACCAAGACCCTAGCTGCCCACATTTACAACATTTATTTTATCACATTTCTGTTTTTTCCGTTTCCACATGTCTAGTGTTCCCATGTAGCCCATACACAGCAAACATCCAATGGGTGGGAGCAACCTCTTGCCAAATACACTCTCAAAGTTCTCAGCTGAAGTTTTCCAGGTTTGCAAGCCAACAGTTAAATCTTTATGTAACTAATATACAGAAATATATCGAATTGCTACAAGAACTATATCACTGACCAGAATCTTAATGAAATTTGCACCTGTCTAAAGAAAAACCCACAGAAGTCATGTGGTAAATTACCACTCGTTAATAAGGTACTGGCTGCATTTTGGATGCAGGGCCAAGAATGAACCAGATACATAAATCATAAATAGGATTCTGGCCACAGGTTGTAGTTTCTCAGTGCGCTTCTGCATGTTTACTTTTTCAATATCAACAGTATTATTCCGTTAATAATAAAATTGAATAAAGCTTAAAGTAAAAATGGTGTGCAACAAAACCATTCAAAATTACGGTATTTGATAGCATTTGCATAGCTCTAATCAAGAACAACCAATGTCCTTATCATTTATGAAAGTATAAAGGATACAAAGGAAATTGTTGTTTCTATCAATTCTGAAGGGCTACTTTTTATTTCTTTTTTAAAAAAGTATACTGTATTTCCCATCTCACATAAATTTCAGGAACCTACTATCCAATCTTGGCTTATTTTTCCTTCCTGTACATGTCACACATCAAATTCATTTTGACAGCTAAACAATGTTTCCTTTATTTCATTATAGTTCTCTTATCTAGAGTCAAGATTTCATGACAATTTCAAAGAAAGGAAAATAAAGAACAATCTTCTGGTAGATAGGTACCTTATTTTTAAGAGATCTCTTGCAGATATGTTGGTAAACACTCCAAGCTGTGTTTCATTTGATTTGAAGGCAATATCCAGTTTTGATTGTTTTGCCAGCAAGTCCCACTGCAAGATCTCTGTTTATGTCTTCATTGCAAAAGCAACAACAGAGCTAGACATGCAGCCTTTGGCCTTGCAGTAAAATTGTTTGGAAACTGGTACCACCATTTCTTCTACTTTTCCTGCCATGGTTCTGTCATTCCCTCCATCCCTCCCTAGCAGCAGGAGGCCGGGCAATGACTACCCTGAGTAGATAAAACAGGTTAAGCCTACTGACTGAGAAATATTGAGTGCTGGCAGCAATGTGGTCCTCCCCACAGTCCAGTTGCCATGACTCAACTTCCAGATAAACTCAACTGGATGACTGAGAATCTTCACAGACATATCCCAAGCTATTACTCCCCTGAAAATATATCACTGCACTTCCTTCTTGAGCACAGTTTCCCACCTTTAATAATTATTTATTTGTGCACATCTTGGAACCTGTCTATGAGAGGAAGGTTGTCAGGTAGCTGTGTGTAGAATTGCAGATTAATTGTGGTATAAGCAAAGTAAAAAGCAAAGTGTTCTGCTTATATACTGCCCCATAGCACTTCTAGCACTCTCTGGGCTGTTTACAATTTAATTATGCAGGTTATACATCCCCCCCCCCCCAGCAAGCTGGGTACTCATTTCACTGACCTCGGAAGGATGGAAGGCTGAGTCAACCATGAGCCTGCTACTTGGGATTGAACCCCAGGTGGTGAGCACAGTTTTAGCTGCAGTACAGGCATTTAACCACTGCGCCATGAGGCTCCACAAGCTTTCACTTTAAATAAAAGTCAAGTAAATAGACATAATAAATTCACCAAGGAAGGCTGAGGAAAAAGTCCTTAACAGGAGATAAGATGGTTCCAAATGATAAAGGTATTCTGGTTCAGTTTAGTTTAGAGCTACATTCTGAGGATTATGATATTTTTTATTCTTTTGGGTAAAAGCCATGAAACTGTTTTTACTGAAAATTATATCATGAGAGAGAGAGAAAAAACAAGGCACAAGACACCCAGTCTCTTTCAAGATCCAATTTTGTTGCAGCTTTCATACAACTATGAAGCCTGGTTCAGATGTGACAGGAAACTACTATACACATGAGCCTTGTGAGTTTGTTTGTTCACACACCAGAAAAGGAGACTAGATAGAGGCTTTCTTCTGGTTTTTAAATAAACATCAATTCTCTATGAGGTCCCTATGTTTTTTAAAACTGCAGTTAGTGAGAACAAATTAACATCAAACTGTGGTTACACATATGCTTACTAGCCTGTTCTTATCCACAGTGGTTTAAATCAGGCATGTCCAAACTTCGGCCCTCCAGAGGTTTTGGAGCACAACTCCCACAGTCCTTTGTCACTGACAATACATGCTTGGAATTCTGGGAGTTGTGGTCCAAAACATCAGGAGGGCTGAAGTTTGGACATGCCTGGTTTAAATAAACAAATTCATCACATTTGGACATTACAAGTTACAGTGGTTGGCTCCAAATTCGAAGTAGATGCTTGGACTCTTTTGTAGCCGTTTAAAGGGAGAGAGTGGCTGGAGGACATGTAAAGTGAAGGTTCACTGTGGCTTGCTGACATACTGAGAAAACATAACTTTCTATAATGTTGAACTGGAGTAGACAGTTTGCTACCAGCTGTACAATAAGGAGATATTGTTATCCCTAGTTCTTAATATCACTCCAAAACTGCCTGATTTGTTGTTCCATGCTTACAATTTGCCTCTTTCTTGTGGTGACCCTATGAATGAATTATCTCCAGAATGTCCTCAGCAGGACAGGACATTCTTCTCAGTGCTTGTGGTTTCCTTGATGAAGTCAATCCATCTCATATTTGGTGTTCCACTTTTCCTGCTTGGCTCTTAGCTGTGGTCATTTGTTGCTAGCAGCTAAGGGCAGAGCAGGGAAGCCTTGTAAATCCACATTAAGGACCATCAGCCTTAAATAAGTCTCTGTTCTAGTTATAAAAAGGGTCTGACTCTGAACTGTTGAAATTAAACAACTTAGTACATAAAAATTAATTTCTAAAATTGACAAGAATCCAATTGTTTGTTTAAAACCATCAAATTCTAGAAGGTTCCAGAAAGGTAGACATGCTAGTCATTAGCAACAACCAAGTTTTTGTGGCACCTTAAAAACAATATTTAATGTGGCCTAAGCTTTTATTGACTGTAGACCACTTCTTACAGAGGCAACAAATTCTACAACTTTTCCATTCAGAATACTTGCAGTAAGTCCTATTGTTTTTAATGAGCTTTTGAGCAAAATGCAGCCTGCAGGGTCTTTTTTTCTCATTAAAAGAACGAGAATATTCCCATCATCATCATCATCATCATCATCATCATCATCATCATCATCAGTTTTAAAAAACCATGGGAACATCTTGAAATGTTCCTCACATGATGTACTGCATTATTTTTGTTTCCACCAGACAGAATCGGGATGCAGCAGAAGCATGCATACCTCAAATTCACTGACTTGTGCTCGGCCAGGATGGCTTATATTGCTATACAGAAGCTGCACTACGTGTTCTTTTTTAAATCTCTCTCTCTCTTTTTAAAAGCTGTTGCTTTGGTCTAGCTGTCAGGGCTACCGCAGGATTTTGCAGCACAGTGACAGGTTTTCTGAGGTTACTTGCTGACATCCTGCTATTCTTTAGTACGTCTAGCTTAGAGTAAGGAGTGCTTTTTCTAACCCAAGTTTGATTGAGAAAAGAGGTAACAATGCCAGCCGAACATGTGTGAGAGAAGGTTAGAGATGGAAATTGTTTCTGTTCACTTCCTTCTCTGGAATTTTCCCTTTATGGGTCATTATTTACATTTTTGAGAATGAGCTTAAATTCACACTAGCTGCCAGCATTGGCTTCAAGGCTACAGCACAGTGAGCTACTCTAAAGCTTTGCTTTCTCAGTTCAGAAGCTTCACAGAGGTGGCAGGGACGGAGGCTGTTATCTGGTTTTGGCATTCATTTTCACTACATGAATGCCAGTTATTCCTCCTGGCATCCTAAATGTCACTGTAGTAATATCAGTGTTTAAAGACTACGTCCAGAATCTTGACAGTAAAAAATGTGTATGCAAGAGCAATGACACAAGCTGGAATAAACACCCATCTTTGTTGCTGTGTCTGCTGTGCCACTGGTCATGCACCAATTGCTAAATAGAGGCATGATAGATATCCGAGCAAAGGGGTGAATTGCGTATGCAGTAATCCTTGGGTGCACTGCCGCACCTCAATAGAATGCTGGCCTTATGGTGTTTCTTTGTCCAGGACTGAGTGAAGTACAGTAATACGAGGGTCAATAGAAAAGGAATGCCTCCGTGGCTGTAACTTTTTTTATTTGGTAACCAGTTTTCAATATTCTCTTTGTACCTGACAGCTAAATTTGTGCTCTATGTAATGCACTATTCACTTTTTGATATAATACCCATCCCTTTCCATGCACTTGTGCCAACGTGTGACTAGTCGGGCAGACCCGTCAAAGAATTCCAATGGTTGGTGTCAGCACCGGATTGAGTGTCAGCTTTCATCTCGCCAGAACGAAAGTGATGCCCCTTAAGGTGCCCTTTCATCTTTGGGAAGAGGTGGAAGTCGCAAGGTGGAAGGTTGGGGCTGTACAGTGGGTGCGGTAGAACCTCCTTGAAGTGCAGGCGCTGCAATGCCTCTTGTGTTTCATGACTCATGTGCGGGTGGGCGTTGTCGTGCTGCAGAATAGGGTCCAAATCCTTCCGGATGTGGTGCAACCATGTGCAGAGCTTCTCCAACGTTTTCATGTAGTCTTGAGAGTTTATCACGGTTTCTTCTTCCAAGAAGTCAATGAGCACGACACCTTGGAAATCCCAGAAAAGGGTCACCATGACTTTCCCTGCAGATTGGACCACCTTGCAGCGCCTGCAGTTGGAAAAGTGAATAGTGCATTACATAGAAGACAAATGTAGCTATCAGATACAAAAAGAATTTTGAAAATATCTTAACAAATAAAAAAGTTACAGCCATGGAGGTGTTACTTTTCAATCAACCCTTGTACCTTGGTTGGTTCCAGAAACATGTTTGTGAACCAAAACACTTATATCAAAGCAAATTTCCCTATAAGAAATAATGGAAACTCAGAGTATTCATTCTGGGTCCCATAGACCACATACTGTATACACAAAATGCCCAAACTCACAAAAGAAGTTGGCTAGAAGTCCATGTCCATATCATGATTTAGGTTCCTGGCTGTTGAATCTGTTCTGCTTGGTACTAACAACTGGATTTTACTCTGCGTTTTTAATGTGACAATAATAAAATGCAAACTGGGGTGTGGTGGCTTAGCGAACTGAGGCTCCAAAAACTGTTGGCTGCAAAGTTTGAATCCCAGATGCCACACAGTGGAGCAAGCTCCTGCTGATAACCCTGTCTCCTGCCAGCCTAGCAGTTTGAAAGCATGCAAATGCAAGTAGATAAATAGGTACCGCTGTAAAAAGCGGGAAGGTAAAACAGTGTTTCCTTGCATCCATGCCAGCCACGTGGCCATGGACCTGCATAAGTTGTGCCAGGGATTCTGGTTTTCTTTCAATAACTCAGACTTGACTCGCGACCATGGCTTTGATTTATCGTATTTGTGCTTATTTGCTTATTTGTTCTTTTTGTTTTTATGATTTGATTATTTACCTTATGTTAGTCTGATTAATTAGTTTTTTATTTACTACTTTAAGTAAAAAAAATCTGTTTTTGTATTTTGCTTTTGTATATAAACCACCCAGAGTAGCTTTTTTGCTAGATGGTTGCGCTATATAAACAAACAAACAAACAACACTGGCTCTTCAGCTTCAATACAGAGATCAGCATCACCCCTAGAGTTGGACGTGACTAGCGGGGGGAACCTTTACCTTTTTAAAAAATAATGCAATTTGTTGCCCTATACATGGTTTGAAAAACAAGAAAGGATGTTGAAAACAAATTAAATAAATAAACATATACTGTAAATATAAAGAAAAATAAATGCTAACCTGCACTTCCCTTTGAAAACTTTCCTGGCTGGTGCAAAGGAGACCTCCCTTCCTCTCTCCTCCCTCTGCTTTGGGTCCTGCCTGAGATGGAATGTTCCAGACAGCCACACACAACCCACTGGCGGGGGGGGGAGAGCACCACCATTGGCTGACTTGGGAACATGTGACCTCCTCCAGTGCTTGTATTGCAAGACATTGCTTGTTGATCAAGGCAAAATTTAGAAGAAATGTTTGATTGTCTTGCAAAACACCCTTAAACCAAGTTACTCTTAAGCCAAGATATTACTGTATAGGTTATGTACCATACATAGCCCCGATCCTCCAACCCCTGGACACCCCCTTTTTTGTTCAGCAAACTGCATTCTGTCCTCTCTAGCTGACATAGGGGCAATTTTGCAGCACCCCAACAACCATGGACCCCAAACATAGTTCCAGAAAGTTTCCTTGAAAATGTTTTTCCCTTTCCTGTGGACTATGCAAGGAGACTTGCTCAGTTTTAGTAAGGTAGGGAAAATGTTTGGGGGCATGAAATGCAGGAGATGTCCGCCATGCAGAGGTGACCTCCAGAAGTTGTCTGCTGTTACTCTGGGAATCTACTCCCCCTTTTTCATTACCTGAAGGATCATTTTCTCTTTTCTATGTAATTAAAGGCCTCTCGTCCTCAGGTTCATTCATGTTGAAGTTGCAGTGGGAAACATTTTGAATAGATTCTTTTACCAGACAAACTTCTTGATCCCTTCCAACTTCTATGTGCCTCAAAGCAGAACCAAAATGTTTGTACAGCCTACTAGGTCATATTCTGTTTCATTCATTCCAATGGCTTACAGCAACCTCCACATGATTCATGTTGGAAGTTTAGACAGAGAATTTCTCTGACAACTGACAGAAGAGTATTTAAAAGAAACAGTGTCTACCTTGTATAAAGGAATTAATTTGTTCCAAATGAAATTCTGTTAAGCAAATTTTCCTTTGTACAAAATTCCCATAGGAATGCATTGAAAATGGATTAATCCCTGATAGTGACCATTTTTCTGTTGTATGGATTTGCCCCATAGGTGATTCTGTTAAGCGATTCCCCCCATCTCCGGAATTTTTTTCCTTTAAGCGGATTTTCTGTTAAACAAATTGCTTGTTAAACTCTCTCTCTCTCTCTCTCTCGGTGTGTGTGTGTGTGTGTGTGTGTGTGTGTGTGTGTGTGTGTGTGTGTGTGTGTGTGTGTGTGTGTGTGATGAGGTAGATCAGTTTTCAGGTTGGTAAACTATGTGTTATAAGGGAGGATTTGTCATATCCTAAAATCAATTGCTGGGAAAATAAATTTGGATCACAATCCTGAGACTGGAGGATGAATGTTGCACATGTAGGTGCGCCCACACAGAGGCCTGGAGTGTAAAACCTCAGGTTCAACATGCATATCTGTGTATCCACTCCATGGTTCGTATTTGTTTCATGAGGCTGATTTTTCTTGACTTGGGAAAATGCTTCAAGTCGTCTTTCACAATGCCGTGCCCCAGCATACTTGTAGCAGCAGATCTTTAGAATATAAGGCCACAGACCTCCCATGCAGCATTTTGTCTGGATATATTTTACTATGGCTGTCCCATATCCAAGGACAAAGCTTTAGCCTTGACACCATACTGGTCCCATTTTGCTATAGACATGGAACTTTAGGCTTAAGAGGTCAAGTCAGGACACCTGTTAACCATCATCAAAGTGAATGAATGGTTATCCCTCTCTTTACTGAGGGTTCATGGGCATTTGAATAACAAAAGATAAATGCCTTACTTTCTGTTTATTGCACATAAGGCCTTGGTAACCTGGAACCTTTCAGCAGGTCTAAAAGACACAGTTAGCAACTTACTTACTTCTCTCTCTTTTTTTAAAAAAGCAGCCTGATAGACTAAGCATGTAATCAGAGTGTTTACCAACATAAAATTACAGTTAAGTTTTTTTTAAAAAAATCCTATTTGTGGACATCAGACAAGGTTACTTTATGGCACTGCAGTTGTCATACACTGTCAAGAATTATTCATTCATTCATTTATTTTTGTACTTATATACTGCCAAGTTTAATTCAGAGAACAACTCCAGGCTGTGTGCAAGTAAAGTTAAAACAACAAAATAAAAATAACATCTTACATATTTTTACATATTTTCCCAGTGAGTTTGTGTGCCTGAGTGAGGATTCAAATTAAAGACTCTTAATATGTCACTCTAGCTACTTCACCACACTGGGTATCCAATGCTATTGTACTGTACTGTGCTAAAATGCTTGGTACGTACGCTCAAGAAAATTAAACAACCATGCTTAACTTGGCCACCTGTCGAGGGAAATATCACTGATCCTGGCTAGAAACACATTCCAGATAGGTTTCTCACACTTGCTTTCCCCCAAAACAAGTGGGAAAATTATATGCCTCTTTAGACTGCATGAACCTTGGTGCTCACACTCCAATCCATAGGCCCATACGTGTTTTTTTTTCAGATTCCATCTCTGCCGTAGAGCTCAAGGCAGTTAACAAATAACATCAATATTTGTTAAAGAATTGGAAAAAACTAAAGCCACTGCCCATATTAACATCTAGAAGCATGTCTAAAACTTGTCCTGGTAATTGGAAAGGCCATAATGTAAGCACCAGGTGAGGCTTTCTGCAAAGAGCATTTCACATTTTACTGTCCCTGTCAATTGTACCAGGGCCATCAGGAGTGCATGGTGGGGGGGGGGAGGCAGGGCTCTGGAAGAGAGCAGAGGGAGCCAGGCCCTGCTGCCTAGACCTGGACCAGGGCCAGGGCAGATTAGGCTGTATATTAGCTGCTCCCTGGCTTCAGTGAGAATGCAACCCCTCCAGAATAGGCTGAATATTAAGCTGAGCAGACAGACCTCCTACTTACTGCATCTCCATCTGGACTGGATCAAGTCTCATTTATTTGCTGTCAGTCACTCTGCTGCTGCACCAAGTTGCTAATTCAGAACATCCTGATTTAATGAAAAGAGGAGGCAGAGCGGAACAACATCTGCATAGTGGTGCCACATCAGTCTTGAATTCCAGGTCATCTTTCTCCAGCAGTTCCACAGAGACAAAACTACTGGGGAAGATAGGGGTTGTTTAGGAACCCCATAGAATAACTGCCAGATGGTAGTGCAGTTGTCTCCTGGCATTCCCTTTTGGAATTGGCCATCCAAGTACGAAGACACCCACTGCAACACTGTACCTTCAACGGTGTGCTTAATTTAACTGTAAGAATCCCACAGTCAGCTGCTGAGTTATCAAGAGAATCAACATTGCTGAGCCTGTCCTTCTCTTGGCAAGGTGGAATAAAGACAACCCCAAAGCTAGACTGGAATCTTGAATCAAGATAGAATCAGGTTCATTGAAGAGTATCTCAAGTTACAAATACTACCTTTCTCAAGCAACTTGTACAGGAATGAGATGCTAACAACCGCCCTATAGTAGTTAGCATCTTTTGGGTATGGCTTTGGGCTTTTTAGGAGTTGTCTCCTTACCACCTCAATTCTCATGGAACCTTTGGGCCAGCTGGATTATCCCTATCCAGCTGTTGTAATAAAGTGTTAAAGAGCAAGTTCAGTCTGAGCGCATGGAGTGAATGTGCCAAGCACCTCAGGCTTCAAAAACTGGAAGGCATCCAAAGACATGAGACCAGTTGGTGCTCTGGACATCTCTGTTAGTAGGACAGCATTAACTTTAAAGCCTAAGTCATGACAGATGTGAATGACTTTATCTTCAAAGTGCCTCGCAAACATGTCATAGCCAAGGACCATGCTATCTTTCCCCCTGGGCAGGACTGCAGCAGGCAATGAACAAACTGAAAAAGCTTGGCAGGACAATACTGTAAAAATGAGGTAGTGGAAAGAAAGGAAGGAAGGAAAGAAAGAAGGTAGGTAGGCAGGCAGGCAGGCAGACACAGAGACAGACAGACATCCCCATCCCCATCCCCTAAAAGGCTTACTAGCGCTCTTCCGTCTGTGAACTAGCTATCTCACTCTCTTGCTTCATTGCCTTTCAATATACAGTATAGCTATATAGCATGCTATTTTTATATGGATATTTGCATGAGACGTTCAATGGACAAAGCAACAAGTAAAATGTACAGAAGCATGTTTATTTATTTATTTTATACCGCCCCTCTGAGAGCAGGACAGGAAATTTCATTTAAGTAGCTAAGGGTTGGATTTAACATTTCACCCAATCAGTGCACATCTCGAGTAGAAGATTATTAAGATATTGTGGCTACTCTTGAGGTGGGTGATATTCACCAATTCCTGTTTGCACCGGAATATGGTCTGTCCCTCTACCCAGATCCCATCTGCGATCAATTAACTTCAGCTGCTGAAAGCAGGAATCTAGAGAACACAAGCCCATATGGATTATTTACGTCTCCCAGCCTAGCTGTGATAGCTATTTCACTTACTAGAATAAATAATCAACAGGCACCTTCATTTGAATAAGAATATAAAAACATTTATTTACCAAGAAGAATCACACAAGATTATTCTCTTACTAGAAAATAATAACATGATTTCCCTTCCTAACTTTAATGAGGCTTAAGAGGCAAAAAACAACAACAACCCCACTATGTCTACTTCAAAACTACATTGCTAAGCATTAGTCCATCAGTCCATCTTGAAGAATTCATCTGGGACAAAGTCCTCTCTCCCCCTTTCCCAGACTGTTGGCAGCATGAGAAAAACGTCACATGTCACCTCCTTGACCAATCAGGATTCATTTGCTTCTGAACTGGAATGTGCCTTGGCTGATGTTTACACAGACATCTGAGATAGCAGATCTACAACAGCCTAGAGTGCACCTTAATGTTGGCATTATTTACATTTGGCCTCAAAAAAAGCCTTCCCTACATCTACAGTTCGTTACACTGTTCTTTCTACTGCTCAAGCACTACCCCCTGCACTATTATGAAGTAACACAGCAATACTTTTCATTGGATTGATATGAGGACATGGAGAGAATGCCTACATCTTCTTGCACCCACCAAGGGAAATGTTCTGCTATATATGGAAAGCCCTTCCCTCTGTGGGAACCTCAATGCATGTTATTGAGTACCACAGATGTACTAGTAACCACTGATTTTGATGGCTCTGGGGTTTGGCCAACAAATAAACAGAGGTATTTCAGTGACTCATAGACTTGCTGAAGAGGTGCAGCCTCCCATCTAGCAGCAGTTGCTGAGGGGTAATAGTGGGACAGGGATGCTGCCATCAGGGAAAAATTCTGGAACTGATGATTAAGCAATCACTATGCAAGCTCCTGGAAAACACTGCAACAATAACGAGAAACCAACATGATTTGTCAAAAACAAATCCTGCCAGATTAACCTGATCTCATTTTTTGATCAGGTAGCCTTCCTGTTATACAGAGGGAATGCTGTAGACATAATATATCTTGACTTCAGCAAAGCTCTTGACAAAGTTTCCCATGCTATCCTGATTAGTAGGCTAACTAGGTGTGGGGTGGATAAATCAAGTCTACGGTGGATAGACAATTGTCTACAGAATCGAACTCAGAGGGTGATGATTAATGGCTCCTTCTCTATGTGGGAGGAGGAGGTAACAAACAAGGTACCCCAAGGCTCAGTCTTGTGTCCAGTGCTCTCCAACATTTTTATTAATGACTTGGACAAGGGAGGTCAGGGAATGCTTGCCACATTCACAGATGACACAAAACTGGGTGGACTAGGTAATGCCCTGGAAGACAGAAACAACATTCAAAATGTTCTAGATAAGCTTCAGCACTGGCCTGAAACTGCCAGAACAAAATTTAACAGGAATAAGTACAAAGTACTGCACCTAGAAGAAGAAACCAAATATACAGTTACAAAATGGGGAACACCTGGCTCAGTAATACTGCAAGTGAGAAAGATCTTGGAATTCTTGTAGATCATAAATTGAATATAAGCCAACAGTGTGATGTGGCCACAAAAAGGCAAATGTTATTTTAGGTTGCATTAACAGAAATATCATTTCCAAATTCAGTAAGGTGCTCACACCCCTCTGTTCAGCACTGGTTAGGCCTCACCTTGAGTACTGTGTCCAGTTCCGGACACCATACTTTAATAAAGGTGTTGGCAAATTAGAACAAGTTCAGAGGAGGGCAACAAGGATGATCCGGTGGGTGGAAACCAAGCCCTTCAAGGAAAGACAGAAAGAACTGGGGATGTTTAGCCTAGAGAGAGAAAAAAGATTGAGGGGTGGTATAATATTCGAAGGGTTGTCAAATAGAGGAGGGGCAGGATCTGTACTCGATCATCCCAGAGTGCAAGATGTTTAACAATGGGCTCAAGTTACAAGAACCCTGCTTTCAGATGAATATCAGGAAAAACGTCCTAACTGTTGGAGCGGTATGTCAATGGAACCAGTTACCTTGCATTCCCAATTCCAAACTTTATCTACAAACAGGATCCAATCAGATTATCAACTATGCAAGTGACAAGAAGTATGTGGTGTGTTGGAGTTCTGCTTACAATAACACCAGTCTGGCCACCCACCATGAGTGTGTAGGCATGGCACAAAGTCAGAGAAAGTGAAAGCTCACAGGCATGGGAAGTGTAGAAAAATGCAGTTGGATAGCTCACATGGGCATGGTGACCATCAGCAATTTGTTTGTTTGTTTGTTTCGTTTCATTTCATTTCTATACCACCCATCGGCCAGCTGGGTGATATTACACAACAAGCAAAACAAAATCAAAATTAATGGTGAGAGCAACAATATAACTCAGGTTACATTAAAATACAGTTAAATAACATAATTGCCATAAAACGTCCAGGGTGTGAAATGTCTTCAAAGAATAGGTCACATTATCCAGCTCTGTCCCTTTTCAAATCTGTGGGAGTCTCAAAATTATGTATCAAAAAAGTTATACATGTAAATGTTATGAGAAATCTTTACTACAGAACACCTGCAACATACTTACAATATTCACAAATGTGGCTGAAGCAATGAGTACTCTTTGTGTCTGATCTGACAATAAAACTTGGAGCTGATGTACTTGCTTGCTTGCTTATTTACTTATTTATTTACAAGTTGCAGAGAAATTAAGAAGGTAGCTGCTATAATTAAAAGGAACTATATTTCCTGAAAAGAAAAGTGGATTTTCCTTTCCTGAACTCAATTTTCTTGTCTCCAACACAAACAGGTAAAAGATTTAGTTTCTCTCCAAGCATTTCCAGCTGCTCTGACCTCTGTATCCGTCCAAGTACCTAAACCAATTGTAAAGTTAGCCCTATAAATGCAAACAAGTTCAGTATTGATCCACCATAGAAAAGATTTGAGCCTGAACACTAAAACTCCATAGAGGTGGGGGTGGGGGTGGCGGACAAGCTCGATTAGAAGCTTGCTTTTCTATTATTTTCTCCTTGGACTAGGGAGTTCTAATACAATCCTCCTTGAACAGAAGCTGTACCGACAGCAAAGCTTAGAATTACCTAAAGATGAAAGAATAACAGCAAGTTATCTAGGTTTTGTGAGGACCAGAATATTTCCTGGTCAAAGCATTTAGCCTTACTTGGTATAGATGTGTATTTGTAAAAGGTTCTGCTGTCATGACTCATGGTCTTTCTGCATGTTACTGTCACATGCTGTTCGTTCGCCACATCATCTATACTCCATCTACAGTGGTACCTTGTATAAAGGAACTAATTCGTTCCAAACGAAATTATGTTAAGCAATTTTTCCTTTATACAAATTTCCCATAGGAATGCATTGAAAACAGAGTGATCCCATTTTTATGTTGTACAGATTTGCCCCATAGGCAATTATGTTAAGCAAATTTCCCCTATCTCCATAATTTTTTATGTTGTACAAATTTTATGTTATACAAACTGTTTGTTATACAAGGGTTCACTGTATAAAATAGCTAGCGCCTTTCACAGTGGGGTGCCTCTTCACAAATAAATAAATAAATAAATAGATTTCAGATCATTGCCAAATTAGACAGAGAAGTGGAGGCCACCCTGCTGTTGTTCAGTGTAAATTTTTGGGATGTTTGGGTAAAGGGGTTTCATGGGAGGCGTTCTCAGAACAGAGGAAGGTGACATCTGAGAAAGCATGTTCACCGCCAGAAAAAAAATCAGCTGAAAATCCCATTGCCTTCAAGTAAGAATTTCCACTGCTAATTCATATATCATCACTGTGTGCTTAAATGCCCTGTTTTCCAGTCACCTGTTCGGATCCTTCCCCCTTAACTCACCAGGCTTATCCAGATGGAACATTTGCTCTTGCAAAAAAGTGCCCACTTCATCAATAATGGTTTCAGTATTTTCCCCAATAGCTAGACAATATAGAGCTAATTATGTGGCGATTGGTGCCTTTTCCCATGTGTTTCCATGCTTTTTTAAAAGTTGCTAACAGCAGAATCTATTTCTATCAAAGACTTTGGCTAGGGCAGAGTTTAACACTATAGTACTTACATAGGAAGCTCATTTCCATGTCAGAGACTCCTGATCTTTTAATTTGCTTCTTTATTTCACTTAAAAAATAACTATTTTCAGACACTCCAGCGGTAAAGATCTAGCTACCAATGGATTTATATGAATTATTTCTTAGGAGCTAGACCAGTGATGGTGAACCTTTTAGATACTGAGTGCCCAAACTGCAATTCAAAACCCACAAATTTTTTTGCAAAGTGCCAATACAGTAATTTAACCTGTATACAAGTAGTTATGAAGGGACAATGTTGGGTGCCCACAGAAAGGGCTGAGTGCCACCTTTGGCACCCATGCCATAGGTTCGCCATCACTGAGCTAGACCTCCTGAGGTAAAGCAGTTCTCAAAGATAGGGATGGGCACGAAATGAAAAAAATAGTGTTTTGTTTCATTTTGTTTCATCCCCCTGCATTTTGTTTTGTTTTGTTCTGTTACAAAATGAATTTTAAAGTAGTTTCAATACAAAATGAAATGACATACTATGCTCAGCTGGGTCCTAAAGGACCCGGGGGACCAAGACATTTTATGCCATCCACCAAAATTTGGAAAGGTTTGGGGATCAGGGGACAGAGTAATTAAGGTCCAAAGGGGGTGCCCCTAGGAAAAATTATTTCTAATTGGAATCAGAACCTGATTGGGTGAGTGATAGTGCTGCCGTGGCTTCCCATTGATTCCAATTACAAAGAATTTTTCCTAGGGACACCTCCTTTGTACCTTTATTACTCAGTCCCCTGACCCAGAATCTTTCCATATTTCAGGGGGTTACCTAAAATTGCTTGAGGAAGGTACCTCTGCTACTTTGGCGCTCAAGGTAAATAAATTTTGAGTGCATTTTTTTCAAATTATGCACTCAAAATTATTTAAAAAATAAAATTTGCTTACCTTGGGCTCCAAAGTAACAGGGATACCTTCCTCAAGTGATTTTAGGTAACCCCCTGAAATCTAGAAAGGTTAAGGGGTCAGAGGACTGAGTTTTGAAGCTCTAAAGGGGGTCTGGGTACTTAATTGGCATAGTGTGCTAGGAGGTTGCCAAAAATTAAGGAGTTAATACTATAGAGTAAACTCCTAATATGCTGGAGTGGCTGGCAACCCCCCAGCACACTTTGTCAGTTAAGTATCCAGACCCCCTTTAGAGCTTCAAAACTCAGTCCTCTGACCCCCAAAGCTTTCCAAATTTCAGGGGTGACCTAAAAGCATTTGGGAATCTACCCCTATCCCTTTGGGGGAGATACATGGCTGGGATCAATATTTTCTACGGCATAGAAAATTTTGCGGTAGAAAATACTGATCCCAGCCATATATCTACCCCAAAGTGACTTAGCTAGCTTCCACAATCGATTTTAGGAAACCCTTTGAAATTTGGAAAAGTTAGGGTTTCTGGGGGCAGAGACATTAAACTCCAATGGAGGTGGGGATACTTAATTCAATGAGTGTATTTGGGATGCGTTACCAATTATAGGGTTAAGTTACAGCTTCCTTTCAGCTTGCCGATCCACACTCCTTCAACTAAGTACCTCACACACCCTACAGCCTCATTGGAGCTTAATAACTCTGTTCTCTGAAACCCAAAACTTTCCAAATTTGAAGGGGTTACGGGGGAGAGCTTGAGGAAGCTCCCCCACCATTTCCTCTAGAATAAATCATTTTGTTTTAGAGGGGGGAAATGGCATTTCATTTTATTTTGTAACAAAACACTGGGTGACATTTTGTTTCATTTCAGAATGTTTCGTAACTTTATGACACGACAAAACAACAAGTCAGGGATGTGGCTTCTATCTGTGCAGTATGGAAGTGAAACATGATAGGGCCCACACTCTTTCATGACAAACCATAAGTGAAACTGTTGGGGACTTATTGTCTGGATAAGCCCATAAAAATATGTTTGAGAACTGTTTTTGGATAGTTAGTTATAGAAGCCCTCAATCTGAAAGTGCTCTGTGTTTTTGCAGATCAAATTCACAGTCTAATCCTATGTGTGTTTACTCTAAAGGAATCCTCAATGAGTTTTCCCAGGGACTGGACACAGGATTGCAGCCATAGCACACGTAGGAAAAACATCATACAAACAGTTTTGCAATGTAGCATATCATGTTTGGTGAGTTTCTATCACTGACATTATCTATTCATGTTTCCCCCTTTTTACTACAAGGCTTTTATCTTCCACCAATTGTAAAACAGGTCTCAGATCAAGTAATAAAGCAAAGTGTTCTGCTTATACACCATCCCATACCACTCCAAGTAGTCTCTGGGTGGTTTAATTAAAGTATGCAGGTGACACATTGCCCCCCTCCCCAGCAAGCTGGGTACTCATTTTACTGAACCTCGGAAGGATGGAAGGCTGAGTCAACCATGAGCCAGCTATCTGGGATTGAACCCCAGGTTGTGAGCACAGTTTTACCTGCAGTACAAGCATTTAACCACTGAGCCATGAGGCTCCTTAATAGATTGATTCTTCTTATC
This sequence comes from Phrynocephalus versicolor, assembly GCA_023846285.1. Lineage (NCBI taxonomy): Eukaryota > Metazoa > Chordata > Lepidosauria > Squamata > Agamidae > Phrynocephalus > Phrynocephalus versicolor. The sequence continues at coordinate 56,486,853 of JAHTLZ010000016.1, forward strand.
CCTTTAGTCTCTTAGTTAATCTATCAATTTCAGCACATTCTAGTATTTTTAAAATAATCATATTATCAATTGGTGGATTTTCACATTTCCAGAACTGGGCCCATAACAATCTAGTTGCTGACAGAAGATGTCATATTAAATAAGTGTTCTGCTTGTCCAGACTACTTGGCAATAGACCTAGCAGAAATATTTCCGGTTTAAATTCTAATTCTAATTTTGAGATCTGCTTAATCCAAGTATGTATTTTGACCCAGTAATTCTTTGCTTAGTTTATTGCATGTCCACCAAATATGATAGTAAGTTCCTTCTTGATTTTTACATTTCCAACATTTGTTTGATATTTTAGGGAACATTTTACGAAGCCTCACTGGTGTTATATGCCCTCCATAAAAAATTTTGTAAAGATTTTCCTTATAAGAAGTAGCTAATGTTAATTTATAGTTCTTTGTCCATAGTTGCCATTTTTTCAAATTCAATATTATAGCCAAAAATTTTGGCCCATTTTTGCACAGTGTCCTTCACATCTTCATCTTGCATATCCCATTGTGGTAAAAAATCTATAGAGGTTTTGAATTTGTTTTTCTTCTGTCATTAATAATATTTTGTCAAATGCAGTATAGTCTTTATAAAATCCTTGCGCCTTCAACTCTAGTTGAGTTTTGGTTTTCAAAGTTCCCTCAGAGTTCAGGAGCTGGTTATACGTGGCTATTTTTTCACATCTTAACAGATTTGGGTAAGTAAACGCTTCCATCGGTGAGACCTATCTAAGTATTTTCACATATATATTTTAGTTTAACCTTTTCCCAAATTTTTAAAAGAGAATTCCTTATTATATTTCTTTCAAAATATTTATGTGCTTTAGTTCTTCCATACCATAGGAGTGCATGCCAACCTAATTGTAGATCATGCCTCTCTAAATATAATATTCTTTTATTTCTTAAGAGTTTCCATTTCTTTGTCCATGTTAAGGTGCTTCCCTGATAATATCAAGTCCAGTTTGGGAGGCCAAATCCTCCTATTTCTTTCAGATCTTGCAATACTTTAATTCTCAGTTTCTTCTTTTGCCATATAAACTTTGAAACTAAGCTATTTAACTCTTCAGGGTTTTTTTTTTTTTTTTTGGCTCTAGCTTAAGGCAAACATGAATTCTGTGCCCCCCTCTCAGCAATAGTACAATTACTATTTTGGTGCCCCCTTCAAGTGTGGCACCTGGGGCACATGTCCTGCTTGCCCCCAGCCCCAGTTGCAGCCCTGAATATGAGGAATTCTGTTGGACAAATTTTCTGCAAATTCAATTGTGGAGTTAATGTGTTTTCATCTGGTGCAGGAAGCTTTTACCTATTAAGACTCATGTAGGCCTTGGAACATCTTGCCTTCCTATTTAAATCAGGAGGTTAAAGCCACAAAAGCACAATGTCCATGTGTTGTGGTCAAATATTTGGTATATGGAGCTTAAGGCCATTTTATCCCAGGACTCAACAGCTTCTGATTTTTAAGATCTAAAAGTAAAAGTAAAAGGCCATGATTAGAGATGGGCACGAAATGAGCAATTTTTGTTTTTGTTTTTTCGTTTCGTTACATAACGAAACAAAAAATGAATTTTGTCTCCAAAATAAAACAAAACGAAACGAAACACCAGAAATTTTGCCCTGTGTTTCGTTTTCATTGCGGCAAATACATTGAACTGTAATGAATGCTAACGAAACAGCAATTTTTCATTTTCATTTTTTTTGTTTCGTTATGTAACACAACGAAAACGATTTTTTTGCAAAAAAATCACGAAAAACTAAAACGAACAGAAACGGACCCCCTAAACGACAAATGACAAACGAAACACCATTTTTTTGAGTCGTGCCCATCTCTAGCCATGATTCTCAAATCTAAAAATCCTGGACAATTGCACCTTTTATGTTCTGCATTGCACTTCAGCAGCTGAATTCCATAGTTCCCAAGAGGCAGCTTATAGAGATGCTGTACTGTTTGATTTCGCAGTGTTCAAGGACCTTGGCAAATAATCAAATAAAGGGCACCGAAAAGCAAGAAAAGCCTTTAGGAACCGTCTGGGCTGCTGCTGTTACAACTCTGGTGGAGGGAGGGAAAAAACACACCCCAAAACAAACATTTGGCAGAAAAGATCTGTGTCTGTTAGCTAATCCCATATTCCTCTGGTTTAACTTTCCATATATCCACAAAATAGACATTGCACAACCAGATCCTCTGCACCATTAGCTGTTTACAGGAGCATCATATTAGCAGGTCATTCCACATACCTCCTTCGAAAACTGGAAAAGATCTTTATTTTGGACCACAGTTTCCACCGCCCCTGCTGCCTTGGGGTGGGGGTGGCGGTGGCGGATTCTGGGAGATGAAATCCAAAGCTCTGATCCTGATTAGTTTTACTATATGTGTTAGCTCTGGGAAACTTGGCAATTAAGATGAAATTTAGCCTGTCCATTTCCTTTCTACCTGGCCCCTTAAAACATAGGTCTTCAAGGCCATTCAACTTGAAGTTAAATAAGCTGGCTTATCGTTTTACCCAATTTAGGACTCAGGGGAAGAATGCAACATGAATGTGAGATGTATTTTATTTTACTTTATTTGAGGAGAAGTTTCACCTCTTCATAAATATTGAAAAAGAAAGCATCATGTGCAATTCAGAGGGTCTCGTTACTTGATCAACTTTTTAGCATGAACAGGACCTAGTGGGGCAATTGCTTGTATACATGACATATAAAGCAATGTTGGATACACTCTAAGCATGTTCTCTTTGTCAGCAGAGGATAAGATGCTCCAGGAGTGAGGAGAAGATGAATCCCCCCAAAGCACACAGATCTCATTTTTCCAAGACCTTTCAAATGTTCACTGTAGCCCTTTCTATGACCTTGGTTCATCCAACCTACATGGTCAACATAAGCATAGGAATGAAGGGCCGTCTTGCTCAGCGCATTGCTTGCATACCGTATGTCTCAGGTTCAATCTCGAGCAATTCTGCTTTAAAAGGCCTTGGGTATCAGTCCTGGTGCCGGGCCAAAAAAGGTTGCCTATGCAGATGTCAGGCATTCTCTGCTAGGCCAAAAAGAAGTTATCCTCAAACAAAATATCAACAGAGGAGAACTTTCAGAGAAAGTCTCATGGGTGAGATTCAAAATTCCTGTGACTACGGTGTCTTTTAAATGTACAATCACCATTACAGCAAGCGGCATCCCCCATAACCTCTCACAATTCCGTCAAAGCTCTGGGGAAAGAGAGCATAAAATAACAAATTCCCCAGAGCCCTTTTGGATCAGACATTGGTGCAGCTGTGGAAGCTGCAGAGGAAGTAAGTGGTGGAGAACAGAACGAGCACAAAATGCACCATCCCCTTTCCTTTTACAATATTATGGTAAGATTAAAGATGAAATCAAAAGAAAGGCAGAGAAGTGGAACTCTCTTCCACAGAATAACATTTCTGGAAAACCTGACCACGGTGC
>JAHTLZ010000016.1:56490332-56504362 GCA_023846285.1 Phrynocephalus versicolor
CATACATACATACATACATACATACATACATACATACATACATACATACATACATACATACATACATACATACAAGTGTGTGTGTATGTAAGTAATATGGGAGATGTAGTGTTCAGAGTTCAGTGACATTTAAGACACATTTATGGCATGTGCATTTGCCATGTGCTTCTTTTAGAAGCAGGAGGATCAAACAAAAGAATGTGCTCTGCTCTTTTAAAGGAATTGATTCTTGATGAAATTGACTTTCTTATGCATGAATGAGTTACATTATTCTTGTATTGTAGCATAGGTGACAAAGTATTCCTTGTCATTTTGCTGCAATAGGCAATATTGATTCTAATCTAATGCTGGGTCTTTGATCTTGCTAAGTGCAATGAGGATCCACAGATCTTGACCCATGACTCAGACATTTGTTCTCCAATAGAAGGTATATTATACAGTACCTGTAGACTTATTTGCAGGATTCAAGGGCCTTGCCTATAAAGCAGCAGTAATTACAGGTAGTTTGCCCAGGAGCTGCAGTGCAGTCCAGAGGGGCCCTCAAGGAAAAAACACTGGGAGCTGGTATCATTTGGCTTGTTGAGTCGTTTGAGCCACCACTCCACATTCTCATAGCCTCAGGCTTCGTGTGAATTTGTGATGACATGACTCTACTGGGCCACCTCCTGAACAAATGTTTTGACCAGTTAAATTTGCAAGATGATTCAACATAGCCTACCACATCTGAAGATGGTGAGGGTGGTGGAGGAGGAAGATGGAAAAAACAGTAGTAGAACATATGTGTAGACATAGTTTTCTTTGAGGAATAATTGGAAGACACACTCACTCTGCAGCAGATACAAATGAGCCATCTCTTGACTGTATATACCATTAATTATTTATGTAGCTCACATTGCAAATTTGACTGTATATACCATTACATGTAATTATAAATATAGTTCACATTGCAACTTTAACATCTCCAATCCTGTAGATTAGTTTATTTCCTTATAATTATAATGTTAAAGTAATACTTTGAACAACCTCTTTATTTTCCAGCTTCTCAAAAGCAAATGCGTTACCCTTGTTTTAATCAAAACAGTAGGATGTAGTATGAAACACACTCCTTTTTCTGCCAGTGTACCACTGCCTCTATACCCCCCCAAAAAAGCAAGGGAACAGGGAATATACCGGTACCTTGTATAAAGGAATTAATTTGTTCCAAATGAAATTCTGTTAAGCAAATTTTCCTTTACACAAATTTCCCATAGGAATGCATTGAAAACGGAATAATCCCTAATCGCAAACATTTTTATGTTTTATGGATTCGCTCCATAGGCAATTCTGTTAAGCAAATTTCCCCTATCTTAAGAATATTTTATGTTGTACAGATTTTATGTTATGCAAACCATTTGTTATATGAGGGTCCACTGTATATGTTTGCCTGCATATCCCAGAATTTACTGTACCTGCATGAAGTACTTAGGATGAAGTGTTACAAGGTAAACATGGTAGTTTTCTCAATGGTGCAATCAGATCTGCTGAGCAGGTGCAAGGGACCCCAAGGGTCACTCAATCCACACTATTGCTGAAATAGTAAGTCCACAGCTAAAGCATTCTCAAGAGAGGCCCACCCATTCTCTGTTTAAAAAACTTCCTGTGAAGGAGAAGCCACCACTCTCTAAGGCAGTCCATTCCACTGCCTAGTAGCACCTCCCAACAGGACACTCTTCCTCCTTTCTCATAATTTGGATTCATTATTTCATGTCCTACCTTCTGTAGCCATAGAAAACAAGCTTGTTCCACCTTCTACCTGGCTGACTTTCAGACGCTTAAAATGACTACCATACTACCTCTCAGTCTAGCCTTTTCATTATCTTGGTTTCCCGTCTCCGTCATTTGATGTCTTTCTTCAACGTTGGCATCCAGGACACAATAGTCCAAGCAAAGCATGACTAAAACAGCAGCAGCATTACTTCCCTGGATCTGGGCACTATTCTTTTGTGGATACCCTGATCCTGCTGTACTTGTTTTTACTGCTGCATTGCAGTATTGATCTATAAAAAAAATGTATCTACAAAGACCCCAAAATCTTTTTCACATGCACTACTGCTATGCCAGGTGCTGCCCATCCTTTATTAGTTTATCTGATTGTCCTGGGCAAATGCAGAATTTTAGACTTTTCCTTGGTGAAGCTCATTTTGTCTGTTTTGGCACAGTTTTCTATGTCATAAGACGATCTTGATTCCTGAATCCCAGCAGCCTGCCAGATGATGGTGGCGGCAGCACAGTGCTGGCACGACAAGAGCAGATAGGCTCCCTCACCAGGATCGAATCAAAAACTGAATGGCGAACCAATTCAATTTTCCAGTTGGTTTGTGGTGGCTTGTGATTCATGGCTAACTACTAACCATCATGAATCACATTTTTTAGGTTTTTTACCTAGGAATTAATTGTAAGGATGTTTTATGAATTGGACAGTGACACTGAAACCAAAAGGGCTTAAGAGACTGTCCCTAAAACCAAATACGTACTTGAATCTATGTATTTGTTTACAGTTAGTTTTCTCCACCCTCTAGCATGCAAAGAAAAGGCAGAGAAGAGGAGGGGTGGGCGGCTGTTCTGATTTCATGCTGAGTTTTGCCGAAGAAATGAAAGCTCCTCCAAAAGTCCTGTATACATTGAGGCTGGACTGTTCCTTTGGTGAAATGGAGGACTGGTAAGATGGAAGATCTTCTCTTTCACTTCTCAACAGAACCTAAAAAACTTGTTTTTGTTTGTTTGTTTGGGACCACAGATCTATCAACTACTACAGATCAAGGGTTCTAGTAGTAACTTTTTCAAGATTGACTTCCTACACTTTTAGTGGAGAAAGTGGAAGTAGCAAGATTCTCTTTTTTCCTCTCCTCCAGCACAGAATGACAGACGGTTCCCTCTTGGCTCCTAAATCTCTTTCTCCCCCTAAATCAAATAGAAATTCCTTTGACTTCTGGAATTTTTCAAGAACTAGAGGAAGGAGGTGAAGTCTTTGTCCTGATCACCTGGGGGGCAGTCACCGGAGGGGGAATGGGGTGATTGATACGACAACCAACTTTGCCAGTGCACCCAGTTAAAATTTAATGTCCAGTATTCTACATTCACCCTCAGGTGCTATAATTTCACTCTAACTTGATATAACAAAGCATCTCTCCAGCATGTTGTGCTCTTAAAGCAGCTCCGTGGAGTACAGTGCAAGAAAGAGGGTATGGATGGATTTATCTGCTCATCTCTCTGGGTTACAGAGATGAATAATTGTATAAAAGCTTTCTGCCTGCTGTGAGCAGACCAAGGAAAAATAACATCCTCCCCTCACTTGTCTGCATTAGGCCTAAGCTGAAAAGCCATGTGACTTCTTTCACTCCACAAATCCCTTATGTCCTCCTTTCCTTAGTGTGTTATACTTGTCACATAGATGGCTATTTCTACAAGACTTTGAATATGCAGAATACAACTACTGCAAAGGTGATGGCAGACAGCAGAAGTGATTTTGATGAACATCCCGTTGGATTTAGAGGGCACTAGTCTCAAATCCCAGAGCAGATAAGAAAGTCTTCTTTTATATGGATTTGGGGATTTATCCAGGTCCTATAACATTTGGGGATTTACACTTAAGAGGAAATGGAGACAAGGTACAGGTGTGTAAGAGTGGAGAAACTGAATAAAAACGTTTACTCTTTCCTAATGTACAATGCTTGAAACAGTGGACCTGATTCATCCAATGAAGCTGAATATGTTGCAGAGTTTCAAATTTCTGGTTAAATTCCTCTAACTGTGCAGCAGACACGAGAGGATGCTCAGAGCAAAATAACTTCAAGTTCTCCATATTAGTCCCCCCTTTTTTCTATTAACTGGCACTTACAGTCTCAACAACTCACTCAGAAATTACTAGTAGAAATAATAAAAGGTTTCATTATTTATAGCTCAACAGATCAAACAGCAAACTGACAAACATGACTGTTTTCAGCATAGACTTCAACAGACTCAAGAGAGATAAAAACCACCAAGCAAAGAGGCAGGGCTGTCTTTGAAATCAGAGGAATGATTGGTTCGTGTCAGATAGATGGATAGTCATCCCAGCCGGAAGGGTCCCTCCCAGACAAACTTATCAAAGGCAGCATGTGAGGTTGCAAAAACTCTGACAAAATGGTGTCACATTCTAGACTATTAGGAAGGGATGCTTCTTTAATGCCATGTGCAACAAAGAAATTTGTTATCATAAGATGTCCGTCAGTGATGCCTTTAAATGGGGTATAGAAGAGCACATGGAGGATAAAGCCATAAGTGGCTGCTAATGATGAGGTCTATATATTAATTCCAGAATCAGAAGCGATCTGACATTGAAAGCTAACAAAGCTTTCAGGATATATGATATATTTAGTTCTATTTAGAAGTTATAACTTGAAAACTTCCCCAAGTATTGAACAGACCAAGGAAAGACTATCTGCTTACAACTGTGCCAAATTTGTTGCTGATGCAAAACCCAGTTTCAGAGTCACCTTTTTTTTTGTTTGAGCCGTGCCCCACTTTTAGAATTGTCTGGTTGAATAGTGATTTGCACAATATAACAGCAACGTTCTCATGCAGCTTTAATATGAGGAATGGCGTTACTGTTGCCATCCTCCAGTGAGCTTCTGTGGCTAAGCAGGGGTTTCCTGAGTTCCTAGTCTAGCACACTATCTATTACCTCATCCTGGCCTACAACCTGTACTAAAAAAGAGAATTCCTTTAACACTGATTGTGTGCACTTGGCGCAACAGGAGCTTTTCTCATCTCCTGTAATTACCAAATTAGCATGCTTGGTTTGTGATTGGTCTTCAGGCTATGAGCTTTTTCTTCATTTGCAAATCCAGTTTCTCAGATGTGAGTGTTTGCTTGAATTGGCACTAATGCCAGTTTATCTGTAATTTCACATCTGGGCTCATATTCATGATGATTGCAAAAGGTTTCTGAGGACATCACAGTAAAGTTTTTTTCCATTCACAAGTAGGGCTGCCCTTATCCAGCAGAGCCCTCCTAATATGCCACATATATCAGATTTTTGTGTTATTGTGGGTGGATGTTGTGTCGTTACTGTCGTGACTGACTCTTCACGAATATTGGAGTGGTTTGCCAGTTTCTGCTCCAGGTGCCTACAGCACCTGGTATTCCCTGGTGGTCTCCCGTCCAAGTACTAACCAGGGCCGACTCTGTTTAGCTTCCGAAATCAGGCGAGATCGGATGTGCTTAGGACATCTAGGCAGCTTTTCTGCATTATTAAACCCCTCCGTATGCAAACTAGCCTATTCACTAAACCAATAATCAATATGAGGTGGCAGCTGGAGATAGAAGGTAATTGAACTCACTGGTAGTTCTTTCCACCCCCAATACATAATGATAATGAGTCCAGTGAAGGAGTCATGCTCAAATTCATTTTGCAGATTAGATATCCTCCCTGGGTAGGGTGGCAGTGGCACAAATGTGCTTTTTTGTTTCTGAAGAGCACAGAGAGTTATAGTTTTGCAATAAAATGGGGCGTGAGACTTCCCATCTCCAAAATAAAAAAATGGAGTCCTGAGTAGACTTGCAGGCATATTTGGTTTCCATTTTCCAGTATGTGTTTACTTTAACTGATTTTCAGAGTTGTGCCCCCCAGTAGCACATGAAAATATAAAATTGGCCTCTGGATCTCCAATAACTGCCCTACCCAAACACTGAGCTCTTTAGCTGGGAAACGTCCCCTCATTTTATGTCAGAAAAGGAAAAAACACGATAAAAATGCAATAAGGAGCTTCTGACTTGCACTATTGGAGCATCCCACATTCTCTGGCTGTAAAAGGCATGGCATGCTGACCTGACCTGGTCATGAATAAACAAATCATAGAGAAGTGGGTGCCTAGCCAATCTGTTTGAGCTGCCCCTGACACAGAATGTGCATCTAAGCCGCAGTGTCAGTCACTCAGGAAACCCATCCGCCATCTATTATTAAGAGGATGGAAGCAATCTTGCTGATGTCTGTGTCCATGTTCACAGCTGCCTGGCAATCGGAGGGCAGCACAAAAAAAACCCACAGAAGAGCCATCACCACAGCTAGCGGCTTGTGGGTTGAATAGCAGTGAGTCACTATTTATCCTTGTCAACTACAGGCCCTATTAACTATTTTTAATGAATTACCACTGCTTTTACTTTTGCCATCAGCCATGACCTTCACCATTTAGAAGCACACCGGCTCTTGTAAAAGATAGTCTGCAACAGAGAGACCTGAGGTGGATTCCATCATGGCTCAAACTGCAATATCTATCACGAAAACAAACTGCTCATTCTAGCTGAAGAGACACTCTTATATATCATGGAACCAGCCTTCCATATTTTGAAATTTACTGCCCTGCATTTGCTGGCTCCCCCTCCCTGCCCAACTCTCTCTCTCTCTCTCTCTCTCTCTTAAGGAGGCCAAGCAACCTTGTTCACTTAATACTTTTGATAAACTTCTACTGACAAGGAGTTTGATTAATGATGGTTAAAAGAATTGAATCAAGAGTCAGAAAGACAGCCCCCCCCAAAAAAAAAGAAAGAAAGAAAATCAGACTGCTGGACTGATGGAAAGGAACGTCAGTACAGAAATATATGATGGACCCTCCTTTTTGCCATGCCAAGTAATTACTCGCACAGGCCTGTTGTAATAATTCCTATTACAGCCAAAACGGAAAAGTCAGTAACTCACAGCCCTGGGACAAGGTGAAGGCAAGGCCAGAGTAGCACAGATCAATATTTCATTTACTCACCGAGGTTAGCTTCTATCCCTGTATCAAATTCTCTTACAGAAAGCCATGAAAGAAATGAGGTTTGCTGAAAAACACCCAATGCTAGACCCTCATTTCCTTGGGGTGCTCCTGGACTAAGCAGAGCAACAAAACCTTTCAGCAAAACAATATGCACTCAAGGTCACTCATTACTCGCTCCTGTTGGAAAATAAAGTGCCATTAGTCTGATATGAGTAATGCACATCAATCAGCTTCAGACCAGCAAAAGTATGTTTTCAGCTTTCTGTTGCTGCTGAAAATGAATGAGCCATGTTACCACTTTCTGAGCAGTTTGACAAGGGTGAAATATATATTTTTTTACCTCTGGCATTATCATTCCTTTCAAAGTGGTTTCATTATAATCTCATCATTTTGCAATCAAAAGAGAACATTTGTACCTTTTTATTCATTTCCACCTACTTTTTCTACCCTCAGTTGATGTTAAAAGCAATCCGTTATTATTGTTTCTTTACCTTTATTCCCAGAATTGAAAGCCTAATTTAGAAAAGGGTGTTTTTTTTTTCCATTGGATCTGCATTGTACATGAGGTTGATGTTTCCTTACACTGGTTTTGATGGACCCGCATGTGATGCATCTGGAAAAGTCAAAGTTGAGGGAATTGGACAATTATTATGGCAGAGACAGTTTCAGTCCACCACAGCAAACATTTATCCACACAATTATCTTCATTTCCAAAAGTGAAACCATCAGTTCTGCTATCATATGTAAAAAAAAATTCACACTAATGTCAGTTAACAACAATAGCAGTAACTCACTGTATCAACTATATTTCCTGTAAATGTGTACTAATGACATACAATATACAAAAATTAGAAATAACTTTGTTTTTCAAGGAACAGCCACTGAAAAAGATATCGAACCATAATTCCCAACAATAAAAATCAGTCAAGAGAAACCAGATTCCTCATTGTAGCCAGTATGAGGGGGAGGGTGTAGCAACTCTGTATATGAGTATAAGGGGTAGGTTATAAGATTGTCATAAATCAAAAAAGTGCTGGGTAAATTTTTCTCCCTGGTTGTAACTTGTACAGTTGCTGGCATATGTGTAATTGTTATATTGACATAACCAGTGTGTTCCATGGCTATAATCTTCTAAAGACTTCTCTGTCTTTACATAGTGAGGGTCAGGTGAAATGTAAAGGCTTTCACGCCAGGATCTGATAGTTTTTGTGAGTTTTCAAAAAACTCACAACAGTCAGGTGAAACTTTGTGTTTCATACCTAAAGAGTATTTTCTTCTCACTACACATTGATCTGACTACAGTTTTCAAATGCTACAGCTCTTTGCTACCATTCAGAATCCATAGCTGAATTACTTGTTTTTCAATCTTGATAAAAACAAGTTGTTTCCTTTATAAGACAGGGCATTTGATCATAGTCCTGTTCTTACCAGGCCCAGCTCTACCATTAGGGATAGTGAGATGGTCCACTTTGGGTGGAAGATACTAAGGCAGTTACTTCACGTCCCGTTCATCCCTCCTTGCTGTCCTGCTTGGGACCAGTACAAAAAAACCTTTACATCCATAGCGTGACAGCAAAAAGTTGTCTCAACCATGCGCCCCAGAACTGGGAACAGAGTGTGACAAGCGTTCCTGCCCCTGGGTTGGGGAATTCTCTTGTCATGGTTGGTTCCTGGTTCCTGTTCTGAGACAAGGGACCGTGTCGTAACAACTGTCACATGACAACCAGTGTCCACCTAGTGGATAGCAGCTGAAGCACCTATGGAAAGCACCATGCAGTGCAAATGTTTATTAAAGAAAGTACTGAAAATTCTGTAGCATTGTCGTGTAAATCCCGGAAGACCAGTAAATCGAAATATCAAAAAAGTTTTATTTACGATATTTTAAAAAAGGGTTAAGAAAGCAAGACAAATTCAGAATTTGTCATGGAACAAGACCGTGAAGTAACAGTTGTCATGAGACAAGTAATCATGCCTGTGAGTAAACGGTACAAACATAATCGTGGAACAAGGTAGGCTGTGAAGTAACCGCCTAAGAGGCAGCAGCAAAGTGTTGGTGGAGACAGCTTTGTGCTATAGTCTTCCTTCCATCACCAAAGCTAGCCAGCTACTTTCAGAGGCAGTGGAGGATACAGTCTGGCTTGCTTTGTATGGGGGAGACAGGAGAGGCACCACATTCTTGTTCATCTCAGGGAGCAAAATGTTTTTGCCCCGTGTTCGTATCTGTGGCTCATTTTTTCAATGGCATTTAATATGATATTAACTGGGGTTTAATTTGGTGAAGGATTATAGGAATTTTGACAGATGTGTACTAGGAACATCTATTTCTCGTTTAACCACAGGTCTTTTCTAAATGAGACTTCAGTGAACCTTAATTATACTGCAGATTGTAATCCCCGTAAGAGAATACAAAAATAAATCGGCTAGTCTTTCAAATATGGGTGTACTCTTTCTTCCCCTCTGTTTTTTTCCTATTCCTTTTTGGTTACACTGAGACAGATCAACATGACTGCCTCTTTTAAAATGTGTAAGCCGTGATGATTTGAACAGTTAATATTTGTGTGTGTACGTGTTAATGAGCAGGTCTATTTGTTCAGTTTTTGTTTTACTGTTGCAAGTATTTCAAAATACAGTTAAGAGTTTATACTTTTATTTTTTAAGAGTGAAGCAAATATGGAGTGGGGTGGGGAAATCAGACAAGAAGGCCTTTGAAAAACAGTGAAAGCAAAGAAAAGAAGAGACAGGAAATAATCCCCAAAATCACATGAGATCTGATATCTTGGGCACAGCCCTTTCATCCTTGCATTAGCAAAGCTATGTTAACAATCCTCCCAGCAGCCTTCCCTCAATCCACATGTCCCCCCTTTCAGATGACTATCATGTTTTTTCCCTTGCAAAACAAGACTTCCTATGGAGGAGGATGTGGAAGTTGAGTGGCTACTGGACTTCTTTTTTTTGAGAGATAGAAACGTTTTGCTGTTCATCCAAACAGCTTCATCGGTCTGAATACAGCTAGTGCAAATCCTCCATCTTATAGGCAGCTTTGACCTCTTGTCACCCTGGCCTGAATTGGGCTCATAAGATGAACAATGGCCTATTTAGGCTTCTTGATTTTCCCCAGAAGGTCTATAAAAGTTGATAGGATTTCTAGGGAGAGTCAAGAATCAGTAATCTGATGTGACAAAGAGGGAGAAAGAAGGACCAAGACAGAGTTCAACTGAGGCAGAAGAAGAGAAGAGTGGTGTTGAGGAGTGGATTGATGCACCTGAAAGAGCAAGTGTGGCCAATTCCCTACTAGTCTACATCTCTAACTGGTGAGCCTTCTCCAACTGAACCTAGCACTTTCTAAGCAGCAAAGGTTGAGTTCTTTGGTTCATATCTGAAGGACCTATGCCTCCTGTGCATTGGTCGGAAATAAATGCCAGCAGAACTTAGTGAGACACCAACTCCAAGGGTTACTTCAATTACCTGACCCAAATGAGATGGTGGAGACCTCAAAGACAGAGTAAGAGACTGTGTCAGGATTTGAAAGAAGGACATGATATATTGCAAGCTATTGCCATTTCTCTTTGTGTTTGGAATTTATTAACATTGGGAGGAAGTGGAGCTGCCTGAGACTGACTAGAGAAGTGTTTATGGGTCCAATGATCTCTTGTAAATAGCTGTACAAGAAAGGGTTTACTGGTTGTGAGTACTGCTAGATTTGCCTTATGAAGACCATCATGCCCAGTGGGCTTTTTGGTGTCAATTTACTGATGGACGGACTAAATGCCCTCCCACACAGTCAACTACCCTAGAAGCAGTTCTGATGTTTTTCTGGTCCCTTGCGTGTGCTGACTCTGTATAAGCACAAAGCTCTTCCCATGTGACATCACAAGGGTTTCTCCCCATAATCGCAGGTTCTGACTCTGTCATTTCAGAGAATGGGATGCTGTGGATTTTGTGAGTGCTATCTTTTGCACTACATTTCTTTCAGTGGACTGTACAATCAGATGCTCATGCAAGTATGCTTTCCAATTACAATATTGATTCATTGAGCGTTCTTAATCAGGCTAGAAAGAGGCAGAGCAAGGGGATCAGTTCAGGTGTCAGATCCACCATCACCCTTGTACTCTGGAGATCCATGCAAAAGCACAAAACTTCCCACCTGATTCTATACACAGCTGTTGCAACTGTCCTGCTTACAGGAAAGAGATGCCACTGTGTACACTGCCATCACCACTACAGGACGGAAAGATACAGTTGCCTTCTCCTCTCCTTCCTTCTTCTGGCTCTTCATGGAATTATGTCCAGTGCTGCGGCCACTTTTTGCAATCAAGGCAATGTCCTCACTCCCTTCCTCTGGCAACAGGGGGGGGCTGCTTCAAACTCATCCTCCCTTCTCTTTCCTCCTATTTCATCTTGTTATACTCTCCCCTTCCTGTTGCTGTAAGAGCTGATCCCTGTCCTTGGTGATGGGTGATAACAACCACCACAAGAATGCCAAGAGCAAGCATGTGAGGCTGGGACTCCTATTTTTAAAAATAATTATAAATCATCTGGCAACCAGACCCTTTGCCATGAATGAGTGAACCACATCACTGATAGGTGGATGACCAAAATAGAAAAAAACATAATATAAGAAAATAAGAACAGCCTTGCTTGAATAGGCCACAGGCCATCCAGTCAAGCATTCTGTTTCACACAGTGGCTCACCATTTGCTTCATTCCCAAGCAGATGTCTTTACTTGCTTATGATTCCCCGCAAATGGCATTGAGAGATATCCTGACTATCTCTCCAACCCAGAGGTTGTCCTTAGGTAGCCATTGTTCTCCATGAACTTGTCCAATCCTTTCTTAAAGCTGTCAAGGCTGACAGCTGTCACCACTTCTTCTGGCAGGGAGTTCCATAGACCAGTGATCCTCTGGGTGAAAAAGTACTTTCTCTTATTTGTTTGAGATCTAGCACCCAAAAGTTTCATGGAGTTCCCCCTAGCTCTAGTGTTGAGCAATATGGAAAATGGATTTTCCTTATCTAACTTGTCCACACCATGTATGATTTTATAAACTTCAGTTAGGTCAGATCTTAGGCGCCGTTGTTCAAGAGTGAAGAGGCCCATCCGTTGCAGCCTCAGATGGTAAGGAAGGTGTTCCAATGCCCTAATCATTCTAGTTGCCCTCCTCTGTACTTTTTCCATTTCCATAATATCCTGCTGGAGGTATGGTGACCAGAACTGTACACAATACGCCAGATGGGGCCTCACCATAAATTTATAAAGAGGCAAAATGACACTTGCTGACTTATTTTCTATACCCTTCCTAATGATCCCTAACATTGAGTTTGCTTTTTTACTGCTGCAGCACACTGGGTTGACACCTTAATTGACCTGTCCATCAGGACACCAAGGTCCTTTTCCTGGTTTGTTGCAGTGTTCAGACCCCATCAGTTTATAGATGTAATTGTTTTCCTCCCAACATGCATTACTCTGCACTTACTAATTTTGAAGTTCATTTGCCACTGGTTTGTCCACTCCCCCAATGTCAAGAGATCCCTCTGGATCTCCTCACAATCTCTCTCAGTTTTTACTACCCTGTATAATTTATTGTTGTTGACAAATTTGACTATCTTGCTATTTACTTCTAAATCATTTATGAAGAGGCTGAAAAGCAGGGGTCCTAGTACTGAACCTTGGGGGACCCCACTCTTTATTGTCCTCTACTTGGACAAGTGTCCATTTAGTGCTACCATCTGTTTCCTGTCTCTTAGCCAGTTGCTGATCCAGGACAAGACTTGTCCCTTGATTCCATGACTGGCAAGTTTATTCAAAAGCTTTTGATGCAGGACCTTGTCAAAAGCCTTCTGAAAGTCCAGATAAACAATGTCAACTGGATCTCCCTTATCCACATGCTTGTTGACACTTTCAAAAAAATCCAACAGATTAGTGAGGCATGATTTGCCCTTGCAAGCCATGTTGGCTCTCCTTCAGAAGCACCTTCTCTTTATGTGCCTATTAATTTTATCTTTTAGAAAGATTTCCATCACTTTACCTGGGATACATGTCAAACTGACCAGTCAGTAATTTCCTGGATCACCTCTGGATCCTTTTTTGAAGATTGGTGTTACATTCACTAGCTTCCAGTCATCAGGCACAATACCTGATTTGAGCGAAGATTATATATTTTAGCTTGGACCTCGGTAATTTCATCTTTAAGTTCCTTGAGAACTCATGGATGGATGCCATCTGGCCCTGGCATCCCGTTTGCTCCTTCCTGTCCTTCCTGTACAATTTGTAGCCTGGGATAACTGTATCCCATTGGTTATCATCTGTCCACCAGGTTTCAGTGATGCCAATAATATCAATATTTTTAGCTATTGTTAAGTATTCCAGC
The DNA here is from genome assembly GCA_023846285.1 of Phrynocephalus versicolor. Classification (NCBI taxonomy): domain Eukaryota; kingdom Metazoa; phylum Chordata; class Lepidosauria; order Squamata; family Agamidae; genus Phrynocephalus; species Phrynocephalus versicolor. Next base: position 56,503,475 of record JAHTLZ010000016.1, read on the forward strand.
ACCCCTATTTTGTTCCGGAGGCTTCTGGTCTATGCATACAAACATTTATATATGCTTTTCTGAGGCAGTCTTTTGAATCCATTTGCATCATTAGACTGCCTCTTGCATCTTCCTTAGTATTCAAGTAGACACTTTCCCGAACTGGATGCTGCACAGCTCATATCAGCTTCCCTCCAGTTATCAGTTTAAAAGCTGCTCTGCAGCCTTTTTGATGTTGAGTGTCAGCAATCCGGTCCTATCATGGTTCACATGCAACCCATCACTCCTGAACAGTTTTGGCTTGTCCCAAAATGTTCTCCAGTTCCTGACATATCTGAAGTCCTCCTCTTGACATTGCTTCATCCATGCATTGAGGCTTCTGAACTCTGAACTGCCTGGTGGGTCCTGCACAAGAACAGGCAGCACTTCTGAAAATGCTACCTTGGAATTTTAAAAGACACTTAAAATGGTGGATACCTCTAGTGATGCAGTAAGGCTCAGGTGCTTCTTAAGACTCCATATGACAATGTAGGACAGTGTCAGCCATTAATGCTAGTCCCAATCATGTCATCATCATCATCATCTGGATTTGGGCATGGAGGATGGAGTGCAAGTACAGTGAAATGACGTTGTAAACAAGCACAGCTTATGATGCTGCACAATGCCCTTCTAGATCATTCGGCTTATTTGTCAGCCCAAGCTTCAAGCTTCCTGGTTTGGGGGAACTTGAGAGAACATGCAAGTGACAAGAGATAGTACTCACTCCAGTTTTAAATCAGGAAGTTATTGGATAATTGAATATTCTATACAGTATAATATGCATATTTCCTAACAGCACTTTGTGGAAAATTAGAAATGCTGCTCTATCTATCTATCTATCTATCTATCTATCTATCTATCTATCTATCT
>JAHTLZ010000016.1:56504372-56519955 GCA_023846285.1 Phrynocephalus versicolor
TATCTATCTATCTATCTATCTATCTATCTATCTATCTATCTATCTATTTTTACCTTAACAGATACACGATTCACTGTCCTCTGTGCCAATTACTCTTTTCAATCTACTTCATATTTTCTGAAATTTTCTATTAAGATTTCTTCTGGACAAACACTCTCTCAGGATGACGGATGCTGTCATGAACATTACAGAAACGTCTAAATTTAATGTGGCCACCACTGAGTTCTTTTTCCACAGTTACTGTAAAGGTGACAAATCCATTGTGATTAATTTAGTGCTTGCATTTCAATACCCACATAAAAAGATCAGTTAGTGAGATATAGCCATCCCAAGAAAGAAATTCTGCAGCAGTTACAAATTGACTTTTTATGGAGAAAATAAGACTATTTCTAACCTATGGCACTGATATTATATTTTGTTAATATTTCATGAAATAAAAGTCCTCCCATTAGAGGTGGCAAATGGCTTTATAATTATAGCACTTTGCAGAGCAGAATGACTTCTCCATTTTGCGGAAAAAGGACAAAATGCAATTTCATTACCAGCCAGCCAGTGTCATTCCATATTTCTAAAGACTCCAGAGATTGCTGTTCACTGCTCTTCCCTCACTCCTTTTTCTTCAGCTATTCATACAATTATTTAAAGAGAAGTTAGTGTACAATCTTAGTTGTGCACATCACTAATTACAATATTTTTGTTGCATGCTATGTTTTTAAAAGAGATCATAGCACTTCTGAGGAGCAGTCCTGCAAATGTCTTTCCTGAAGAATGTAACTAAAAAGGCCCCAACAGCCAATTTTTTTTGGGGGGGGATTTAACCTGGATTCAGGTGGAAGCATGGACCACAAGGTGGGTTTCCTTTATCACTTTGCTGCTGCAGTTTCCTACTCTAGCCACTTTCATATAATGGTTTTACAAATAAGTGCTTTTAAGGGGAAACCACAGTTTTATAGCCTCTTTTTATGGGGAAAGTGGATTGGGCAGGTCATTTGAAGCAGAAAACCACTGAGATGGAAGAAAGGTTTAAACACCCTGTCCTACTATCACTTTTATGTTTTAATACAGTTCTTTTCTGAAGTTGCATTTCATTTAAAATATGGCCATTGAGGATCTGTTGTATATATTTGCGTATAACATATAATTAGACTTCTGAGGAAACTGTGCCGCACGGTATTTCTCCAATATGTTAATGAAAGTTCACTACTTTTTATTAGTTGCTGCTGGTACATTAGAAAAACCTTTTAATTCATACATTAATGTAATGGGTGTTGCTGAAAGCCTCCCACAAATTAACAAAATAGTTATAATACTTGCACATCTTATATTCTAGAGCTTATAAAATAAACCAAGCTCATTTAGTTGACTTGCCTTTGCCTTGGGCATGGGGTTATGCTACAGTAGGACCCTCTCATGCACTGATTCATTATCCACTGATTCAGTTATCCATGGCTGGCAGTGGAAAACATTAAATAAATAATTCAGCAGCTGTAAAGCAAGCTACAGTACTGTCGTAAAAGCAAGCTGTAAAGCAAGCTGCTGTCACAAACTGCAGCCATAAAGCAAGCTACTGTCGCAAAACAGCAGCCGTAAAGCAAGCTATTATTATAAAACAGCAGTTTTGGGTTTCTTGGCATTTTCTCTTATCCACGGTTTTTGTTATCCAGGGGAAGGCCTGGAACCGATCCCCAGCGGATACTGGGGTCCTACTGTATTTATGTAAACATTTCTGGGGTGGTTTCACACCCTCAGTATGCATCGTTCACACAGCTACATGCAAATACACACAAGAAGACTATGCTGAAAGATGTAGGGTTTGTCTACACATAGCAATTGGAGAGGGGTGGGATCTATTAAACATGGTTGCTTGGACGTCTGGTATGCTATTTGTTGTGATCCTCAAGTAATCCTATTTGATCTGAAGCAGACTGCTGTCTATTTGCTAGTATCCTGAAGTAGCTTAAGAAAAAAAAAACCACTTCAGGATATTGGCAAATTAAATGCCTCTCAGTTCTGTGGAGTGGCCAAGGAAGTGAAAATACAATGTAACTATGTATTCCAACAGCAAATATGTGCTGCATCACATAAAATACAGCACTATACCTACTTAATGCTGTATTTTAAGGAAAGGGGGGGGGAATAAATGAATTGGAATATACACACATGCAAAACTGGTAAGGAATAAATTGATACATCACTGCTAAAATTTAAGACAACCTTCTTGACAAAGGGAAAATAAACCAGAAATCAACCACTGGCAGAAAACACGAATCAATCTTGGCCTTGCATGGCATGCTTAAGAATTTATGAAGCAATCTAAGAAACCACCATGTTGATGTAACTGGGATTATTCTGCCAGGTGTGATCAGAAACAACAAACCATACCCTTTAGTACCTTATGTGCAACAGGAAGGAACACTCTTTTGAAACCAATATTTTGAGGGGTAAAAAGCATTAATTGTCAGGAGTCATGACCCTCCTAATGCTTGCTCCAAGTAATGAGTCTGTGTTCAAAGGACAGTCTTCAAAGAAGGCTACAATATATGAAAAGTCATTCCTAGCAGTTGCAATGTTTGCATACTTTGGAATACACATAATTTTATAATGGTAATTAGCCCAGCTCTGTGCTTTGTATTAAACAAATTGTCTCCATATGTTGCTGATGTTGGTACGTATCATTCCGCATTCAGTTTTCAATGTTAGCCAGATACTATTTCTAGCTCTTGAAACATATTCAAATGTGAGTACCTACTGGTCTTTGGAAAGAAACCTCACTCCTCGTGGCCTCATCCAGACTTTGCATCCTGCATTTAGACATGGAAGTAGATCTATATGTGTCTAAAAACCAGATTGCATGACATGTGGTAAGTTCTGCAACAACTTCCTTATTGTGTATCTGAGAAGAGGAACAAGAAGAGGAAACAACTACTGCCATTTTTCTCTTCTAGGCGTTTTTCCACTTAAAATTATCCTCAAACTGCTTTGTTACCTGTGGATGAAAAAGGTCTAATACCTATGGATATTTACAGGGTATTGTTCATTTTGTACCATCACGTCACTTCTGACTCATGGTAAATCTAAGATTGTATGTACAATGCTCATGGGGTGGTTTCCATGGCTCAGCCAGGATTTGATTCAGAACTACACTACTCTGGCTTTATTCTAGGACAGTGATAGCGAACTTATGGCATGGGTGCCAAAGGTGGCACTCGGAGCCCTTTCTGTGGGCACTCAACATCGCCCCTTCATAGCCACCTGTATACAGGTTCAATTACTTTATTGGCACTTTGCAAAAAATTAGTGGGTTTTGAATTGCAGTTTGGGCACTCGGTCTCTAAAAGGTTCGCCATCACTGTTCTAGGATATGAATACAGTACTTATCTAAAATTGATACAACAAAGAGTGTTAAGCAGGTATTCTTTTTTTCCTCCTCTTTCCGACATCCCCACAACTGCCATTTGTCCACTCAAGCATTTATTCTTTCTGTCCATTTTTTTTAAAAATCGTTTGAAGATGTTTACATCTGTCTCTTTGGTAATGTCATGTCTGGTCCCCTGCAAATATGAAATACATTATGTTAAACACTTCTGATTCAATTATGTGCTCTAAAGTGTAGATCATGTGCTTATGCATAGCACATCATGGTTAGTTAAATGAGGAGAAAAACGTTGTGTGTCATAATTTCAAAAGTCATGGACTTTGAGAAAGAGCATGCCACATAAGAACATAAGAACATAAGAACATAAGAAGAGCCATGCTGGATCAGGCCAAAGGCCCATCTAGTCCAGCTTCCTGTATCTCACAGTGGCCCCACCAGATGTGTCTGGGAGCGCATAAGACTAGATATCTGTCTCCTGATACTACTCCCCTGCATCTGGTCCTTGAGGTACCCCGGTTTTAAGCTTGGAGTTGATATATCTCCCTCATGGTTTGTAACCTGTGATGAACTTTTCCTCCAGGAATCTGTCCAACCCCCTCTTGAAGGCATCCAGGCCAGATGCCATCACCACATCCCGTGGCAAGGAGTTCCACAGACTAACAACGCGCTGGGTGAAAAAATATTTTCTTTTGTCTGTTCTTACTCTCCCAGCCCTCAATTTGAGTGGATGTCCCCTAGTTCTGGTATTTTGTGAGAGGGAGAAGAGCTCCCTCTATCCACTTTACTCATGTCCTGCATTATTTTGTACGTTTCAATCATATCCCCCCTCAGGCACCATTTTTCCAGACTAAAGAGCCCCAAACGTTTTAGCCTTTCCTCATAAGGGAGGTCTCCCAGCCCAGTAATCATTTTAGTCACTCTCTTCTGTACCTTTTCCAGTTCCACTATGTCTTTTTTGAGGTGCGGAGACCAGAATTGTACACAATACTCCAGGTGGGGCCTTACTATCATTTTGTATAATGGTATTATAATGTTGGCTGTTTTATTTTCAGTCCCCTTTTTGATAATTCCTAGCATGGAATTGGCCTTCTTCACCACTGCCATACATTGGGTAGACACCTTCATGGAGCTGTCCACCAACACACCAAGATCTCTTTCCTTATCCATCACAGATAGCTCAGAGCCCATGAGTTGATAGATAAAGTTTGGATGTTTTGCCCCAATATGCATTACTTTACATTTGGCTATATTGAAACACATTTGTCATTTGGCAGCCCATTCCCCCAGTTTGGAGAGATCCTTCTGGAGCTCTTCACAATCTTTTCTGTTTTTGACCGCACGGAAGAGTTTCGTGTCATCCGCAAACTTCGCCACCTCACTGCTTATCCCTGTCTCCAGGTCATTTATGAATAGATTGAAAAGCACAGGTCCCAGGACAGAGCCCTGGGGCACACCGCTTTTCACCTCTCTCCATTGTGAAAATTTCCCATTGACACCTACTCTTTGTTTCCTGGATCTCAACCAGTTCTCAATCCATAAGAGGACCTGCCCTCTTATCCTTTGGCTGTGCAATTTTCTCAGCAGCCTTTCTTGGGGGACTGTGTCAAAAGCCTTCTGAAAATCCAGATAGACGATATCCACCAGTTCACCCAAATCCACATGCCGGTTGACCTTTTCACAGAATTCTAAAAGGTTTGTAAAGCAAGACTTACCCTTGCAGAAGCCATGCTGATTTTCTCTCAGCAAGGTTTGTTCTTCTATGTGTTTTAAGATTTTCTCTTGGATGAGGCTTTCCACCATTTTTCCTGGGACAGACGTAAAGCAAACAGGCCTGTAGTTTCCAGGGTCCTTCCTTTTTTAAAAATTGGTGTGACATTTGCTATCCTCCAGTCCTCCGGCACTGTGGCCATTTTAAGAGACAGGTTGCATATTACCGTTAAGAGATCCGCAATTTCATTTCTCAGTTCCCTAGTAACCCTTGGATGGATGCCATCTGGGCCTGGTGACTTGTTGATCTTTAATTTGTCAATTAGTCCTAAAACATCATCTCTTTTAACCTGTATTTGATTTAATTCTTTATTCAAGAGGGGCCCTTCAGGCAGCCACTTCTTCTTTCGAACTAGGTTTATCCTGGAATCTAAACATGTATATTGAACGCACTGGCTATTACCACATTGGGATTGTAATACAGTGGACCCTCATATTACAAACGGTTTGTATAGCATAAAATCTGTACAACATAAAAAATTCTGGAGAGAGGGGAAATTTGCTCAACAGAATCACCTATGGGGTGAATCCGTATAACATAAAAATGGTTGCAATTAGGGATTACTCTATTTTCAATGCATTCCTATGAGAAATTTGTACAAAGGAAAATTTGCTTAACAGAATTTCATTTGGAACAAATTAATTCCTTTACACAAGGTACCACTTGTACCTGTTAGACTGGGGAAGGGGCTTAGAATGGACTTCAGCTTTCATACAATTATTTTTTCAATTTTGTTTGCATATTTGTGTTATTTTCTTGGAAGTTGTCCAGAGTAGTAGCTTGTCCATTAGATGGGTGGAGTAAAAGTTAAATAAAGAAATTATCAACAATGGTTAGGTCTGGCACCATACATACAAGCCAAAATGAGGCATAGGAAGTCTTCAACTTGCAAATTTCCTCCTGTCCTTTCCACCTGTCATGTGATTTCTTTCAGAAGCACCACAATAGAAGTCATAAATATGAAAATTATGTGATATCAAGAGCATTTTGGGAAGCTAGCTTCAAATCGTCCACACTACATGTTGAGGGGCATACAGTACACTATTTGGTATGAAGTCGCTTGTTCTTTTCCACACTCACAAAGAACAGTGCAGAAACACCATTTTCTTAGGTTCACCTTGGTTATCCCAACTCCGTTCTATTATTTATTTAGATTTTTATACCATGCCATGTAGCCCCAAAGGCTACTCTGGGCATTTGTCAACACAGAGACAATCTATAGCTATCATGTGACTTCCAGATAACCCAGTTCTCTGCGTTACTGGGAGCTAGGGTTTCTGGTGGTTCTCTCTATTTTAAGTGGTGGATAGTTTTTTTCTTTCCATATTATAATCCTGGCATTTCTTCTGTTTCTTTAGGATTTATGGAGGTTCTTTTTAAATAATTACATTTTTGACAGGGACGAATTGGTAGCCAAAGAGTGAATGGATGCACATTTGGTATTGATGGTTTGATATAGATGTTTTGAATTTTTCACTACTAGGTGCTCTACCTCTCCATATGTCATGGGAGAAACATCTGGTTTTTATTTCATTTTATCAGTAGGGGTTGGCTTTGGGTACCCACTAATGATTCTATGACTTCCATTGAGTTCCTGAGTTTTTCCATGGACTGAACAACACTACACCAGGCTGGTGTATTCATCTGTAGAGTATTATTGGGCCAAGGCTGTAGTCCTTAGTGTTTGTGACTGTGTGCCCCAACTGATTCTTGATAACCTTTGATGAATATTGTTCCTTGCACATATTTGTTTCTTATAGGTCAACAACTATAAGTAACTGTAAGTAACTATAACCAAAGTAACAACTAGGTGTTTATAATTTATGGATAAAATATCTAGTAGTTGAACATCTTTTCAAGATAACCTGGCATTTCTGAATTTTTGAGATGCCTGCTTATTTATCAGATGTATGACATGCATTTTAGTCCTACCAGGGCTAGTTTAAAGTTGGATTTTATTACAATATGCGCTAGATTCTTTGGATGCACCTGTTACAAGATGTTCTACCTTATAAAAAACTGAGCAGCAAGTGTGAAATTGTCAGCATAAATAAAAGTTATGCTGCTTTGAGGATTGAGGCTGATAGTTTGTGTAGATGTGAAACAGTATTGGAGCCACTATGAAGCCCTGGAGCAGACTATTGCTTTTAAGTCCTCTGTCACCTTAGCTTGTCATGTTGTCTGGGAGTTAACTCTGACTTTGATTGGTTTCAAAGAAGAAAACCTTCATTTCTGAAGCTGGGTTATTGATACTAACCATAATCAGGATTAATCATCCTTATTTACCTATTGCTTTATTATTTATTTATGCATTTATTTAAACATATCTAGTCCATGTTCTATCATAGGATCTCAAGGCAGGTAAAAAACCCTCTATAAAACATTTTAAAAACATAAGATATTTAAATCGATTTAGAATCAACAACACAAAAGAGAAACACTCATGTATTAACCTTAAAATGATTGCATCAAAACCTGTGCAGGCCATGATTCTCAACCCCCAAAGGCTCAAATAAATTAGGACATCTTGTCTTGGCATCAAGATGAGGCCAGTGTTGATGCCAACTGGACCTCCAGGGTCACAGGAATGGGATGAAGAAATGTTTTTTTAAAAAATAAACAATAAACAAATAACTGTATTTGGCAAAGTGGAGATACCATTGCTGACTGACACATACATTTAGGGCAGGTAGACACAAATTGCCTGGGCTTCCGTATCTGTTCTTCATGTAAAATCAAACCACAGAATTTAGCAGGGTCAGCAGCCTCTAATCACTATGTACTTGATGATAAAATTAGAGCATGGAAATGTTGTTTATTTGGGACACACCTGACTGTACTCAGCCTGTAAAACTAACTTTTTTGAGCTCTGGATACAAAGTGCAGAAATCACCATCCAATCATGAATGGCATGTGCAATAATGTTGGACCAGGAGAACCTATTACATTCTGACCAAGGTTTACATCAATATCAATATAAAGTTTATTATCTTGGCTACAAGCCATCACAACCAAAGATTACAGAGAGGAGGAAGCAGATAAAACAATAATGGCATAGAATAAAGTAGAAAAGAAGAAGAAGCCATATTGGTGAGGGTCTCCGGATTTGACCTCTCTTGCCAGGGAGGAGGGCGTAGAGGAGAGCATTGATACCACCTCATATCAGGGAGCCCCCTACACAGCTTACCACAATCGTTCTCAGGAAGTTGGCATAATTTTTTATGGTGGCTTTGGCAAACCTAGCAACTCTAGAGGTTATGCGTGAGTTGCAGTCTGGATGTTTCCTAGATTAAAGACTGGCTCTTGGGTTATGATAAAGCTGGCAATTTAATAGATAGCGAGCCACATCCTCTATCTCCCCTGCACCACAAATAAAAAGTCTTTGAGGCCTTGGTACATTTATATACCTTCCATCCAGGACAGCAGTTGGCTTCATTTGGAAGTGGAGTTCTGTAAAGGCTGTCCTCAAAGAGGGAATAATGAGTGAATGTAAATAGTGTGCCCCTGAATGATTGTTTTTCCAGAGATGGTACCAGTGAGAGAAGGCTGAAGAAAAAATTAGGGCAAGGTCCTGATCCTTCTTCTGTTTAGATATCCACTCCCTTGGAATACTTTTGACTCCTACAAACACATAAATGTCAGTGGATCGGGATTTAGACTTCAAAAGGTTTTGTAACCAAATGGTCCATCCACCACTCTTTCACTGCTCCATCAGACAATGTTTAGGGAGTCGATGGTTGGGCATGCCCATTAATCCCTTATAATAAGAGAATATGGATACCTGTAGAGTTGCCCTAGCTTTAATGGAGAACATGTCTGTTTATGGTCTTAGGAAGGCTGCTGGGGTCCCCTGCGGGGCTGCCAGGATGTGCCCCAGGAATTTATTCCGTTCTACTTCAAGGGTATGCAGGTTGTTTGGGTCCGAACCCCAGATCTCGATTCCATATTGTATTTGTGTAATCACCCTTCCTGAGAAGACCTTTAAAGCTGGGGATACCAAGTTGCTGCCCTTGGAGAGCATGGCTAGTTTTCTGAGCTGAGATTTTAATGTCCAGTACCTGCTTCTCTCATCAAAATGCACTCCCAAATACTTGAAGGTGTGAACTTGTTCTATCCTGTCCTCACCAATACTCTAGTTAAATTGGGGGCGGTGGCGGTGGCGGTGGCGGGGGGGGGAATGTCTTCCAGAAAGGCTTACATCTTTGCTTATTAATTCTCTTAAACTGGTTTTGAAAGCTAGTTCACATTTACCCACAGTAGTGTATAGGTTGCTTTACTGTTGCTTCTTCTGACACCTGCCTACTGAAAGGTACAGAAGCAGAGAATGTGGCCACGTTCCTTGCCGGAAGTGTCATCTGGCATCATAAAATTAGGCATGCCAGATCAGCTGCTACCAGGGAAAAGGCTGCATCTGTGGGTGCATTTTGCCTATGGTCAAAGATAATTCTGAAAGGAACATTTCAGTATTTCATCCTCTGCAGGTAATGCCACCATGAGTAACAGCCTGAGTTCCCCGACGTCTTTAGTAAGAAGCCATAAGAGCTGGTTTTTAAATCATTTATTTATAATTGTAGAATTACAGCTGGATAAAACACATATATGGGATCATTAATTATTCTTCTGTATTAAAAAGCTGATTTACAGTATATATCTAATAACAAGTGGCTATACATTAGAAACAAGTTCCATTTCCTTCCATGTCTTCTTAAATGCTGTCTGTTGAGCCATTTTTAAATATACTTTATCATGTGCCCTTGTTAATTAGAGCTTTCAAATATCTTGCAAAAGTCATTACAGAAGCTAGAGTTAGATTCACTAGTAACTCATACCAGCTATCAGAAATGTCTGTCCAGCAGACATATGGCAGCCCTTACCTCCCCAAGGGTCCTGACCACATCATCAAGTTGCTGAAACGGAAACTCGCCCATTAACACAGGGCCTGCCATGGCCAAGGTTACATTCACAGGGCCCGTATCAGCTGCAGCATCCAAGTCAAACTGGACCTGAGCAATTTTGCCTGCACATTCTTCACAGTGAGCTAAAGTGTGCTCTACGTTGTCCTCCTAGGGGCTATCACATCCCAGGCCTTTGACTATTTGTAAAAGCTCCACTGGGCACTTCTGTGATGGTAAATCTATAACTTTCTAGTTATGACATAGATATAACTTTCTAGATATAACTGTATTACTTTCACTGGTATTTTCATGTCACAATGCAGTGTAATGTCTTACCTGGAGGAAAAGTCCATCACAGGTTACAAACCATGAGGGAGATGTGTAATCTCCAGGCTTAAAACTGGGATACTTCAAGGGCCAGATACAGGGGAGTGGTTGCAGAAGACAGATATCTAGTCTCGTGCGCTCCCAGATGCATCTGGTGGGGCCACTGTGAGATACCGGAAGCTGGACTAGATGGGCCGTTGGTCTGATCCAGCATGGCTTTTCTTATGTTCTTACCTTTCTTTTGTTCTCTGAATAACACAATAGCTGAATTACCCAAATGGGGATTGGCTTTAGTCTGATAGCCTGAAGAAGGCTACCATGCATTATTCTCAAACTCTTCCTTAAATGACAGGATGTTAGACCGACAGCTGCTTACTTGTTTCTGTTTGCCAGTTATGATGCCCTCGTAATACACTGGCTGAAATCCAGTTGTAAATCATAATTACGGTAGGCCCACTGAATTAAACTGAATTTATGGAAGAGATGACTCACAGATCCCCACTGATTTCACTAGCTGTGACTTATTATTGGAATCCATTCACTATTCACTGAAAGAATTTTCCCACATCCATGGATTTTGCCCTGGGGGGAGAGTCAAGTGAGGCGATGACATTATTTTGATGCAACAATTCCAGGCCAGGGTCTTGTTAACTACTCCAGGCAGCCTTTGTACATATAGTTTTCCTTAAAACATCTTTTAAAAATATCCTGTAATCTTATACGCAGGCCCACAGTAAGAATATGTAAAATATACAAGAATGTTGGAACAACTTTAGTCTATTCCAGCCTGTCAACTTCATGTACTCAGTCAAGCCTATTCAACAGTGGGTGGTGTGTGTGTGTTTGTGTGTGTGTGTGTGCGCGCGCACACACACTTACCATTGTATTCTGAATTCCTGCATTTTAAAGCTTGCTCGTGCATTCATTCAGCACAAGGCTAATACAATTTCAGGAAGTGAAGTACATGGCCAAGGTCAGGAGCCAGCTCTTTACAAGCACTTACCAATAGCTTGTCTTCAACAATACATTTGTGGTGTGGGGAGGGCGCAAGAACAGCACACATTCCTTGCAAGCAACACCACCTGTATTTAGTTATTTTAACCCTTTTATATCAGGGGATTAGGTCTTTGAAGCCAGGCTAGATTGTGAATATAGGCACAATTTGTTTGTTAGCAGGTGTCCCCCTAATCAAATTCAGAGGGACAGCAAAAGAGCCCCATAGCCTCTTCAAGACAAAGGCACACACGACAGCACAGGATGTGATGGACTCGGGCCCACTTTGTCCAGTGCAATATGTGTACTGATGTCCACATACTTAGGACAGGATGGTTTCAATTAAACTCTGTTCTTGTGATTATATCATACATAAATTGAGGATTTTTGCACCCAAATGGTCAGCTGATGAGCCATCTACATTCATACCACACACTTTGCAGTTGCAAAGGATGTAATTCTACAATCAACTCAGCACAATTTTGCCCCAGCTGTTCCTACCAAAGTTGTTTGTTCTATTTTAATCAAGCAACAATCCAAAGAAAGACATTTCAAAAGGCAGCCGGGGGTGGGGAGTGTCCACACTGAAAGCATTCCACTTCTGGTGCACCAAATTGGTTGTTTATTTTCCTAGACTCTGAGCCACTTTTGCATGTTAACTTTACAAACATGAAACAGTTCTGTACTCTCTGCGCGTAAATGACATCAGTCATCTTCCTTTGCTGTTCATGTTTATATTCCTGTAGATTATTTTTCATTGCATGTTCCTGTTTGTATGGCAGCATTGGGTAATAATCACTACTTCTATTTCAAATGTCTTTGTTAGGATTATTGGATAGTTATGCTCACAGAGTCCCTAGCGCCCAACCTATGGCCACTGGAGAAGAGTTACCACACTAGTATTGGTTGTAAGGCAATAAAAAAACTTATTACTAATTAGGCATTAATTGTTAATAACCACCACCACCACCACCATCACCACCACCACCGTTGTTGTTGTTGTTGTCCTCCTCCTCCTCCTCCTCATCTTAGAACTGCAGAGTTAGAAGGGGCCCTATCAATTATCAAGTCCAGCCCCTACCAAGGAGGCATGTTGGGGAATTGAAGTTCCAGCCTCTGGCTCCACAGACAGAGGCTTAAATCATTGAGTTATTTATGGATAGCGGAAGGCTGTAACTGAGCAAAGTTCTGGTTTGGAATACAGTATTCCTTTTCCTCCTTGAGGATTCCCCAAGGGGATTAACTAAACAGCCCTGTCTGGGACAGTGGTCTCTGCAGGACCACAACTAGAGCCTGTGTCAAGACATGGATTCCACACACACCCCGATGTGTGTGTGGGGGGGGGGTAGGGGCGTGAATAGTACAAAGTACAAATACTATTTTGTCATTTTGGTGCCCCCCCAGTACTGCACCTAGGGCCCCCTAGTTGTGGCCCAGCTCCCCCCCCCCAGTTGCAGCCCTGGGTCTCTAGAACTGAGAAAACTGGTTCCTATGGGGATTCAGGCTTTAAGAGCATAGATCCGGGGGGTCTCAGATGTTTTTGATCAAGGGCTTCTGGTCTAAGAGGTTGGATTCAGGCTGAAGACTAGTAGTGATAGTTATAAGGTCTCTGTTGGTCTCCAATGATGGTGCCGCTCATGACAAATCCCACCCCCACCCCCAATTTACTTCAGATTCAGAGTCAAGAGCACGTGTTTTGCATGCCAAACATCTTAGATTAAGTTTCTGTGATGGGGAGCAAGCTTCAGTTTAAAACCCTGGGAAGGGCTCGTGTGCCCCTGTGCACCCAAGTGATAGTACCACTCTATTCTGCTCTGGTCAGACCACACCTGGAGTACTGTGTCCAGTTCTGTGCGCCTCAATTTAAAAAGGATGTTGACAACCTTGAGCGGGTACAGAGGAGGGCAACCGGGATGGTTAAAGGTCTGTCTTATGGAGAGTGGCTTAGGGAGCTGGGAATGTTTAGGCTTACAGAACGAAGGCTGAGAGGGGATAGGATAGCTATGTTTAAATATTTGAAAGGATGTCATATTGAAGAGGGAACAAGTTTGTTTTACATGGTTTCAAAGACTAGGACTCGGAGCAATGGTTTCAAACTACAGGAAAACAGATTCGATTTTAACATTAGGAAGAACTTCATGATGGTTAGAGCTGTTCAGCAGTGGAATATGCTGCCACGGAGGGTGGTTGAGTCTCCTTCTTTGGAGGTTTTAAGCAGAGGCTGGATGGACATCTGTCAGAAATATTGTGAGGGGGTTCCTGCATGGCAGGGGGTTGGACTAGATGGTCCTTGAGGTCTCTTCCAACTCTATGATTCTATGATTCTATGATTCTTTGATTTCTATAAGTGGAGTTTGTACAGAAGACTGTCTGGCTGCGTTCCACCCAAACACCCACGGAAACTTTGCCTAAAGGAGATAAGGTAAAACATAGAATATGTGTTGAGTTCCTGCACATGATGAAAATCAGCTGTGCCACTAACATTCAGTTCATCTCTCCCAGAAGTGAAATAAAAAATAAAAATAAAATGAAGTGATGCAGTGGAAAACTATATAATTAGAAATCTTCCTGACCAAAGCAGGCTAGCAGCATTTTTCTTAGAAGCACATATTATCAAAGGAAGGAAAATATTACTTGCATATATTGGTGCTGGCTGCCAGCAAAAGGGAAAAAAAGGGTTTGAACATTGCTGGAGAAAGCGATAACTGTGCATAACTAAATGTGATATGACTGCATAAAAGAAACAAGAAAGCATTTGAGAAGCATCTGAATCTTAAATTTCCCTGTGAAGTAAATTCAAAATACAAATAGAATATATAGTGCTCTGCTTGCACTGTAATTTGTCAACTGTTGAGAAAATTGGCATGTCTTTTCTGCTGATTTATTGGTTAATCCCAGCAATTCATTGTGGAAAAGGCCAACCATGAATTACAATGCAGCAGGAAAAAAATTAAGTTCTGCATTTTAAAAGTGCTTAACTACATGGCCCTTTGGAACAACTTAGAAAGTAATTGCTGTATACTGCTTGCTGCAGCACCTTCTGTGCATGCCAAGTGTTACCTGTGAAACAGATACAAATGGTTGTGGCTAGGTGGAAGTACACGAGATTTTCAGATGTGTGACTGAGCAGGGACACTGCATGTCCCAAACATGGTAGTGGATGTTAACATAACATAAGACGAGCCATGCTGGATCAGACCAAAGGCCCATCTAGTCCAGCTTCCTGTAATCTTACAGTGGCTCCACCAAATGTGTCCGGGAGCACATGAAACTAGATATCTGTCTCCTGAGACCACTCCCCTGCATCTGGGCCTTGAAGTACCCTGGTTTTAAACCTGGATATTAAAAATCTCCATCATGGTTTGTAACCTGTGATGGACTTTTCCTCCAGGAATCTGTCCAATCCCCTTTTGAAGGCATCCAGGCCAGATGCCATCACCACATCCTGTGGCAGGGAGTTCCACAGACTAACAACGCGCTGGGTAAAAATATATACCATACCTCGATGGGTTCTCCCTGAGAACAGTTGTGCAGGCCCTCATGATTTCGAGGATAGACTACTGCAACGCACTCTACGTGGGGTTGCCCTTGACCCTTGTCCAGAGACTCCAGCGGGTACAAAATGCGGCAGCCAAACTGGTGGTGGGTGCTCGCAAATACGACCATATCACCCCAGTCCTGGCGCGCCTGCATTGGTTGCCCGTTGCTCTCCGGATAAGGTTCAAGGTCTTGGTTTTGGTTTTCAAAACCCTCCACGGCTTGGGACCTGAACACCTGGTGGAGCGTATCTCCCAGAGATCAACTGAGGCCAGACCTACTCGATTGTCACGGGTGTGCTCACTCAGGGTGGCCACTCCTAGGGAGGCACGGAAGTCGGTAACCCACAGCCAGGCCTTCTTGGTTGTTGGTCCCTCCCTATGGAATCAACTTCTGAGTGAGCTGTGCCTTGCAGAGTCCCTGCCCGCCTTCAAAAAAGCATTAAAAACTTTGCTTTTCAAGGAGGTGTATGGTGACCTTATTTCTGTTTAATTTTTCTCTCTCTCTGATCCGCTGCTCTCTGCTGAGGGTTTTCCCTCTCTTGCCCTCTCCTTCCTTTGTTATTGCTGTTTTTAGCTGTTTTTAACTGGAAACCGCCCTGAGTTCCTTTATGGGAAAAGGATTGGTATAAAAGTGTATGAAATAAATAAATAAATAAATAAATAAATAAATAAATAAATAAATAAA
>JAHTLZ010000016.1:56523431-56560113 GCA_023846285.1 Phrynocephalus versicolor
CTATCTATCTATCTATCTATCTATCTATCTATCTATCTATCTATCTAGCAGCTGCTCCCCTGGCTGCCTTTCTATTTCTGGACACAATTCAAAGTGCTAGTTTTAGCCCATAAAATTCTTAACACCTTGGGTCCAAGCAGGGCTGGATTAAGACCCTTAGAGACCCTAAGCACTTAAAAGATTTTGGTGCTCTCCTATATACAGTAACCCCCTGCCATTTCGCAGTTCATGTACTGCGGTCCCACTATATTGTGGGACCAGAGTACATGCTGGGGCTCCAGCTGATTAGTGCTGGGGTATTTCCCCACCGCAGCACCAATCAGTTGGAGCACATCACCACCGCTTCCCGGGCTGCTGGAAGACTTTTTAAAAAGCTTGCTGCAGGTGCCATTCCTTCCCCAGCCAGCACCAATCAGCTGCTTGGCGCTGGCTTGGGGCCAGCACTGCTCTGCAATCTCTTTTGAAATGTATTGGCTCAATACGTTTCAATGGAGAAATGTTTCCCCATTGGAATGCATTGAGCCAATGTATTCCAATGGGGAAAAATATCTCCATTGAAATGCATCGAGCCAATGCATTTCAATAGAGATGCCTGGGACACCACTCCCCCCCCACTCCGGAGAAGATCCCGCAATGCCACCGGTGCGTGATGCTCCGAGATGTTTCGGGGCAGCGCATGCCGCCACTGGCGGGACGGCAGATCCCCCAATGCCACCAATGCGCACTGCTCCGAGATGTCTCAGGGCAGCACGCACCGCTGCTGCCAGAAGGTCGGACCCCCCCCCCACCACTGGCGCGCACTGCTCCAAGATGTCTTGGGGTAGCACGCGCCACCGCCTGCGGGAGGTCAGATCCCCCAATGCCACCGGCGCGTGCTGCTTCGAGAAGTCTCGGGTCAGCGCAGGTGAGTGGCGGTGGGGGATCTGATTGCCCACCGCCCCCCAGGCCCCATCCAACCCACATCCTCATATCATGGATTTTCAAGCATTGCGGGTCAGGTGGGTCCATAATCCCCGCGATAGGTGAAAAGAAAGAAGCCAGAAAACCAGCCTGAAGATGATGAGTGAGACCTCGTCGAAACGTCGCCAAAGTAACCAGATTTCTACACGGGAAGAAACCCGAATCCACCCTAACATGCATATATATATGTATATATATATATATATAAACAATAATGAACCATAAAATAATTTTTTATTTATCAAAATTAAACAAAACTTACAGTATCTGGAAGTTGAGTCATGGCAACTGGACTTCTTTTCTTGAGAGATTGAAACATTTCGCTGCTCATCCAAACAGCTTTGTTAGACTGAGGAAAGCTAGTTTTTATAGTTCACTTTGACCTCAGGTCAACCTAGTCTGAAATTGGCTCATAAGATGGACAATGACCTGAATAGGTTTGTTATGTGGACAACAGTCTCAATAGGCCTATTAGGTGGACAATGGCCTTGGGTGTGTGAAAGTCCCATCTTTAACCTTCCCAATACCCATTAAGTATGGATTGTTAGCTATGGCCTTGATGGTGGACGTGTGAAGTATTTTTGATTTGTCTGGGGATTGTTGAATTCACTGCCTGATGTTGATTTTGTATACTTCCACTTTATGTTTGAAAAGTTTTATCCTACTTTTTAAAATTGCAAAGTCTTTGATCAGATCTAAAACTAATCTTATGTAACACATCTGCTTCTGTGCTTAATAGATATAATACATTCAGCCTGCCTTGTTGCATTGCTGTTCTGATGGGATTTTTATTATACATCAACTGAGAAAATGAATGCTCAGCTGAGCAATCAGGGCCATGTAGGCCAGATCCTGACACAAAATTACAAATGTTAGCACCTGTATTGTTGGCACTCTGGACACTGAGTGAGCTACTAGCGCCCCTGCACAGTCTCATTCTCAGTGGACAACTGGCTGCATACAAAGTTTCCCCTGCTTTCATTTATGTGGTGGTGGTGGTGGTGGTGAGATCCCCCCCCCTTGATTTCATAACCCTTGGAGGAGGTCTAAACTCTTGGAGTGCTCTTGTTATCGTTGTATATATCTGTACATTTTTTCATTTAATGTGGGGAACCCTTTTTGCAGATCCTGGTTTAGCTGCACCATTTGCAGTATTGTACCATATGGCCCATGGACCATGGTAAATTCGGCTATGGAAAATTTCAGTGGTGCTAGTGGTTTTATTAGCAACATCTGATCCTTTTTAGTATTTATATGCTGGTTGTTTTTAGCTTCTAATGTTGTATTTTAATGATGTAATCTGCCTTGGGTCTTTCTTAAGGAAAAAGGCAGCGGGGAAAAGTTTAAATAAATGAATAAAGTCAGTCAATGAGTAATGGTGCTTGGCTTAAAATGGAACCAGAATCTTCTGATCTTCCCCTTGCAGTTGCTTTGAGGCAGAGCTCACCACTCTGAGGCACATGTATGGGCTTCCTCAAGTTTTTAAAACAAAAAAGGCCCACCATACCTGCTTGTGTGCACATGCGTGTGCGTGCGACAGTCAGTTTCACCACATTTTCCTCCCTTTTGCCTATTTTAATGTGAGTAACTTCCTTCTGAAACTAGAAGCGTAGAACCTGCAGCTCCAGACCTCTGATTCTGAAATTTGTCAGCAGATCTGCTGGGCCATAGTTAAGATTCTCCCTAACAAGACCAGTTTTAGTATGTTCACTTTTAACACAAAACTTTTCCGTGTGGTAAATACCAGAGAAGATTGTGAAGAGCTCCAGAAGGATCTCTCCAAACTTGGGGAGTGGGCTGAGAAATGGCAAATGCGTTTTAATGTAACCAAATGTAAAGTAATGCATATTGGGGCAAAAAACCCAAACTTCGTTTATCAACTCATGGGTTCTGAGTTATCCGTGACGGATCAGGAAAGAGATCTTGGTGTGTTGGTGGACAGCTCCATGAAGGTGTCTCCCCAATGTGTGGCAGCGGTGAAGAAGGCCAATTCCATGCTAGGGATTATCAAAAAGGGGATTGAAAATAAAACAGCCAACATTATAATGCCATTATACAAAACAATAGTAAGGCCCCACCTGGAGTATTGTGTACAATTCTGGTCACCGCATCTCAAGAAAGACATAGTGGAACTGGAAAAGGTGCAGAAGAGGGCGACTAAAATGATTAGTGGGCTGGGGCACCTCCCTTATGAAGAAAGGCTAAAACATTTGGGCCTCTTTAGTCTGGAAAAAAGGCGCTTGAGGGGGGATATGATTGAGACGTACAAAATAATGCAGGGTATGAGTAAAGTGGATAGAGGGAAGCTCTTCTCTCTCTCCCAAAATACCAGAACTAGGGGACATACACTCAAATTGAGGGCTGGGAGAGTAAGAACAGACAAAAGAAAATATTTTTTCACCCAGCGCGTTGTAAGTCTATGGAACTCCCTGCCACAGGATGTGGTGATGGCATCTGGCCTGGATGCCTTCAAAAGGGGATTGGACAGTTTCCTGGAGGAAAAGTCCATCACAGGTTACAAACCATGATGGAGATGTGGAGTCTCCAGGCTTTAAACCGGGTTACTTCAAGGGCCAGATGCAGGGGAGTGGTATCAGGAGACAGATATCTAGTCTCATGCACTCCCAAACACACCTGGTGGGGCCGCTGTGAGATACAGGAAGCTGGACTAGATGGGCCTTTGGCCTGATCCAGCATGGCTCTTCTTATGTTCTTATGTTCTTATGTTAACACTGCTTCAGTCTCTCAAGAAGCCTGCTCCGTACATTGCACTCCAGATATAACAAAGGCGAGTCAGGAGGAAAGGCCTCTAAAAGCAACAGGATGTGAATCTGCCACAAATAAATGCTTCAAGTGCTTTCAGTTGGGATTACAGCGTGGGCGACTAAATTCTGTAGGATTGAGGCCGTTGGCACCAAAATTCCATCAATTCATGCTGGGTGTATTACATCTGCAGTTGAATCTCAGTTTATTTTTCAGCCACCAGCATCAATATTGCAGAAGAGACGAGGAAGGGGCAGGGAGACTAGAGCTGCACAGATTCACTGCAGTAGACCAAAAGAGAAACACCCTAAATCGTAAATGAAAAACCAGGAAGAAGTCCGGCAGCTGGCAGGAACCCAGCACATGCATCCAAGTAATATAAATGGTAACCTCAACACCTAAATTCTTAAGAAAAATCTGACATCTTTGTTAATTTGAAAAACAAAAACTGGCAGCATAAAGGAGTGTCTGATTCCCGCAGAGAGCTCAAACAAACCCTTGTAGAAGCCAGGAGCCCTTTAGGAGTAGGCCACTGAAGAAATAATCAGAGGTACCAGGTTTTTCTACCCTCTGAGAAAAGGCTTAAGACAGAAAGCATGTTGGGGGGGGGTCGCTTTTGACAGATGAAAGAACAAGTACAATTTTACTACAGTCCAAGATGTGTGCAAGAGCTAAGTAAATTGGTCCCAATCTACAAGTGTCCCAATGAATCCAATGGGAGTTACCCATGTACCCCAGGCAGGGGAGACTCAGCCATCCTGATGTTTTTGGATGGCAATTACTCATTCCTTGCCAATGGCTATGCTGGCTAAGGGTAATAATGAGAGGCTCAGTCCAAAAACTTCTAGAGAGCTGCATTTCCCCCACTCATAATATGCAGACTTATCTGGGAAGAGGTCCCTTTGAACTCCGGGGTTGCTTAATTCTGAGAAGACATGTAGAGCATTCCACTGCACATCTCCTGTATTTGCTTGGATTGCTGTTTGTTAGCAATCGGCTGAGTCTGGGTCATTCTTCCAAGAGCAGATGGCAAAAGTGAACAGAGTGGGAAGAAAAACCTGATCATATTACTGCTGTGTGGTATCACTGAAAGACATGCCAGTAGCAGGAGTGGGGGAGGAGGGATGTAAGTTGCAATGGATGCTTTATAACAGTCAGTGTTGGGGCATTGGGCTACATCAGTGCCACCTAGTGAAAAACTGCAGGCAATGAATTAGAGACCAACAATGCTTTGTAAATTCAAATTTACAAAGAAGAAAGGGTAAAATTTTCTTGTGAAATGTGATCCATGCTGGCTGGCCACATGGTATGCATAATGATTTATAGATGCACCCGCAAACATCACATGAACCACTTCTTTTATGTAATGCATGTAATAAATATGGCATGATTGAATGCAAATGTCAAATACATTTTCTGGTTCAGGTCCATGGCTGTGCCTGCTTCGTATTTTTCACAATTTACAAGAACAAAAACAGAGTGCTAACTTTACTGCTTGCACACCTCTTTTCCAAAGTGGCTCTCCAGCTTTCTTCTGATGTAATTCTTCGCTCCACCCCACTTGTTTATCAAGTCAGCTCCAGGAAACTAAACCCCAGGACCTGTAGTAAAAAAAAATGCTTTCCCAGCTCTGTTACCCAAGTATGTATAGTAATTGGGAGCAGGCAGGCCAAATATGTGTCTTGTTTGGATAGGAATTTAGCATTTTCAAGTGTGGGATTAGCCATTTGTTTATATTTTGTTCTTCATTTTTTTCGGTACCTTTTTCATGTGTCCTTGTTCTCCTCCTCCAAAGAGAGAGAAAAGAGACAAGGTGAGGAGGAGGTGTTCTCCCAGGGAATCCTCTGGAATGGCACAGAATATGTAGAGCAGAGATGTTCTAGAGAAGGAGATTAGAGTAAAGGAGGCAGAGCTGATGGGAATATTGATGTAACAGAATAAGGATTCGGCAATGATTTGTTTCTTCTGAGATGATTTGTTTCTTATGCCTGTCTTGGAACATTTACAGATATTATGGACAGGTTCTTTAGCCAAGTACTCATATGAAAGAAGTGATGCGAGTTCAGCTCTTTAGATAATTTGAGGTCTAACCCCCCCGTCAGGCCCATTCAAAAAGCAAAGCAAAAAGCAAAGTGTTCTGCTTATATATTACCACCCCATACTACTTCAAGTAGTCTCTGGACAGTTTACAGTTTAATAACAGTATGCAGGCTACACATCCCCCCCCCCCGCAAGGTGGGTACTCATTCTACTGACCTCAGAAGGATGGAAGGCTGAGTCAACCATGAGCCTGCTACCTGGGATCAACCCCTAGGTCGTGAGCACAGTTTTACCTGCAGTACAGGCATTTAACCACTGCGCCAACATGACCTATAATAAGGGATTCTGGGATTCAACGTTCATAACACTTGGAGAACCAGAGATGCATCATTGCTGCCCTAAGACTTGCCTTTTAAGGCCCCGGTCCCACGTCCCTTTAAAAGCAGTTTAAATTACTGTGTCTAAAAATGCCGTCCCCACAGCCACCGGGCTTTTTGAAAAAAGGAAAAAAAGAAAACCTGGTAATGCTCCCTTAAGCGAGGTTTCTAAAACTTACCCAAGAGGTAGGGAATTTTTTGCCTCACTTTGAAAATCCAGCTTTTAAGGAGGCAGACTCCGTGGGACCACGCAGATGATCTGGGTTTCTTTTTCTTTCTTTTTTCATAGCACCGACCGGCTGTTCCTGGGGCCGATCGGCTATGGTTTTTTTTTAATTTCCCTGCACATGAGAGCAACAGGAAGTTCCTCTAAGCATTAATTTCCCCCAGCCAAGTGGTCCGTTTTTTTAAAAATGCTAGCGCCACCTGCTGGCCAAGGGGGCTGAACTGCACTTTAAAATTAAAAAAAAAACCAGCTTTGGTCATGGGAACTCCTGTCCCACATATTAAATCACGTGATGGGACGAAGAGGAAAAGCCGGACTTTCAGAAGATCAGGATCGAAACCCAGGTGTGACCATGGCCTTAGAGTGCTGCCAGTGGGAAGATTTCAAAGGTGTCTAGAACAATACCACTTTACAACAGCCAATACCTCCATCAAAATGGGCTTGCTGTTTCCAGATATTGCCAACAGTGACCACAGAATTGGCATAACTACTTGAGGGTACTATAGTGGAGGAGCGTGCTTTGGGGGGGGGAAACAAATCATGTGGCTTTTGGAGAACTTGACATGCACTGCACAACAAACAGTAAAAAGAGTGCTCAGCATTGATTTTGTCATCTCAGAAAAAAAATCCTCCCAGGATGCTTGCTTATACCTATAAGTATGACTGCCTATTTTCTACTCATGGGTTGCCTTGTGTCAGCCTACAAATTTACAGAGACTACTTTTTGGTGCAGGCTGCCTAGATGCCCTAAGCACATCCGATCTCACCTGATTTCGGAAGCTAAGCAGGGTCGGCCCTGATTAGTACTTGGATGGGAGACCTCCAAGGAATCCCAGGTGCTATAGGTGCCTGGAGTAGGAACTGGCAAACCACTCCAGTATTCCTGCCAAGAAAACTCCATGGACATGGAGTCACGAAGAGTCGGTCACGAATGTAACGACACAACACACACACACACACTTTTTGGTGCTATCCTCAAACAACAGTTAGAAATCTTGGACCAGAGCCCTGCATCACCAGTGTATTATCTGAGGAAATCAGAACCCATGCACCATGCCTAGTTGTACCTATTATATTGAAAAGAATACCAACTGTATGTTCTGAAGTCTTCTTTATTTTATTTTGTTTTGTTTTATCTAAAACATTTTACTGTGCCTTTCTCCATAAGAATGACCCATGTGGGTGACATCCTTCAAAGACAATGTTTTTTAAAAGCCATAAGTATGCACATACTAAAAAGGTTCAAGTGCAATACACAGTAAAAGAAGGGAAATGGAAGCCATGGAAGTGATTACAGTGGAACCTTGACTTAAGTCATTAGTCTGTTCCGGAAGTCTAGACATTAAGTCAAACATGACTTAAGTCAAATGAACTTTTCCCATAGAAAGTAATGGAAAAGTGGATTAATCTGTTCCAGATGATGAAAAAGACCCCCGAAAACAGCAATTTAACACAAATTTGACTGGGATAGGAGATTCCTTCCAGGGATGTAAATGAAATGTCTCTTCAAAGGGAGGAGAAGGCAGTGGAATTATAGTCCACAAGTTATACGCCTCCACTTTTTAATGTTCATAGCAACAATGTCTAACATTTAAGTTTTACTGATTTTTAACCTGACATTCCAAGTTCTGAACAACCCTATGCTTACCATTAGAGTCCCATAACTGTACAGATCCCCAACTAAAATGCTTCCATTGTGGACCAGAATTCTGCAGCCAGATTTTTTACAAGACTGAGCTGACTGTCTAACCAGTGAGGCCAGCCCAGAGCTCCTGGCCCTTTTTTTCCTCTGGTGGCAGCGGCAGCGGCAGCTGCAGCGAGGCCGAGGACCAGCTCCAGGTACTCGGAGCTGGCCTCACCGAAGCCACCACTGCCGGAGGATAGGAAGAAGGCAGGAGCAGTTTGGAGGCGGCAGCCACTATGCTGGGTCATGGCTGCCGCCCGATTCCGGGACCTTGCACCGGGGCTCCGGGCTGTAAGTCAGAGCCCGCGATGCAAGTCAAACAGGCCCCTTCTTGCTGCAAGTCAAATATGCTGTACGTCAAGCAGCATGTAAGTCAAAGTTCCACTGTATAAGATATTAAATTCTACTCCCGCTTACAAAAAATGATTCCCCAGGTTGAAATGGATCCCTAGGAAGTCTTGGACGCTGGAGGGGAAGGGAACAGAAAAGTTTAAATTAAGGATTGTAGTCCATGATTATTGACACAGTCTGCCTTTATGCGTGCAGAATTTCACAACAGGATCACAGCCTATTTTTGCTAAACTGTTGCAATGGTAATCTGGCAAAAATATTTTTAACAGGACCTGTTTAAAAACAGCTAATAATTTGCAACAGTCCATAATCAAAGAAGGTGGTCTGCACCATATTCATAGCTTCATCCCTCAGACATTAAAAACTGCTTTTGTACTGGGCTCTGTTTTTTTATTTATTTATTTATTTATTGTGGGACTTATATACCGCCCGTATTCCTGGTGGGGAACGCCGGGCGGTTTACAGCATATTAAAAAACAACAAATTCCACAATGTAATAAAAAACTAAACAGATAAAACTGCAAAGTGCAGGAGATGGCGATGGCGGGAGGGAAAAAAGAAAAAAAAATCAACCAAATGCCTCCCGGATTTAAAAAAATAATGAATTAATTTTTACTGTACATGTGAGATATGTCCATGCACAAGGCAGAGACTTGTCCACCCAAAGGATCCGATACCAAACCATAAAAGGAGCAATATAGTATATGCGGTCCAATGCAGTGAGGAGTGTTCAGACCTCTACATTGGAGAAACTAAACAGCCATTAAACAGAAGGATGGCCCAACATAGGAGGGGTAACAGCTCAGGACCAGAATCAGCAGTACACCTCCATTTGAAGGACAAAGGGCACTCTTTCAAAGACGAGGATGTACACATATTAGACAAAGAAGAGAGGTGGTTTGAGAGAGGAGTAAGGGAAGCCATTCATTGAAAACCCCTCCCTCAACACAGGTGGTGGGCTCAGGCATAGTCTATCTGCTACTTATCAGGCTGTGCTTTCCAAAGTACCCAGACAAATAAAAAACCTTCACCACCAAGGCCATAGCTAACGAACCATTCTTGATAGGTTTCAGCACCTTAGGCCATTGTTCACCTTAAGGCTATGGATACTATTGTCTCCCTAACGAGCCTATTCAGGCAATTGTTCATCTTATGAGCCTAATTCACACCAGGGTGACAAGAGGTCAAAGCTGACTATAAGATGGAGGACTTGCACTAGCTGTATTCAGACCAATGAAGCTGTTTGGATGAACAGCAAAATGTTTCTATCTCTCAAAAAGAAGTCCAGTAGCCATGATTCAACTTCCAGATAAGCTCACCTGAATGACTGAGAATCTTCACAGACATGCACAGAGTATTGTGCTGCGGTAGTGAGTTTTCCTGCTCATTTGCCAGAGGTCTGTATAGTTTGTGGTAGAAGTGGAACTGATTTATTGGAACCAGTTCCACATAAGTGAATACTCATCTGCTTTGTTTTTAAATTCCTGCTATCTGATACAGCGCTATATAACATAACAGGTATTAAAAAATAAATAAAAGCACTGTGCTTGCTGAAGAAGCCAGTGCTCCCTTGACTGATTGCCCCGTCACCCATCTGCTCACCCCTTTGCTTGATCACCCACCCACTGCCTGCTTACTCATTCACTTACCTGCCTCCTTGCTCACCTCTTCACCTGCTCACCACCTGCCCACCCAACCACTTGCCCCACCATCCCCAGTGTCTTTAGGGCTATAGTCCATGTGATTTTAGTCCAAATTAAACAAAATAATTCCCATGATCCCTCTGCTGGTTTATTCCAGCACTGAGGACAGAACTTCAGTTCCTCATCCATTTTCTATAAGAGAGTTAATCAGAATGATTCAAATGGTTGCTGTGCACATGTACTGTTAATCAGTACCAAAGTCTGTCTGCTGTTCTTCAGCAGAACTGAACCAATTTATTGGTAGAATTTATTTCTCATGTGCCCATATGGGTTTATTGCTCACATTTTCATTAATTGTCAGTAATCACATTTTCCCCTTCGAATATTTGTTTCATTCTTTCTACCGGGAACAGAAGGTCAAAAATCATTCCACTCCCGGTTCATTAATAGCTTTTCTAAAAAGTAGTTATAAAATAGATCCAACAAATGATTGCAGGGAATAGGGCAATCATTTTGTCTGTGTTAGAACAGCAGATTCTAGACATAATTGTAATTAATTTTAAAGTAATTGCAGAATTATGAACTCTAGCTATTAATATATACTCAAAAAGCAATATAAGACTCATTATGAAAACAAAATAAAAACAGATTCAAAATCAGCTCGAAGAAGTTGTATTATGTTCTTTTACCATCAGGGAAGGCAAAAGAAGAAAACTAGAATAACTCAAGCAAAGGGAACCCGTTCTACATGCGACTCTCCTCAACATTTGAAGCTCAGTTCTATAGGGAAGTTAAGACCTTTTCTGGGGTCTACACATGCCATTATTTGCATATTTTGAATGAAACACTTCACTGAATCTGCTGTAAGACATACTAGAGCATTTTATGGCTTGCCAAGGCTAGGAATAGGAAGAATGTTGTTCTGTTCCAATTTCAGTAAGCATTTAATACATTCTCACTCCTTGAATACAATATACAGGCCATTAACCCTCTGATAGTCTCACCTTCCAGAACTGAATAATGCAATTCCTATTGCCAAGAAGCAAACAAAAATGAGCACAAAAATAAAGGTATGAAAAAGTGTATACAAAAAATAAATATATGCATATAGGTGGGCAGAAACAGCATGTGAGAAATGCACTTTGGAAAAAAAAATCCAAATATTAGACAACAACAAAATGTATACAGTGTGATAAATACATCTGACAAAGCATAGACTTTTTATACAGAGAGGGTTTTTTTTTTTAGAGCAGAGTCACAAACTGATACAGAATATTTATGTAGAACCAACTATGGCCTGGGAAGAAAGTGAAAATCAGGACTAAACTACATGCTATATTAACCATATGTACACATTTCTTTTAGGCTGT
Source organism: Phrynocephalus versicolor (assembly GCA_023846285.1). Taxonomy (NCBI): domain Eukaryota; kingdom Metazoa; phylum Chordata; class Lepidosauria; order Squamata; family Agamidae; genus Phrynocephalus; species Phrynocephalus versicolor. The sequence continues at coordinate 56,534,846 of JAHTLZ010000016.1, forward strand.
GGTCACTCTGGCAATAAGAACTGCATTTAAGCACCATTTAAAACAATGTAGATTTTATTCTTCACCTGACGCAGGGGTGAAATTGATTTATATAAGTTGCAAACAAACTCCCCCCCCACCCCTTTTAATCTTTCCTGAAATGTTTGTTACTGCATCATTTCATCAATACATTCAGGATTGCATCCACTTTCCCTGTTCTATCCATGTGGCTAACGAAGGAGCTGGTGGATCAGCAGATGACCAGGGGGGTGCCGAATGAATGCAAAGCTGGCATGACTAGACGTGGAGGACAGACCATGTCTAAGGAGCATTGCCCTGCAAAGCAGCTGGAGGCATCCTCCTCTCCCCCACCCTCACTTCTCAATTTTCATAACTGATTATCTGGGGTCACCTCTCCAGTGTTTCCCCAATGAGTTTCTAGCGACTGTTATGATGCCAGAGGGCACCTCCTAGACCAGGGGTCCTCAACCTAAGGCCTTGGGGCTGGATGCACCCCCAAGGTCCTGAATCCGGCCCCTGGGACCAATTGCAACCCCCCACACCTACCCCCTGCTTTGCAAGCAAACCAGCCTCCACAGCTGCTTCTATTACTGAGGCAGTTCAAAGCAGTGGGCTATGTCACCCCTCCTACTCCCCCCAACTACCACCCAGATGATCAGCATGCTGGCTAGTGGGACATTCAGAGTGGGGGGGCTACGGCAAGCTCCCCCACTCCCCCCACCCACCACCCAAATGGTCAGGGCGCTGGGTGCAGCCGAGCGGGGCAATTTAAAACAGGAGGACTGCAGCAAGGTCTCCTGCTCCCTCCATGGCCCTGAGGCCCCACCCCTGCTCCTCCTCCACCCTGCCCACCTGCCTTTCTTGTGTGGCTGCCACCTGTGTTATTGTAGTTGTGAGGAATGAAGGGGGCAGGCGGAGGCAGCGCCAGCCAGCCTTCCGAGCCAGAGCAGCCATGGCAGTGGACCGCTGGAGGGATTGACGGCACGCAACCGAGGGGGAAATGGAGCTACTTCCCGCCCATCCAGCCCCCTCTGAGCTGCTGCCTTGTTCCATTTAGCGAGGAAGGGGAGGAGGGAGCACAGCCATGGCCGGAGGCTGAAGCTGCCACCACCATCAACAAGTTAGAGACCAGTGAGGAGGAGGTGGTGGAGAAAGAAGAGAAGGGAAGAGAAGGCCAACGGTGGCCTGGGCCTGGTTCCTGGGAGGCTGGTGGGGCTGCATTTGTCCCCAGTTGGTGATGGGCCAGCTGGTGAGTGAAGAGAGCACTGCAGCCTGGCTGGACTCGGCCAGTGAGCGGGCTGCAGGTGGCTTTCGGCATGCCTTCCTGCCTCCCCTCCCTCTTTCCCAGCCCTTGCTCCCTCCCTCCCTCACTTGCAGCACACCAAGTCAGGCCAGGCTGGGTCAGGCCAAGAGAGGAGGCAGCTTTCCCTCCAGGACACAGTGAGGACATGATGGCCAGAGCACATGGCTGGATCTGCACGCAGTAGCTCCAGCCTTGCTGCCCTTGCTGTGGCTGCTGCTCCTCATCCTGAGTTGCTGCCCAGAAGATGATGAGGGGCCTGAGTTTGCCTGGGCTGCCACCTCCTTCCCGACGCAATGAGGAAAGGAAGGAAGGAGAGCTGCTCCAGCCACTGCCACTGTAGGAGGAGGAGGAGGAAGAGGTGCAGCAGAGGGATCCCAGCAGTGGCACCTCAGGGTGGTGATCTGGAGCAGGAGGCATTGCTGGGGCCCTGGAGACACAATGATCATGGGTCAATTGTGGAGGGGGGGCTCTGTCCACTTGCCTCTCCCTCCTCCCTTTTTTCCATGTCAGACCTTTTTTGGGGGGGGGGACTGTGGTCCAGCCCCCAGTGGTGTCTGGGGCGGGGTTGGACCGGCCTGCTGTTTGAAAACTTTGAGGACCCCTGTCCTAGACTACTTGACTTATTGTTGGATCCCTTACTTCAATAATGATGATGATGATGATGATGATGATGATGATGATGATGATGATGATGATGATAATAATAATAATAATAATAATAATAATAATAATAATAAATCAAAACTTTTAAGAGCAGCATGCTTCTAATACAGAAAGAAAACAAGTCAATTCCATTCCAACACAGAAAGGAAACTGAGTCAATTCCATTCCATGATTCCCATTCAGTGCATGTGAAAATGGCTATTGATTTAAATTGCCAGTGAGACCACAGCCATAGCTTTAGAGTTAACGAGCACAGCTTCAGTCGGGATTGGGACCAATGTGGCTTGAAGCTTCCCTTTTCTTTTCTTTTTTTAAAAAACTTAAATGAATAATATGTGTTTAATGTATTGTGTAGTTGGATACTCAGCGAAGCAATGTTTGACAGGTCCTCTGTTCTGATCCTTGCATTTTGGTGCTTACTGTTTGCATGCTTCCGTTTCATTCCATTGAGGCCTGTTGATGAAGCAGACAACAAAACATTCAGCATAGGATATGAGATGGGGAGCCCAGTGTTTTGGCAGCAGTTCAGTGTTTCAGATATAATGTGTTTCATTTCTAAAGTAAAGTGGGTCTACTTGACACCTTATTGCCTTTCTGTTTCTCAGTGCTAGGCTCACCTTTATTCCTGTGCAAAACAGCCCTGAAAAGGCAAATCATGTCATTGGCAATCCACCACCAACACCAGGGCATCTTTTACGCTTAGAGCTGTTTTCCTTCAACTTCACGTTTCAGTAGTGCATCCAGATTTTTGACCAGGTAACCCTTATTTTGGTTCCTTATAAGTAAGCCTTCTTTTCTGTGCTTTTCTTAGGCTTATTCTGGAAGAACATAGTGTGTGTTGTTAATTTTGTTTGATCGTGGCCTTGCATTCCCGGATGCATTTTGGCATTAAATTTCCAAACAGTGCCACTTCCCTGGACAGAACATCAAGGCCATTTTTCATGTCCATTGAGCCAGTCTTGTTTCTCTTTAGTACAGCTGCTGCCGCTGGTGCTACTGCATCAGCGTTAATGAAGGTTTGGGCTAGCAAAGAGTTAAAAGCTTTTCTTGTGTTCTTACTGGGTTGTAAAAGGAACTGCTGGAGCTGATCAATGACCACTGTTAAGACCTGGAAACCAATTATAAACTTGAAATTTGTGATGAACAAAGCTCTGAAACGCTGGGATGAAAACTACTGAATTAGTTCAGTTCATTAAAATCATTAATAGTCATGAAATGAAAACCACCAGAGTCCAAAAAGGCTTAATGCCCTATCCATATTAATTAGATGGGAGCAAATCTGAAGTGAAAAGCAGCACATGCTTTGTAGAATTAGCAATTGCTCTCTACAGACTACACAGATCTCTATTAAGATTCAGTTTAATTAAAATTGATCACGTTAAGAAACTGATGTGGTTAATTAACTGAATTCCTAGACTTCTTTTCACACATTTCACAGATGCATTGTATGCCGCTTTCCTAGGTGACAGCTTGTGGTTGCACAGTGAAAATCTTGATTTTACAGGTTAACCCTGCATTTTCCATGGGGTCTGAAGTTACATGGTGTCCACCAACAGTAAATTAAATTGGGAAGGGGGAGGAGAGTAAGATGCATTTGGATGTGAAAACTCTTTCCCTAATTATTTTCTACTTTTTAGAGAACTGCAGATCTTACACTAGAACTTACACAATGATGCAGTATTTCATTCATTCATTCATTCATTCATTCATTCATTCATTCATTCATTCATTCATTCATTTTTGCTTTGGACTACAGAAGAGAAAAAGTTCCTAAAAATTTCTTAATGCCATGTTTAAATATTTGAAAAGATGTCATATGGGAGAGGGGACAGGTTTGTTTTCCATGGCTTCAGAGACTAGGGCCGTTACTTCACGAGCCGCTCACTTTGCGGCAAGCCGTCATTTCTGTGCGAACCGATCGCTTCAGTCCGCACGCTCCTCCTTTTTGGCTGCGACGTCACCCCGACCACGCCCCCTTTACCGTGCTCCAACCGGGGTGAGTGATTCCCCTGCCATGGGCCGGGAATCTTTTCGCTTCGCATCTAGCTTCGCTCCCAACATCACGTGTGGTCTCGGTTTTTGGCTTTTATTTCAAGTTTTTTTAAAAAATATTCAAACAGGGATATCGATGCATCGCTATATTGTTTCATCGCTTTGCGCTGTTACTTCCTCGCGCGAGTAGCGGCAGCGGTGGCGGCGGCGGCGGCGGCGGCGGCGGCGGGAGCAGGAGGAGCCGCTGCCGCCTCGCCGGGCCAGAGCAGGGCACCCGGGGCAGGCAGCGTGCAAGCGGCGGAGGGCGGGCGGCTGTGCCATGCGGGGCTCCCCCCGAGTAGCGGCGGCGGCGGGGGGGGCTGCCAATGATGCCAGGAAACAATGGACAAAACAATATAAATTAGGAGCAGAAAACACAGGATCGTACAGTAACCACGCTCTGTCGTGAATGACAGCCAAGCATTGATGCATCGATACGCCGAGTAAATTTTTTTAAAAAAATAAAAGGAGAGTGGAACCGGACGTTGCAAATCAGCTTTCTAATGCGAAGGGAGCACGTGAGGTAGTAATCGATTCGGTCCCAAAAATGCCCCGCGTGAGTACAGAGAAACGGGGGTGGGAGTGAAGGGAGACCACGTGACCACCACGTGACTGCCTCCGAATTCAAATCGAAGGCAAGGTCGATTCGAAGCGAGGCACCTCGTGAAGTAACGGCCTTAGACTCAGAGCAATGGTTTCAAACTACAGGAAAAGAGATTCCATTTGAACATTAGGAAGAACTGCCTGATGATTAGAGCTGCTCAGCAGTGGAATATGCTGCCACGGAGGGTGGTGGAATCTCCTTCCTTGGAGGTTTTTAAGCAGAGCCTGGATGGCCATCTGTCTGGAGTACTTTGATGGGGGTTCCTGCATGGCAGGGGGTTGGACTGGATGGCCCTTGAAGTCTCTTCCAACTCTATCATTCTATATCATAGCCTGTGGATTATCAGAGGTTGTTAAAAATGACTGCCTGTCCTTTCATTTTCAAAGGCCAGGTTTTTGTGAGGAAAGATAAGGCCTGACAGCAAACCTTGGGGAGTCACTTCCCCTCCTTTCTACACAGCCCTCTGCACCTGCCATGGGATTTCTACTTTACCCATCCACAACATTCAGAGCTCTGTGGTGTCAGGATTCCTAGCCCCGCACAATGGAATATGGGGACCACATGTGAATAGAACAACCATCTCTTTGATATTCTAATACATCTTTTTCATCAGTGTATGAACCGAAAGAAGAGGTTGATGCTTGTCATCTTTCAAGTTCATCATCTTTCCAAACTTGAAAATTAATGAATACTTTAAACAGAGACATTGTGAGGCGAAGTTCTCTTCATGTATGTATCATGCCTTTGTTTATGAATACTATGATTATGTAATTAAATTTACAAAGTTTGTTATCAGTGTCAACTATGGAGTTGGCACCTTCTATATCTTGTATGTACATGGTTGTGTGTAGTTTCATCTCTACATACAATCATGTATGGCCTTAATATGTGGCCCCAGTATTTGAAGAAGTGGAATATAATCCATAATGGCTCATACTGAAATAGTCCACATCTGAAATCCTATTGGTATACAAGTTTTCTGCAGTTTGCTGCAGCTAATTGCAGCTAATTGTCAAGATGACAGGGATGATCTCACTTGCTCTGTGAGATCATGCATGCCCTGGAATATGATCAAGAAATACCTCAGCATCTCATTGATTAGCCACAATTGGCCAAAACAAGGTAACAAGCTTTATATGAACACCAAGACCATTCTAGCTGGTTAGTATGGAAAGCGCCACAAGTCTTTTGTTTCATTCTACCTCCATATCAAGCCATATCAAGTTCCCATTTATATAGTTATCAGCATGCAGGTGCAGGAATGCTGTGTATACAGGAGGACACACTTTCCATGAAGATCACAGCCTATTCTACCACCTACATTTATGGAATGCTTACCAAAAATTTTCCATTCAGACTGAGGGGAATTATTTTATTCTAGTTTAGAGAGGGGTTATAATTGGCTCTGGTCAGTCTGGAGTAGAGATGGGCACGAAAGGAACTTTTTTTCGTTTCCGTTATTCGTTATTTGTTCTGTTACGTAATGAAACGACTAACGAAAATTGTGATGAAAATGGAACAAAACGAACAGAACCATGAAAATTGGGTTTGTTACATTTTGTTTTCGTTAATGGCGACACACAATGAAATGAGCTGTTTTAAATGTTAAAAAACGCCCTGGACATCCATAAAAACACAGTGATAATTATTTATACTGTCTGATAATACCTACCAGGGGGAGTTGGGGTCCTTAAAACGTGCATTTATGTCTTTTCTCAGATCGCTGTATTTTTTTACTTTAAGGGGAGTTAGGGGACATCGACCGCAAATGGCTCCCAGATGCCTAATATTGATTTCTTGGGTATTAAAACGCCCTGGACATCCGTAAAAATGCAGCGATAATGCGATAATTATTTGAAATTATTACCTACCAGGGGGTTGGGGTCCTTAAAACGTTTGTTTTTGTCTTCTCCCATCACAATGTATTTTTCTTTTCCCTTTAAGGATGACAAAATGGATATCTCCAGCCACAAAATGGAGGCAAGCCATGTGATGGGATCATGTTCAACCAATAGCATGCCCAGGTTGCAGACTGGGCAGGTCTGGCAGCCACAGAGGGCATAAAAAGCTCTGGCAGCCCCCGTCCTCCTTGCAGTCTCCAGTGGGAGTTAGGGTGGGATTGCTGTTTCTGCGACTCTAGCTTCAGTCCTGCAGCCTCCCTGTGTGCGTGCATGCGTACCTCTCTGTGAGTACCCTCCCCTGCCCCACAGTGTAGTCACTCTGCGGCTGCCTTGCGCCCTGGGCAATGCCCGCTGCTGCCTTTGCAGCCTCCCTGCGTACCTAGTCTATACTGTGTCTCTGCCAGCATCATTTTTTTAGTGTTTTCTCTCTGGTATGGGGCGTTGGGGGACGCCCGCGCACAGAAATGCTTTAAAAATTGCGCAAAAGCGGGTAGAAATGAAAAATAAAAAATGAAAACGAAAACGAAATTTTTCCAAAAATTCACAAAAAATGGAAACGAACCGAAACGGACCTCTCAACAAAAAATGAAAAACCGAAACACCATTTTTTTGATTCGTGCCCATCTCTAGTCTGGAGAAGAAAATAAATTATACTTAACTCACTTGCCTGTGCTCTGCCTCTTACATGAATCTATAAGGCAGTGGTGGTGAATAGAGATGGGCACGACTAGGAAATTTTTTTTCGAGTTGTTTTTTGGGACGGGTCCATTTCAGCTCGTTTCCGTTTTTCGCGAAATTTTTCAAAAAATTGTCATTTCGTCGTGTCGTTTGTCGTTTGTCCCTTACCGCCGCGATTTAACGCGACTTGACTTCCAGTTCCCAGAGCATGGGATTAGGGGGTAAGGGCTAGGCTTAGGGTAATGGTTAAGGTTAGGGTGGGTTAGTGGGCTGTACCTCTGGGTGCCTCTGGCCCACTAAGAACACAGTGTACTGGCGTATGGTTTAGGGTTAGGTTTAGGCTTAGGCTTAGGCTTAGGCTTGGTGGGCTTTTAATGCCCTCTCTGGCACATCCAGAAGTCTCAGCAAAACCTGGCCATGCGAGTGGTGGAATGGCTCCAAACAATTGCATGGTCCCTTCCCATGGCCAGCCCATCATTGCACGTGCGCAGGTGTAAAAAAATAAAAATAAAATAAAATAAAATCAATGGAGACGTTTTGTTGCAAGAAAAACCCACTGCTGCTACTATAAAAATCAGGCAGTTAAAATACCTAATTTTCACATGTTTCTGTGGTGCTTTGGTGGGTTTTTGGACCACGATTTAAAAAAAATTATTGCGGTCGCCATTTTGGATCCCCCCGCACTGCATGGCAAATGGAGACGCCGAGGATGCCCCCTCCCAGCCTGGTACCAGCAGCCCAGGATGGGGGGGGGAGGCTGGAGTGGGGACCTCCCCCAGAAACCACCCCTCTGGTAGGTACCCTCAGGCAGGCATATTTTCGCCTGCTTTTTTGGCCGGGAATCGGGTTTTTTTTATTTTTAAAACTTTTTTTCTGTGCCGCTTGGCATCGCGCGATCGCTGCGATGCCAGGAACGACAACGACAAATCAGACCCAATTTTTCTTTTGTCGGTTCGAGTTCAAGTTCTGGGGGAGTAATTGTCGTTACCGTTTCCGTTGCGTAACGGAAACGAGTAACGGAAACGGAAACAAGAATTTCGTCAAGTCGTGCCCATGTCTAGTGGTGAACCTTAGGCACTCCAGGTATTTTGGACTACAACTCCCAGAATTCCAAGCCTTTATTGCCAATGACAAAGGACTGTGGGAGTTGTGGTTCAAAATATCTGGAGTGCCGAAGGTTCCGCTATTGAGATTTCCGCAACTGCTTAAGATATATAGCTACATGCCACATATTGAGAGAATGTCTACTTTGGCCATCTGGAGCAGCCATTGGTGTTTCCCAAATAACCTTGTCTATTTGAAGCCTTGATATGTTTGAAGAGAAGCTGCTGATTCTTAATTCTTAACATATTAGGAAATGCTTGCACTACTCATTCTTTAAATAAGGGGGTATGGCTAAAAGAGTGGCAGGTGAAGCTGAGGCTTCAGGAATAAGTTGAATGGAAGAACGCACACCCCAAAAATCCACATGATCGTGTAAGATTTCCCCCTGCTTGTACCACTGGATAAATATATCATTAGGATTTGTTTAATGTGATGTTTCTTTCTGGTCTTGTTTAAGAAAAGCAAAAGAGTAGTTACTGACTTTTGTCACTTTATGCGTGCTTTCACACAAGTTTCAATGGATATTCAATTTCCTGATGAAGCTTTAAAGACTTTTAACTTAGCAAGGCATTAGTATTTGGTCATGATTAGATTGCCACCATGAGCCTTTGGGGAGCAGAAAAGTAACTAAATGCTTGTATTTTCTACTGCTTGAATTACAATCATCTAACCTGCACAAGTCAAAAGTTCAATGGCTTTGCCCACTGGGAGATTAGAAGTCAACTATATGCCATGTATTCTAGTTAGATTTAAAGAGAGAGATGGGGTAAAGTGGCCACTGCGTCATCACCAAAAAGAACATGGAGGACAAAGAAAATCAAAATGGAGGATATTCTTCAGAAAAGGGAGAACATTTTTCCATGAAATTTGAAAACCCTAATCAAAACTGTACTGCACTGAAATATAATCACAATTAGACATTATTAGTATTATTAAAGGGGACGTACACTACTTTCCCCCTATTGCACAAGACTATGCCTGGGTAGCTACCTTGGTTCCTATATGAACTACCTTGGGACTGAATACTGCAAGAGAGATGGGATACAAAGCAAATGGGTTTGGGCCCATCTGTGACCCTGAGCTATCATTTTGTCACTTACCTGCTGCCATGGCTATTTGTGGAAGACAAAGCTATAATATATTGCTTATTACCGGCCCATGAAATAGGAGTATTACCGCACATATATAGGAATGTAGTACATATACAGTATACCCTGTGCTCTCCTCTGCCCAGTATGCATACGTGCAGCCTTCAAGCTTTGGGTTTCTGCTGGCAGTCTTAAAAGTCCATATTTCCTTCCTGCTATCTAGCCACCCTTTTGACAACTCTCTAGTTGTCTGTATTGGTAAACAAACCTGTATTGGTAAACAAACTTTTCTGCTCAATATTCCTACAGCACTAGCTTTATCAAGTCTCATTATGGACATTAGGTACAAAAGCTTTCCTATAGCTATTCTGTACTTGTTGTTGGTTCACTTTCCTCTCTTCCTCTCAGGAAGTCTATTGTTATGGGTTTTGCAAGACCGTGGGCATCGTGGCTGCCTAGCATGTCCCCAAGTTCATTAACCATTTGTGACTGGTTCAACAAATATGTGCTATCTTCCCTTTCAGTATGAATGCCTACATAGAATGTTGCACCTCCTAGCTCCTTGACTTCAACTGCTTTGTTAAGATTGCAATAAATTTCTTTGTACTCCTTTTACTCTTGAGTAGCTACAATTAAGTCATTATGATAAGAACAAATAAAAATTAAATGCTAATTTCTTCTTCTCAGACATAAACATTGATTACTTTGCTTGAAACCTTATTGCGGGCTGTTCTATGTACTGCTCCTCTGAAATCTCTCCATGAAGAAACACATTCTTGACTTGCATCATTCTGGAGGCTGCCACACTCAAGAGCACTGACAACAGGAGCCAAGGTTTCATTGAAATCTTCATCCTCCTGAAGGAAATCATTTGCAACCAATCTCACCTTATACCAGTATTGGAGAATCTATGGCACGGGTGCCAAAGGTGGTACTCGGAGCCCTTTCTGATATCCCCCCTTCGCAGACACCTGTATTCAGGTTAAGTTGCTGTATTGGTACTTTGTAAATAATTAGTGGGTTTTGAATCACAGTTTGGGCACTCGGTCCCTAAAAGGTGTGACATCACTGCCTTATACTATTCCAATTCTTCCTATGCACCCTGCTTTCTTGGCTTTCTTGCCTAGTGGTAATTTGGTCAGGATCCATACCTCACTCTTGCATAGTGCTCTTATCTCTTCTCTTGCTGCTTCTCTCCATCTGGGAGCTTCAGCTACTGGCCTCTGGTCACTTGTTCATTCAGCAGCAATGACTCCTTGGTCAGGCAAGAAGGAGCTGCACCTTTGTTAGTTGGGTATTTGAGGGTTGGCTCTGATATTGGTCCCTCTTCCAGTTAAACAGTCTTGGCATCTTCATCTCTATACCCCGTCTCTTGGTATATTACTTTCCAGAAGTACAAGGAAATTGAATGCAATCTTAATAAATCAATTGAAATAAGATTTGGGTGATGCAAACTGCAGAGTGTAACTGATGAAATTTTCTCCCAGGAACCACATAGCTGATTTCATCTGTTGTTTGTAAGAGAGTTTAGGGTCAAAAATTGCTTATCTGCTTCAGCTTTTACCTGAAAGTTTTGTTTATTGTATATGTTGTTTTTGTTTTTTTAAAAAAGTTTTGTCTTTGCTTTATGAATGCCTTTTATTGTCCCCTTCAGAAGACCCACCTTGAAAGGCAGCCAGGAAATAAAATAGAATAAAATAAATAATATGTTTGCTTGATTGCTCAATTTCTTGTTTGTTTGTTTGTTTGTTTGCTGTCCCACTGATGTCTTCTGGGTGGGTTACAGCATGCCAGCTGTGTAAATTCTCAGAGCCACCTTCACTTTCATAATCAAGACTTCTACATATAGAATAATGCTTTAGAGGCACTGATTCACACAAACTGTGCTTCTGCACAGTCCCATTAAAACTATAAAACCAGGAGCAATTTGACCTATTGAGGTGACTGGGGAGCGGTTTATTTCATATTTGACGGTGTCTGCAATATTAATATAAAACACTGTTCTTCAGATGTAGAATCTTATGAAGTGAGCATGATCACAATGGGAAGGTAATCAGCAGGCTTTAAAGAAGAGGAGAAATCATCAAATTCAACAGCCTGAAGTTCACTTTTCACATCTCTTGAGATTCAGAGCAAATAATGCACCTTCCCTTGAGAATTCCAGTGTTTGTGAGGTTTGTTTTTTTGTTTCAGAAAAATAAAACCTTTAGGATAAAATAAAAGGTATCAGGGAGAATGTATTTCCCAAAGGCTCCAAGGTGGACAAACACAGAATACAGAAGACTGGAAGGAGGAGGAGGGGAAGAAATGAAATATCCTGGGAAAGGCCATGGATGACTGGAATTAACCCATAGATTCCCCCCTGTTACAACATTGTGCCTTGTTGATCCCACTTGTATGTTTGCAAAAAATTACATTTTAGTATCTTCAAATATATCTTACCATGTCTTTCTTTCTTTGACTATGAAAAACAGCAATCTACAAAACCTATAGAAGAGCAATTATGTGTTTCATTATCCCTTTTCTTTTCGTGAAGAGAAGCTATTGATTTTTCTACACCAGAAATTCTTGCCTAGAAACTATCAAGAGATAAAATTTTATTTGCTAGGTTTCCTCACTATTACCACACACACACACCCTATTAAGGGCTCTGGTTGCACACTCTAATGATGAAGTTAATGAAGGTGACACCACAGATCCCCAACTACGGAATTCAATTGATTGATCATTGCCATCCCTCAGCATTTCCAGGGTTAAGTGTTCAGTGGCTACTGCCACAATATGATATCCTGGGGGGAATTTCATTGAGCAAGATTTTGCCTTTTGGAGATGGATGATCAGCAAAAAGATATTGATCTAAAGTCACTTCAATCGCTTATTTTTTTCTTCTTGTTGTTTTATTTCTCTGAAGTATCTCTTGGTAATTTGATCAAGTGTCAACCAAAACCAACCATGAAATTACTTAGAAGATTGAAATTCTGTCTCTAGCCCTCTTTAAAAATAGCCCGCTGGAAAAACAAAAAAGATTCAGAGTAAGTTTGCCATAGCAACCACCACCATACAATATATTGACAATGGCCACATTTCATTTTACTTATGGATCTCTTACATTTGTAGTCTTCTATTCTTCCAACAAACTATAGGTGGGCTAAATCAGACATTCTCCATGGAAACCATATGGCCTCCAGGGGGCTGGCACATTTGAAGAGAGGGGCACAGACTGGAAACAAATCTCCACATACCACCTTATAAAGTTTATTATGAGATTTACACAACCCTGATTTGGCCTATATGTCCTTCATATTGTGTTTATGGCCATGCCCTCCCATTTGCAAAAGTATGAAAATGGCTGTTCTATATAGCTCTCCTTCTTTTGGTTTTATCCTCACAACCACCCTGGTACTAGGACAGGCTGGAAAAACATGATTGGCCGAATGTCACCTGGTGAGTTTCTTGGGCCAGTGGGGATTGTAAACCTATAAATCCCTCAAGTTTCAGTTCAACCATCTACGTAGTGCGCCTCATTGACTTTTTCCCTTTTTCTTTCATGTTTCTTGGTGTGCTTAAATTCAGATGGTCAACACATTTACTCCAACAGAATGACTACAGATCTGGAAAAGGTCACACTCTCAACATCCCTGGCTCCTTTCCTTGTTTGTCATCTAAGGGGATAGGTGCCATCCTCAGCCATCATATAGTTCTGCATAATATAGTACAGTGGACCCCGTAAACAGTTTGTATAACATAAAATCTGTACAACATAAAAATCCAGAGATAGAGAAAATTTGCTTAACAGAATTGCCTATGGGGCAAATGCATACACCATAAAAATGGTTGCAATTAGGGATTATTCCATTTTCAAGGCATTCCTATGGGAAATTTGTATACAGGAAATTTTGCTTAATAGTATTTCATTTGGAATGAACTAATTCCTTTATACAAGGTACCGCTGTAAATGGAAACAAATCTGACACTGGAATAAGACAACATATACAAGTCAGTGTAAGAACAGGTGTCTTGATTCAATACAAGAAGCAATGGTCTTGATTTTGTAAGAGCTGAGCAGTGCTGAAAATGATATTCCGGAGATTACTCATTCAGAGAGTTTCCACAGGGTAGAGGTGACTTGATTGCACATCATCCATCCACCCATCCATCCATCCATCCATCCATAATTTGCAAAATCATAACCTTATACAACTTGCTATTCCTGAAAACTCATGTCATTTGCATCTTGCCAGGATTATCAAGATGTTTGTGTAACTGTGACTAGAGATGGGCACGACTTAGCGGTATTTTCATTTTCGTTTTTGTTTTTTGTTTTCGTTACGTAACGAAACGAAAACGAAAAACGGTTCAAAAATGGACCGAAAACGGAAACGAAATGACTAATTTTGAGCCAATTTTCGTTTTTCGTTACTGGAAAAACACATAATGGAGCTAAATGGGGAGAAACGAAAAAATTTTCATTTTCGTTTTCATTTTTTCATTTTCGTTACGTAACGAAATGAAAACAAAAAATTTTGAAATTAGCTCACGAAAATGGAAACGAAATGAAACGGACCCTAGCTGAAAACGAAAACGAAAACGAAAAAAATTTTCTGAGTCATGCCCATCTCTAACTGTGACTGTTCACTATCTCTGGGAGACATGCCTGCATGCTTTACACACATTCAGGAATCCCAGGAGGGATTCTTACTATTAATATAAATAATAAATCCTATGACTGGACATAGCGTATCTGCTTAAAAGAGATGCATCAGATGAATTGCAACACCAATCGTTAGACAATTGAATAGAACTTTTAACAAAATAAAAAGAAGTGTTGAGTTTCCAGTACATCTTAAATTCTATTTTTTCCCCTGCTGAATAAGCCATTGTTTGAGATTCAGCAGATATGGAAGCTAAAACTACCTTTCACTGCCTATGCAAACTAGGGTGATCTAATATGAGAAGCCTGGTCTAGTGTTCAGCTAAGGAGCAAAGCGGCCACACTCCCAATAAAAGGAAGTGTAACAAAAACTGTTTTCAGGCATTACTTACCTGGTGTGATTCAACATACATGGAGGGGTGATCCTAGATGCTTCACAGAAGCCAAAAAGCATAGGCAATGGTATGTCTCCCTTCTTGGGCCACTCCAATAAATTTTACTGTTAATTGAACATAGAGATTCTATTTAGCTATCCTGGTTAACAGCCACCAACTCTATCCACCACAAAAATGTTTTAAAAGCGGCCTTAACATTTTAAGCAGTGAATTTTATAATTCTATTTAGCTTGCAGTTCTCTGTCCATTGAACTTATTTGGGAAAGCTGTCTTTTGGTCATATGGGCAGACATTATGTGAACAGGAACCTCTCCTCTCCTCACATGTTGAATAGGACCAGGTAACTCATTCCTGAACTAGGGTACGTTGGGTTAGACTGACATAGATAGACCAGTTTCAGACCTTTTTGTCTCAAAACCAATGACACACATGTTGTTTTTTTTCATTAGAATATGCAAGACAAACTGGATAGGGGATGTGCATTTCATCCAGCTCCCATTGAAAGTACTTATAGATTTTTTAAAAACAGGTAAAAATGAAACACCGTAGAGAAATATTTGTTGAAATTGCTTGTGCAGAAACACAACTTTGGAATTAAAATATGTGTTTCTGGTGTCGGAATGCTATGTTGGCAGAAGTATTGATAATGAGAGACTAAAAAAGAAAAAAAGAAAAGGATCCTATTTGGCATGGATCCAATAAAATAATGTTCAAACGGGGGGGAAGTGCAGATTATTCCAAAAAGCACATTTTTATTTAATTAAAAGAAAAATAGAACAAACTTTAATAGGTCAATAATAATGACTTATTACTTCCTTTATATGACACATTTACAATAAATGGCGATTTTACCATTAAAAGACCCATACCAGTTTTTTCTCTGCAGAAGAAATTAATGTTGGGCATGGGAAGAAAGTGAAGCTTTTCTATTTCCGTCTTCAGGATTTGTATTCAGGTACTGAGTCTCAGGATATTGGAGACTTCAAATACCCTTTGGCAAATACAGGAAGGGTTTAACCATAACAGCTGATGACATCATTCCAGCTGTACAGTGCTGGCTTTATGATCATTTCATTAGTACCAGTGGGCAAAGGAATATGTATGTATGTATGTATGTATGTATGTATGTATGTGTTCTGTTTTTCCATCATTAGGTTCCCTAACAGGATTCAGTATCTTCGTGATATAATTGTAAGCACATTTGGGGGGGGTCTGTTATACACATGATATTCTTATTTTCTATCTTTCCATCTACTAATAGGATTTGTTTGCTTTCACAGTATAATCACCAATGTTTTAGCATAAGGTTCATCAACTAGCAAGGTGTTTCTGGTTATTATTAAGTTTGTTATACAATTATCTTTTCCTAATAAGAACATTTTCTTTTTGTCTGTTTTGGATTGTTTTGGTTTGGTGTAAGTGAGACTTCAGATTCCAAAAATGCCTTTAAGTACCACTCTGAAAGCAAAGTGGTGAAATTATGATTGGTCTACACTGTGAAATTTGGTGGGTTCTGGTCACTGCTTATAAGGTTTTTATCTTCAGTGCAATCTGTTTTAACTCTTGATACCCATATGCCAAGGCTGATAACACATTGATTTTGCATCTCAGTGAATCCTTAGCTCTGTGCCAGGAAGATACAGACCAGCTCTCAAAGGAGAAGGATGGATTATTTTAGGTAGGAACACAAGTGGGTGAGGTCATTTTCTCTGTGCCAAGCAGTGCTATCAGGGAACCATATACTGTACCATAATTATATGCCAGTGTGGAAAGGCTCTTACAGCCCCTGGGAGGCCCAGTCACACCCATCCTGCTGAAGACAGAGGCAGAAAGGTCTATGCCATGAAGAAGACTCATGATTTCAGGGGCCCTATGCCAGATCCTGCGGAAAGCCTTTGGCTCTCTAATTCTGGAAATAGAGGGAAGGGAAAGAAGGGGGCCATGCCAAGGGTGTCAGGAATCCACATTTTATATTTTTTCAAGCTGTCTTGAAAAATCAGCACCTTTCTCACAATTCTAAACAATTAGAATTTGAGGATAGCTTGGCAAGGTGATATTTCATCTCCCCAGCAATGAATTTGGTAGATTTTGTAACAGCAGTAGCTAAGCTGGGTGAGACCCCTGTAACTGGTTGATGGACTCTAATGTGGATGGGGAAGAGTATAAAAGAGAATTCTCCTAAGCTTTTGTTTACTTGACTTGAACATTCCTGAACATTATCAGAAAAACTCATGGACTGCAGATCCCTTGCTCCCAAGGCTCAGGCACATCAATGAATTGTGCCCTCTGGCTTAGCTCTGGGCTCCCACTGTTCTGTAGAGCATTAAAAATCAGCCTTGGGGGTCTTTTGCACAACTCTGATTTCAACTTATACTGTATTAAAAACACATGACAGCCTTCATTTGTTGTTCCAATAGGCCAAACAGTTCAATGAAACCGTTTTTACTTATTGGTTCCAGTTTGCCTACCTGGTTAAGCTGACAAAGCACAAATTGCATCAACCATGAAGAATAATTGCTTCAAGTAAAGAAATCTCAAGAAACCTTATCAGTTGCACATTGAATGATGTAAATCAGTATACAACTGATGATATCTATATTGATCACTTTACTTGGGGGACAACCAGCAGTCAAGTTATATGATAAATTGACATGTGAAATTAAAATTGAGAAAGGACTAAAAATGTTTTTAATGAAATATGGGATAAATTGTTGGCTTATGTATTTCAGAAAGGTAAAGAGTACACATTGGGAGAAGAGTCAATGCATTTCTGGAGAGAAATGGGGCGGTTGATCTCTTAATGATTAAGCATGGCCTAAATCCCGAGTGGAAGGTGGGCTGTAGATTATTTTGTTTCATTATGTTTAATTTATTTTCTCTTTGTTTAAATGCCACCTGTTTTGTTTTTATGTTTTGTATTGTAGTTTTAAAAAAATAAAACTATATTTTTAAAGTTATACTATTTGAATAGGATTTCAAGCTTTGTATATGCAAATATACAAATTTTGACATCAAAACCAAAACTCATAACAGTGTATTCATCAGATAAAAGAGAGCTTTGCTAATTGAGCCAGCTGAGTAGCTGATCTGCATGACTTCTGAGAGTCTCCCATAAAGCCACGTGGTCCATCTGAATACTGGCCATGCATGTGCTGGCCTCTGTTTTATATTCTGAACTAAAGTAGAGCTTTGTCAAGGGAGGCAGTTATAATCGAATTCATAATGGGGTTGGGAGAGTCTGTTCCTTTTGCTTTTTCACACTTTCTTTTGCCCTCAAGATTTGAATTTGAAGGACTTTGCATATTTTAGTAAATTCTTCAAAAAGAGTCTGAAACAAAATTGTTCTCTGCCGGCACAAGTTAAATCAGATACATATAGATATTCTCTGTATTCATGTTGATCTTCTGCCATGTAGGTGTTAAAGATGATGGCCTAAACCTAACTAGTAGTTTTGGTGTCCACAGAAACAGTACCTCCCACACACATTCCTTAGACTCTTCCTCCTTCCTGGGAGGATGGCAGCAGCTCCATAATTTTGCTGCTGGGCAAACTTCTTCTCCTTCTCGGGCATGGGATACAGGTTGTGTGTGCCACAGGGTACACCAATTCTTATTACAGTGGTACCCCAACTTAAGAGCAGCTCGACTTAAGAGCAATTCAACTTAAGAGTGGAAGACTGTTGGCGTTTTAACTGCCGCCTTACAAATTTTAGATATGGTCGGCTCAAATTACAGGGTTTTTTTTAGTTTTTCATTTTTTAACTTATTTTTTCAATTTTTTAGATAGGTACCCTGACTTAAGAGTAGTTCGACTTAAGAGCATACATTCGGAACGGATTGAATTCGTAAGTTGATGTACCACTGTATTGTCTTATTATTGGTAGAAGAAGGACATGGTGTTCCCTTTTTGATGTCATTGAAAGTATAAACTGTATCTTTCTTTTGCTATGCAGAATAATCTTGAGGGAGCACCATTTTACCTTCTGACCTAAGGAGCAAGAAAGCTATAACCACACCTGTGGACAGTTCTCCTGAACATGAACAGCATTAGAAGGCGTTGATGTTTATTTTCCTGACACAGTCCAGTCAATTCATCTCTAGAGTAGGTGCCCTGTCCCAGATATATCTCCAAAAATGATTGACTACTGGGAGATACACACCCAGACTTCCAAGAGCAGAACACTGCGGGCCTAAACACACATATCTTTCCATTTTGCTTTCTCCTTTGGAGTTTTTTTAAAAAACCTTGAGTAGTTTCCCTCCCAAATATGAAGCTATGTTAAACTGTGAAACATGTTAAATAAACCTAAATGAACGGCAATTCTCACTCATCCCTGTTCATAGCACCCTGAGGCATTGCAGTCCAGATCAATTCATATTCCAAACCAGGTAATTACAAACCTCAGTGACACCTCTAATTCTTGCAGAGAAATTCAGTGCACATAGCTGAAAGTATCTTGGCCAAATCCCTTGCAATTAGCCATGAGGATAGTCACTTCAGCCTTGTAATGTAATTATTAGTTAATTATATCACACTGTTGCTCCCTCCCTTCATTACCAAAATGCTCAGAAACGAAGATAACTGCACAGTTTGATAAGAGATTGGATTTAATGCCAGCTTTCATTGCATTTGAATAAACCTCTGAAAACGGAAGGATAAAGTTTATCGAATTTGATGTACCAGCAATATGGTCCAGATGGCAGCTAACAGTTTGAAGATGCTGTTGAAGCGCTGTAAGCCAGAAGCAGGCAGGTACTCAATAAAGCTGACCATAAATAATTAACCACTTTGGCTTTTAAGTAAAGATAAGAGACAAGGATCTTTTTTTTTAAAAAAATTGGCAACTGAAATATCTGATCCTATCTATGTTACTCATGTTATAATTTCTAATTACATATGAGATTAGAGAGCTTCAGTGCAGAGTTGCAGCAAACAGAGTAAAGTACAGAAATGAAAGGAGCTAATGATTATATTAAACCAAAGGAAGCTATATCAAAGACTGGCTAAAATGTTTGGCAACGACTGAACAATTGATGTCAAATTCAACTACTGTGAAGACAGAGTCATCCAGATTGTATTGTGTGAAGAAGCCTGTGATGCAGACAGGTTGAATTTATGTGTTGACTGGGAATGGGATTTTGGGGCTAACCTGAATGAAAAAAAAAGTGAAAGAAGCCCTGTCTTTCCATATCATTTAGTAGGCAAAAAAGAGCCTCTGAAATCTAATATTCTTGGTTTGCGGCAAGAGAGAATCCTGAACATTCCGGATATCCTCTGTCAGATTACCTCTGCTTGATCCATAAAATCTCTTCATATTTGCCTCTGGATACCCCAATCTTTCCTTTGTTTCTTTTGCTTCTCTGCCTTCGCTGTTCTATTCCCCCCCCTCTCCTTCCTTCACCACCCCAACTGCCACTATATGCTTCTTTCCCCCGGCACACCTGTTTTTTCTTCTCCTTTTCCCGTGCTGCTGCTCCCCTTGCCCCTCCCTCTCCTTGCCTCACAGGTGTCCCCCCCCCATGGCACCTGGCCAGGGCAGCTCCCTCTTCCTCGTTCTTTCCATGTCACACTTGGAAAAACCCAAAACAAAAATGACCTTCAAAAGCTGTGCCTTTTCCTGGTACACAAATGGAGCAGTTTCTGAAAAACCTAAAGCGCCTTCCCTCAGGAAAACAAACTAAATAGGAGATTCCATTAAAACAACCCAGACAAGACAAGACAAACAGACAAACATACATGATAACTTATGAGCGGGAAAGGCTTGTTACTTCATATGATAGACGGTTGAGGTCTGGGGAGACATTTTAGGATTCAAGGAGATGAAGGGACAGGAGCAAAAATACAATTCAGTTTGGCTAAAAGGGGGATGTTTGGAGGGGGAGATAGGGTAAGAATGAGGCTTAAAGAAAATGGAAAATGGGTAATACTGGGGTAAGAAAAAGTAAAGCAAGACATAGCAGCCAATATACTGAACAGAACAAATGGAATAAGACATAAATGTATGCCTAAAAATCAAGAATCTGGGGAAACAATGACACTACGGAAGGGAGGGGAAGGCCGGGAGTACTCATAGAGAATGGAACTATGGACAAAAAGGGGGCTCCAGAGAGGTTTGTGACATGTAGCCCAGGGCTCAAAATGCTACAGGTTCTACTCTAAAATTTCCCCAGAATTTTATTCTGTCATTTTTGTCATCTTTGCCATATTGCAACTTTGCAGACCCCTCAGTACAAAGTATGGGAATCCAAAAAGGGTGGGACACTGAATCCTACAGATCAGAAGTTTTCTCAGTCCAAAGGTGTGATCAGGTCACTGAGAAGGACAAGACCAACCCTTTGTTCCTTAGATCATTGTCCATCATGCCCGGTAAGTGCTGACAGAACACAACTGGACATTTGGGTGTTGGGGATGGTAAGCTTGTTTGAAAGTGAATTCAAGTTCTGAAATAAGTGACTGTCAGAACTTTGCACCAACAAACCCCTTGGGTTCACTAGACCAGGCATGTCCAAACTTCGGCCCTCCAGATGTTTGGACCACAACTCCCACAGTCCTTTGTCATTGGCAGTCTAAGCTTAGAATTCTGGGAGTTGTGGTCCAAAACATCAGGAGGGCCGAAGTTTGGGCATGCCTGCACTAGACTATGTAATCATTGGCCAGCATGGTGGCCCCATGAGCAGCCAGCTTTAAAAGAAATGCAACCCTCTTTAGCGAGTTTTCCAAGTACCAGCCCCAGATGTGGGAATAGTTCGGATGCAGCTTTTTAGCCGAAGCAAATATCACTGGGACTCTAAAATCCACCTACTACTTTGAGGTGTGTGTGTGTGTGTGTGGGTGGGTGGGTGGGTGCACACACACACACACACACACACACAGGGAGAGAGAGAGAGAGAAGGGGGCGAGGGGCGAGCTTGACACTCAGCCAGTTACCATCAGAATTAGTTCATTGTTCAATATAACCTGCACAGGCAAACAAAACCTGAGAAACAGAGAGGGAGATTTCCTTCTATACCCACCCTGCTTCTTTTATCTCTTCCCCTCCCTTCTTCCTACACCCCCTTCCCAACCACTTTGATGTGGCTTCCGGGTCATAGGATAGGAATCTTTATTGTCATTGCCCCCTTGCAGGAACAACAAAATTTTGTGGTTGCTATATAAAACTCATTTAAGGCATTTCACATAGATTTAAAAATAGGTACAACACATAATAATATGACATATAAAATGACTAAAATATGACATATAAAATAAGCTGACTTCAAAGTCCAGGATTTCCGTTTAAGGCCAATATTGCTCTTAAAAAGAAGCTATTTTTGAGATGGTTTGTTCTTGCCCTCAGTACTCTATATCTCCATCCCGATGGCAGCAACTCAAAGAGGCGATGACCAGGATGTGATGGATCTCTTAATATATCTAATGCTTTACAGTGGCACCTGGTAGTATAAATTTGTTCTAGGGTGGGGAGTGAACAGCCCACAATACTCTCTGCAATTCTTATGATTCTGTGCAACACTGTCTTATCCCGATGGGTACAACTTCCGTACCACACACATAGCCCGTAAGTAAGCACACTCTCAATTGCACAATGATAGAAGGCCAGCAGCAGCTTTTGTGGAAGATGGTTTTTCCTTAAAGTTCTCAAGAAAAATAGTCTCTGCTGAGCCTTCTTTGCAAGCCCCCTTGTGTTGACGCTCCAGGACAGATCCTCCTGTAACTCAATGCCCAAAAATCTAAAACCTGTAACCCTCTCCACACCAGTCCCATCAATCACCAGTGGTTGAATATCAGTTTTCTGCCTCCTGAAGTCTACCACAGGCTCCTTTGTTTTCTTTATATTTAGGTGCAAGTTATTTATTCTGCACCACTTGGTCAACCTCTCCACTTCATCTCTGTAAACCATCTCACTCTCCTTGCCAGAGATGAGCCCAATCACAGTTGTGTCATCTGCAAACTTAATGATTCTATTGCTAGGATAGGCAGAGACACAATCAAATGTGTAAAGAATATAACGGAGTGGGCTAAGTACACAACCCTGTGGTGTTCCAATGTTGGTACTAAGAGTATTAGAGGTGTAAGGGCCCAACCGGGCCCTCTGAGAACGTTCTGACAGAAAATCCAAGATCCATCCACAAAGTGATGGTGGAAGCCCTAGACCTTTCAGTTTAGAGATCAAACGGCGTGGAAGAATGGTGTTAAAAGCCAAGCTAAAATCCACAAAGAGCAATCTAGCATAGCTCCCCCTCTGCTCCAGATGTTCAAAAACAGCATGAAGAGCACATGCCACAGCATCCTCTGTTGATCTCTTCTTTTTATAGGAGAATTGGAATGTGTCCAGTCCCTCTGGTAAACAGGAAATAACATAGTTTCGTACCAACTTTTCAAAGCACTTCGTGATTATAGGTGTAAGTGCTACTGGATGAAAGTCATTCAAGTTTTCTGGATATGGTTTTTTTGTATCGGAACAATAATGGCAGACTTTAGGCATGACGGCACAATAGCTTGGGATAGGGATCGATTCAAAATCCCAGTGAAAACTCCTGCTAATTGATCTGCACAATCCTTCAATACCCTTCTAGCAACTCCATCTGGCCCCATAGCCTTCCTTGGATTGATTCCCTTCAACACCTTCCTCATCTCTCCCTCCTCCACATTAAAAATTACATTCCCTTGTGCCAATGCTGATAACAATAGTGAAGGTGGCAGAAACTCTGCTGATGTCTCTACTGATGTTGCTTCAAAACAGGCAAAAAAGGCATTCAGTTCCTCTGCCAAAGATACCCCTCCCTCAGCTACTGGGGAAACTTTAGATTTCTACCCAGTCATTTCCTGTACACCTCGCCACACCTCCCTAGTGTTGTTACGCTGAAAATTATTCTCCAATCTCTGCCTGTATGCCTCTTTAGCCACACGGAGACACATCAGAGACAGTTAAGAAAACAGAGTTCATGAAGACACAGAAACCACTTTTAATACCACATAACCGTTGCCGCAGCAAAACTGCCTTTTATTTTAAACCATTTCTTCCAGCTGTGGGATAATGGCCTATAAGGAACCAATGCTAATACAGCAGTGGTGGCAAACATTCAAAATTCCAGATGTTTTGGACCATAATTCACAGAATTCCAAGCCCAGATTGCCAATGACAAAGGGCTGTAGGAATTGTGGTCCAGAACATCTGGAGTGTCGAAGGTTCACCACCACTGTAATACAGGTTTCTCTTACCAGTAATTTCCAGCATCCATGGTGGTCAGCGTGGAGGTAAGGGGTTGGGAAGACACCACCATCTTACTGCATTCTGGGCAGATCTCTCCACATTTTTCTCTGTCCTCAAAAGAGAACAATCCAATTTCAAATTCCTCCCTACCTTGCTTGAGGTCTGTATTTTGTGTATCTGGGAGGAAATTTTCTGGGCTGGGTTGAATGTCTATCTAGAACTACCCAATAGTTTCTTCCAGCCTTTGAATGCAGTGAGAGCCTCATCTTTCTGCTAACAGTTATTTCCCCATCTCTTTTCTGGGTTGGAGGGTCTTGTTTTGTTTGCTGTGGTTCAGTTCAGTTCATTACTAAGTTTGAGTGCAGTAAAGATATCAGCATATACATATGTTTGTAATTTCAAGCAACTGTAAGTAAAGAATTACCAGACATAACACTAAAGAAACATTAAAAATAAAGTAGACAAAAATTGCTATATTTTAATGTGAGATTTCATGGGTAAGTCCACTTCCTCAGACTCCTAGTACAGTCTAACAAGACTACTTCATCTAAAACTGAAAGAAAAATATTCTTTCTTCTACAAGTCTCTGGGTGTGAGTTATTGAAACTGCAAGTGGCTGTTAATGAGAAAGGGGTTGTCTCTAGGAGACTTGTACCTATTTTCCTCTGTATTTCTACTGCAGAGCAAAAGGATTTTTACCAGACATTCAAAACTCTGCAACAAAAGTATTGCCTGGTGTATTTTGCATGTTTCATCAGGCTACAATTGCACTGGCTTCCAGTTTGTTCAGGTTCAATATTGCATAAAACAGCTTGGATCTGAAATACTACCTCGTCCCATGTGATCCTGCCCCTAATTTGTGATCTTCATCAAAAGGCTCTTCTCCCACCACCAAAAGTGGGCAGGGCATGGGACGGATCCCTTTCTAAAGTACCACTCCTCCTATGGATTTGCCACATCAGAGAGGTCCGATTGGCTCCATCTATATGATCAGCAATAAAAACTGTATTGATTTTGGGGGCCTTTCATGGATTTTTACTTTCCCTGCAGTTTTGCATATAATCTACATGCAGTTGTTTCTTCATATTTTGCACCAAAAAAGTTGAGTAAACAGGTGCATGATAATGAACACAGCTTTCTTCCTGGGTGGCTCTTTCTATTTTAGTCACTTTCCTATTTAGACATGGTCTGCAAGTGGCATTCTTCATGACATCAAACAGAGGTCCACATGTGGAATGAATGTGATGTATGAAGTGAAAAAACTGGGAGTGGAATTATTCTAAAGGTGAAATCCCTGAACAAAGACCTTGGTGGAGTGGAATTGGCAACATACGGTTCTCTTGTTGCCTCACAGGGCAAAAAGACTTTAGATCAGTAGTGCTCAGGCATTTGAATGACCAATTTTTATAAGGATTGTGGGTTGAAAAAATATCCCTTTTACCTTCATTTTAATCAGCATTCTTCTTTTTGCTCCTTATGTCTTAGGTTGTAATCTTGCAGGCATCTGCCTGAAAATAAGTCCAGCTCCATGGAACTTGCTTCTAAGTAGTCATGCTGCTTGCCTTCTTCTTTATCTCACAGCATGTTCATTCTTTCCCTCTTTCTTTACTACAGAGGTCCCAGGGACCTACTCTGTCGA
>JAHTLZ010000016.1:56564419-56594737 GCA_023846285.1 Phrynocephalus versicolor
GTTTCTAGCCCTGGCCTCTGTCTCCTAATCCAGGCAGGGCCACTCCAGCTTCCTTGGAAAGGGTCCGTATTGGCCCAATGTTTCCCCGTTGGCCATGGCTGGTCTGAGTGAGACCCTAATACCTGCCTTCCTTGGTGCTTCACACCATTCCCTGGGGTTTCGGCACCAAACTGCTAACAAAGTGGTGAGGAAGCACTTTACAACAACCTACCTCAAAGACTGATTATCAGGGGGCTAGCTCTCCTCCTTACAGCCTTAGAGAAATAGACCCACCCAGTTCTCCTGCTTCAACTCTGTCTCCCTGTTTGGCAACTCCCGTTCTCCTGGGGTGGCAATAGAAACTCTGCCTCCCAAAGCACAACCAATCCTCCCTACGGGCACTGTGCCTTAGTGCCTTCCCAACCCCTTCCCTTGTTGGCTGGTATCCTCTAAGCCTGCGTCTAGGCAACCCTTACCTGTAAGCCAGACTAGATGCTTCCCTGCCTGCCGTGCCCTCTGCCCACATGCCTGCCTGTCAGACTCCACCAGTCCCGGCACTGAGCATGCCTTCCAGTTGCTTATCATTCAACCTCCTCCAATCTGCACTTCTGGCTTCCAAGTCCCATACTTTGTCATCTGGGCTGGTCTGTGATTCACGTGATCCACAAAGAACGGCTGTGGAAAGGGAAAGACAGCTGCTCCGCTTCTATTGGAATTTGGGATTGGGAGTTTTTTGGATGATACATGTCTCTCTGCAGGAAGTGCTGCCGGTGTTTGTGTTTTTTTGTCCTCCTCCTCTGCTGCTCCTCTTCACTCACAGCTGCATTGCATGAATGGAGGGACCAGGAACCTTCCAGCCTTGGTTCTTGGTGGATACTCTGACCCACTAGGAGGGACCAGGAACCTTCCAGACTTGGTTCCTCGTGGATACTCTGACCCACACGGAATGTGTGATTCCGTTTCCTCCGCCGCCACTCTTTCCACTGGGCTGCCAGCGGTGCCTCACAAAGAAGGGAAACGTACTTGTTGTGTGCGTACTCCATTCAGAAAGAACCATGTGTGGGTTCTTGATGCTGTGCTGCTGATGCTGATGCTGTGTAACCGGAAAAGAAAAAATACCGGCTGCAAATCTAGGTTGTGATTGAGTTACGGGAACACTCATCAGGAACAGCAGTGGTGGTGGGCTTAGGGTTAGGGTTAGGGGGTATGTTTCGGCCTCCGCTACTCTGCCCACTGGGCTGCACAACGCTGTGTTTCACAACGAAGGGCATGGAGATGGAATGCCGGCAGTTAGGAGCAAGTCTACCAGCACACAGCTGGGAAAGAAAGTCAGAAAGCTTGGCTTGATGTCCTTTTGGAAGCCTGTGTGGCTCTAGCTCTGTGTCTTCTCGCTGCCTGCCTGTCAGCCCCCCCCCCCACTTCTGGCTTAGCGGAGAGGCCTTCCAGCCGCTTCTTCTTCACCCTAACAGCACGGTCCAGTTAGTGCTTCAAGTTCAGCCCTGTCGCTACTCCCCTCAAGTTGCCCATGCAGCAACCACGGCTGCTTCCGCCTCTAGGCAGAAGGGGTTCTTTACGCAGTCTAGGTTGGGAAATCCCTTGACAGAAGGAGGGAAGATTCGGTGCCTCTCCTTCTACCCCCTCTAGTCTGGCCTTCTGGCCTCCACTAACCTTCACTCTGGGCTGCACCCACTGTGCCTCACAGGGAAGGGCTTGGTGCTGGCTTGTGTGCTAGAAAACAGCCGTGGGCCCGTGATTGCTCTCCTCAAGTGGCTTGCGCAGCCACCTCATGCGAAAGCACCCTTGGACTCTGCCTGGGACAGTGACAGGCCTCTGCAGGAAGTAGTGCCGCTGTGTGGGAGTGTTGTCAGCCTCCGGACCGCTATTTAGTCTTCACTGGGCTGCCATACACTCTGGCTCACTAAGAAGGACAACTTACTGTTGTGATGGT
This sequence comes from Phrynocephalus versicolor, assembly GCA_023846285.1. Classification (NCBI taxonomy): domain Eukaryota; kingdom Metazoa; phylum Chordata; class Lepidosauria; order Squamata; family Agamidae; genus Phrynocephalus; species Phrynocephalus versicolor. The sequence goes on from JAHTLZ010000016.1 coordinate 56,566,347, forward strand.
GGCCCTCTGTCACCATTATAAATAGAACAGCTTATCACACAGTTGCAGGCTTGCCTGTTCGAATTGTGGAAGCTGTGATTCACCACCACCACGAAGGGCATGCCACTGGGCTGGGCTGCAATGCACTCCATGTTTGGAGACTCTCTTGATGCACACGGACGGTGTGAGTTTCCTCCCCCACTCTCACTTGGCTGCCAACTGTGTCTCACAAGGAAGGGCATTTTCCTGGCCGTTGAAACAAAGGGTTTCCCTTGCAGAAGGATTATACTTTAGGGTAAGGCCACTAGTCTTTGTGGCCACCCACCCACCCACCCAAATAAATGAAGTGTTTGCCTCGGAGAAGGACTGAGTTTGGAGGCAGCTTGGCAATTGGCACTGCTGCTGTTGACAAGAAAGTGTTATCCTTGTGGAGTGGAAGGTGTAGGTTTGGGGGTTCTGTTTCCTTTCCATCTCCTGCAACCCACTGTGTCTCACAAGGAAGGGCATTTTCCTGGCCATTGAAACAAAGGGTTTCCCTTGCAGAACGATTATACTTTAGGGTAAGGCCACTAGTCTTTGTGGCCACCCACCCACCCAAATAAATGAAGTGTTGTTTCCTTTCAATGTCCTGCAACCCACTGTGGTTCACAGAAGGGCATTTTCCTGGCGTCCTCCTCAGGCCATTCAGCCACGCTAGGCAGCTGGAGCTTCCTGGCAATAATCCTCCCCTACGGTCCGGCCCTGTGGCCTCAGACTCAGGCTATGTGGCCTCCGCCACTCTTTCCTCTGGGCTAAAAGACGCTGTGTCTCACACTGAAGGGGGTTCCTGAATTTGAACAGCGTTCGAGTACGTACAGCAGTGCACCACCAAGACTTAGTCCAAAAGTGACATGTGGTGGTGCATCGCAGGCAGTGTGGTGCCAGGCCAAACCCAAGGTGATTGGCCTCCTCCTCCTCCAGTCTTTCCTCTGGGCTGCGAGATGCCGTGTTTCACACAGAAGGGGGGTAATGATTTGAACAGTGTTTGCATCGCAGGCAGTGTGGTGCCAGACCAGACTCAAGGTGATTGGCCTCCTCCGCAACTCTTTCCTCTGGGCTGCAAGACACTGTGACCCAAGGACAATGGCATTTTACTTCCAGTCAGGCAATTCAGCTCCTTTTTATACTGGAACTGGCAGTGAGCCTCCCGTACTCAGGCTCTGTGCTGTGGTCTCCTACTCTGCCTTGTGGCCTGGCAGGAGTGGCCGCCCTTACTCTGGCCTTGTGGAGTGGACGCGTCGCCCATAGATAGTCCTCCTTGTATAGCCTAGTGGGCTGGGCTGTGGGCTGTAAAACTTAAGTCAGAGCAACCCAGAGCCCTATCCCATTCCCATCCCTACCAAAGCTATTCCGGCTGTACTAGCTACTAGTAGCTAGGTACGAACGTAAAACGTAGCTTTAACCACCTCAGGCTCTAACTGTAGTCTAATGCATTGCTGAATGCTGACCAGTGACCACCAGACCAATCCATGACCAAAAGCAGGGTTGCATTGGCTTTGGCTCATTGGCTGTATTGCTTGTCCTTTAAGTGTGTGTGACTTTGACTGTGAATGTGAAGTGAAGTGAAGGCAGAAGGACCTTGGAGATGGGGGGGGCAATTTGAGAGGAGTAGAGTTGTAGACCCCTCATCCAGATTTGGGGAGGAACGGCATGTCTTTCTCCTGCTGCCTCTGAGAGGTGGAGGGGAGATGGGATGGTATCAAAAAACCAAACAACAAAAAAGTACAACAAACAGGCACGTCAGCCAGACCAAGTAGGGTGGCTGCTGGCTGGTTCAGCATCAGCAGATTCAGCACAGCAGACCAAGAGGGGAAAAAAAGAAATGCAAATTTGTTTCTACCCCACTTGGTTTGCTTAGCACTCTAGCCTTGTTGTGCAGCAGCAAGTCCATCACCCAGGCAACTGTATTTCGCCTGCTCGTTTGCGGGACCCGCGCCCGCGCGCCCGCCAGCCAATCCCCTTGATTGCCGCTGCCGCCGCCCACGCATGTACCCCCGCGCCCCCGCCGCCCGCGCTACGCCCGCAAGCCGCAAGTCTCGGTCGGACGTCAAAATGCGCGAAATCGCGGCAGAAACGAAAACGAAAAAAACGAAAAACGAAACGACTAATTTTTTCGATTTTTCGCGAAAAACGGAAACGAAACGAATCGGACCCTAGCCGAAACCGAAACCGAAAACGAAGTTTTTTTTCTGAGTCGTGCCCATCTCTAATCAGTAGTGCTCAGGCATTTGAATGATCAATTTTTATAAGGATTGTGGGTTGAAAAAAATATCCCCTTTATCTTCATTTTAATCAGCATTCTTCTTTTTGCTCCTTATGTCTAGGTTGTAAGAGTCCAGCTCCATGGAACTTGCTTCTAAGTAGCCATGCTGCTTGCCTTCTTCTTTATCTCACAGCATGTTCATTATTTCCCTCTTTCTTTACTACAGAGGTCCCAGGGACCTACTCTGTCGACCTGCCCTTTTCTCTCTCGATTCCATGATATTCTCATTTTTCACCTCCCAACACGATGGCATTTCTTCTGAAACAATTTTAGAAGATGTTAGTCTGTGCTAGACTATGACAAATAAAACAAATGGCAAATAAAAAACAGAAAACAAAAACATTGTGGCATTTTAAAGACTAACTGCTATATTTTAATGTGGGCTTTCATGGACAATTCCACTTCCTCAGGCATACGAGTGGACCTCTGAAGTCATGGTCACACTGGGTATCTATCCAGTTTTAGACAAGTGTGTTTTTTAGACAAGCGTTTTTCCCATCTCTCCCTTGAGATGCTGGTTATTGAATCTGGGGCCTTGTGCAAGCAAAGCATGTTTCTTTCAGTGAAGTACTGCCTCTCCTTCCTTATTCTAAAAGTATCCCAGTGGAATAAAATTCCCAACACCCTGTGTATGAGTTAGGTATAACCTATTGAAATTTAATATTTCAGCAGTAAGACAAAACCGATAGGACTCCCCTTGCCCCACAAAAAAAAAAAAATAACAATGCTAGGCTTGGGAAAACAAAACATAATGCTGAAAATGTGAGAGGGCTTGTGGCATTTTGTAGATACAGCATGTCTGCTGTCAAATTAAAAGACATGCCATCAGTATATCCCTGGAGTCCTAACATCATCTGTTTGCAGCTATTAAAAGGATCCTGGGAATATGCTTTTGAATCATAATAGAAGTCATGGCCAGCTCTGCTACAATCATGTACTCTTGGTTCCACAGCTGGCTGGTCGCTTTTGTTGTGTGCTTGCTGCTGTGTTGCCTGTTCTAGTTGCAAATCCATGCAATTGAAGCAGCCAATAAATAATAGATCTATATTATGCAGAAGAGCCAGCATACGTAGGACTTAGAATATGGGACAAAGGCTTGGGAGACCTGGGTTCAAATCTCTGCTCAGCCAAGAGCCAGTCACACACTCACAATGAAACGTACTTTATAAGATTCTTGCCAGGATAAAATGAAAGGGGCAAAAGCAGTATGCATGGAGGGTGGATTTAAGTACTTGACTCTACTTCCTATGCAACTGATTTTTTTTTTAATATTCTTGAGGCAACACATAGGTACAATTACACATTTCCCGTTAATTAAAAAACTGGTATTTGGTGAGCTGGCTGAATTTCAGACTTATAGACTAGACAGATATCAAGCATTGCTGGTTTAGGAGCAAAGGGAAGCCAGTTTGAAAAACTGGAAGATGGTGTAGATATTTTAAATGAATGCATGAGAGGATAGAAAGGTATATATTTCAAGGAGAAAGGATGTACAGTTCACCAGTAAAGCAGACAGACAGGATAATTTGCTGCTACTGCCTGAAATATTGTAATGCTTTTTGCCCATTTTCCTTCCAAAAATATATCTTCTTCTACTGAAGCTGAGTGATATACAAGCTTTTGCACGTCTTTATCATTCCCAGCACCAGAAAACTAAATGCACTCACAGTGCTGGCCACTGTTACAGGAACTCTTTAACTCCATCCGTCAATCTCTTGTCATGGCCTCCCCTACCACATTCATCACTCCAGCTGTTTGTCCACAGCAGTTATGGACCAAATCGAATGTTAGAATAATTGAGGACAAGGGATGTTCTTTGTTCCTGAGACCTTCACATAGCTATAAGATTCTCGGATAAGAGGACAGGCATTGCTGATTCAGGAGTAATCTCTTAAGGCAAGGGAAATTCAGTGGCCTGATTAAAAAACACCAGCATCTACTGTAGTTGTTGAACTGCAACAAAAATGATGCTGTAATCATTATGAGCAAACATACCAGGTCTGGTCCTGCTGTGAGGTAACTAGCTAAGGCACTACACTTTGGGAGTCAATTATTTACTTTGGTATTATTGGATTGCTGCTGCCAGGGGAGGAAGAAAGATTTGTGGAACTTCATGTCTCATGTTCCAAAATCACTTTGCCATCTTTGGTGTGACTATGCACTGAGGGAAATGTGCTGTTCAAAGACCTGCACTAATGTTCCTCTATTTTGAGTTTGTTAGTCTGATTTGCTGCTTTATTTAATTTTTTTTATTTTTATTCTTGCAGTTTAATATGAAGATGGAAGCCTGCTGCCCCAGTGAGGGGTTCTTTAACATCTGGATAATTTTGGACAGAGTAAGATACTTTGCTGGAAAAATGGCTGTTAGAAGAACAACTGGTAGATGTTTAAAGGCTGTCCCTTGTTCTGCCCCTGTCACCACCTGCCAGGTCTGAGACCCAACTCATCCAGGGCTTGATCTGGGATGAGGATGCAGATCTTGCTTGTATAACAGAAACTTGGGTGGGTACTGATGGAGGCGGAGACCTATCCTAACTTTGCCCACCCAGATTTTCCATCCAACACCAGGGTAGATTAGAGTGGTGGTGGTAGGTGGAGGAGTGGCCATCATTTATAAAAATTATATGGAGGCTGTCAGGTTCTCTGCCTTGTTGATCCCAGCTCTAGAGGACCTACATATCTCATTCAGGGGCAGGGAAGGGTTTGGGATTGTGGTAGCATACTGCACTCCCCAAAACCTAGCACTCTTGTTTCCAGAGCTGGTGGTTTTTGTCTTTGAACAGTGCTGTTCAGGTTCCCCGGACTTTTTGTTCTGGATGACTTCAACATCCATGAGGCTGAGGTCACTGGTCCACCTCTAGTCTTCTTGGAAATCGTGGCTTCTTTGGACATATCCCTGCATATTAATGGCCCCACCCACATGGCCATCCACACATTAGATCTGGTGTTTATTACAGGACAGGGGGTGATGGTGACCTATCTTTCAGTCTCTTTGCCATGGTTGGACCACCATCTGCTTTCACTTTCTTATATTTAATTTTTTTTTAAAAAAATTCTCCAATTGTCTAGATTTTTGACTAAGAGGATTTGTAATTAAAAAAAAACTAATCTTTGCCCTTGACTTCTTACTAGGAACTCTGGTTTTTGCTTGCTTGTTTGTGAGGGTGGTGGCAGTGCTGCCTAATAGGGGCATGTTGGTTCAATATGTCTAGCCTTATGGGGTTTTGTATGTAAAGGAACCCCTGCTATGTCTAGGAAGACTAGGTGATTGGAAGGAGCAGGTGTCAGGCTGGTTCCATATTCACAACAACAATTCACTCTTGTGGGTTCACCTATTCCAGGTGTCAAAATCCACTTGGGGGTATCATGAGGTGCCTACACAAAAATCCTGATTGCTCAGACTCTTTGTGGCAGGGTTAAATATTGTTTAATATACACTTTTAACCAGGAGTTGTGGAAAGATGAGTTCTGTGCAAAATGTGAATTGGCTTTCAGAAATAAGCCAAGTCCTCCACTAGTCCCCAGAGAAAGGAAGCTTAAAGTATGTAGAAAAATTATCAACATATTGAACTGCCAAATCAAATGTGGATGCCTAACAGCCAATTGCATTTTTATGCTCAGATGAATTTTTCTAATATACTTTGACATCTTTCAGAACTATTGTGCTGCTAGAAGCTATGAATTCATGGAGGAGTAGAATTGTTCAGTGCACCTGAGAATTATTCAATGCATATCTGAATCTGGAAGTGATCAGTAGGACCTGGAATACTCTAACAATGGTTGTGCTGTTTTGAACTTGAGATAAACTGTCTAGAAGAGTAAAAGATGTTCTGGCTGCCAGTTGGTTGATGTCATCCACACTCTTGTATTTGTAGCAGAAGAATCATGCATATAAAATATTAGACTATTCTCTAACTTTATATAAATCAATAACTGAATATTAAACACACACATTACCTGCTCTAAACAAACAGTGTGGGACAGGTACAGTTATTGCCTTCATTTTCTACCTGTGAGCTATTTGTGGAAACTACCAAGACTAGCCAGGCTTTTGTTTTGATCCAGTGAGGCTCTGCTTTTCCTATGCTGCCTGCTTTCAAACCCAAGATGGGTAAAATGAATTGTTCAGATCATAACTCTCAAAACAGGATAATGCAGTCAGAATGGTAATGTGAAAATTGTAGTTCAAAAAAGAGTAATACTTCCCATCTTTGCATCATACCCAAAGGCAGTTCATCTGGATATCAACCCAAAGTATGATGAAGCCAGAGATGCAAGCAGAGCTGATAGTACATGTAGAGTCTAGAAATGTATCTGCCCCATTTGTTGCTACAGGGAATTCCACCATTCATAGACACTATTATCAGAGAGCCACTATATGTACAAACTGGTACTATTAGGGCACCTACTAATGGAACCTCTTTCCCCACCCCACCCCCAAAGGAAAGTGGTCCAAAGGCAGAGGCCATGGAACAAGAATTGGAGGGCAAACCTTGAGATCCCCAGCAGTATCCATTGCCACCAAAAAGATCAGAATTAAAATTGACAGAGTGCCAGGAATCTACCTCCTGTCAAACATAAGGTCAGTCTGAAAATCCTCATTAAAGATGTTCCACTGCTTTGGCTTGACTGAAATTTTTCAAACAGGGTATTTTTATCGTGGAGGTAAAGGCTATGATTGCCCTGCCACAACCTTCCTCCCTTCCTTCTTCACCTCCCCTTTCCTTTTCTCTCTTTTTTTAAAAGAACCTTTGCTATGGAGGGTAGATTTGAAATTGGAAGAAATCTGAGAAATTGCTCCTAGGGCAGCGAAAAGCCGCTTAATCAACTGCTCTTCCAATCCAGAGCAAAGAAACTCTCTTCAATGCCAAAGAGGTGTTAATGATAGAGATTATAAAAGGCAACTGTTGAAGTACATCTTCACCGGCATCCCCATAAAAGCCTGACTGGCAGAAGATCAAAGAAAAGAGACTGTACTGAAAGGGCCACATGGTCTCTCAGAGGACATGGCAGGTTTAAAATTTATAAGCCAGACTAAAGACTATATAGTTCAAAAAAGTACAATTAGACAGTCATGCTGAAAACCAGGTTCTTTATACACATCAGTTTTGTGATGGGATTTGAGTTTCTTCTTTTTCTTTTTGGTAACTGTATTATAGCAAAGGGAGGAGAAGACTGGATCCAGCTCAAATGCTTTCCAGTAGTCCAGCATCTTGTTTGCCATTGTAGCCAACTAGCCTGCCTTGGGCAAGGTAATAGATCAGGTAGGAGTTCTATAGTTTGGTTTTCCCCAACCTTTTTTTTTTTTTAAATCAGTCTAGCAAGTACATGGGTCGTATTATGACAGAAAGGGGGGAAAAGCCTACTTTTCCAGGAACAACATTCACCCATTTAAAGGCATTCTCTTGCATAATTATTATTTATGACAAGTTTTCAGGAAACAACCAGTTTCAGTATTATTGTTGGCAGGAAATTTAAATAATAATAAGAAAAACAGATGCATTGCTTTTTGAAATTATAGAGACATTACTGGGGTTATATCCAATATAATATATCCAATATAACTCCATTATTGGATTTATACTTTATTGCTAAAGTAAATATTGCTTTTTATTTGGGATCACTGACTGGATAGTTCAGTAATTTAGGTATCTGTCTGCAAAGTCAAAGATTAGGTGCTGGTTCCCGATTGTGACTCCTACAAGTAGAGCCAGCCTCTGTGGTCTTGAGCAAACTACATTGTCCCAGGTTGCCCCCAATAAGGAGTAGTGAACCATCTCTGAGTACTCACTATCTAGAAAACTATAGAAAAAGTCACCGGAAATAGAAATTGACTTGAAAACACATGATGGTGATGGTGGTGGTGTTTTGGGATAAATTCATGAAAACCCTGCATTTCCAACTAGATTCCTCATGTCCCACTGGTATTATGTATGAGTACCACTGGGTGGGAATGACCACAACAGTATCACCTGCTTCCATACTCCAGAATTTGCTTCCTGTGTGATATTTGCGCTACTAATTATAATAATAGGTAGTCATCATCACTTACCTTGGTAAAGTTGCCCTCCAACACCTGATCTGAAATTTCTTCTTTCATTCTGTAGAGAAAAATGCAATTAACGTGTTTTTTTAAAAAAATTAGCACTTAAAACTTGGAATGGTTTGTATTTGCATCAAATGTCATGATTTGCCGGAAAACATTAGACAGCCCACCTCCACTCATGGAAGAAGGCTGCGTAGGATGGCATGTATTTGATTCAAACTACAGGAAAAGAAATTCAATTTAAACATTAGGAAGAACTTCATGCCAGTTAAGAGCTGTTCGGCAATGGAATATGCTGCCACAAAGGGTGGTGGAATCTCCTCCTTTGGAGGTTTTTAAGCAGAGGCTGGATGACCATCTGTTGGGAGTCCTGTGATGGGGGTTCCTGCATGGAAGGGGGTTGGACTGGACGGCCCTTGAGGTCTCTTCCAACTCTATGATTCTATGATTCATATTTAACCTCTGTTCCAAATCTGGAGTAAGGGCAGCTCACAACAGGGTTTAAAACAAGTAGAGATAAACCCCAGGAAAGGTTAGAAAGTAAAATGCAGTTTTTAAAATTGTGGTTTTAAAATACAATTGATTTTGAAAGCAATTTAGAAACAGCAGTAAAAATTTATGTGAGTGGCTTCTTCCTGTGGTTCAAAAACTTGCTTCACTTTAGGTGCCATGGAGGGTTACGGTGGGAAAAGGAGAAAGTCCCAGCCCAACTGAATTTGTAATGTTTAATTTTTATTTATTTATTTATTTATTTAGTTAGTTAGTTAGTTAGCTTATATGCTGCCCACTACCCAAAGGTCTCTGGGCAGCTTATAATTAAAATAAATAATTTGAATAATTAAAACATTAAAATACCTATAAAATTACAGTAAAATGACAAAAACCATTAAATACAATACATACAACACACCAAAACAAAACACTAGAATTGCCATCAGGACCCACAATCAATGTTATATCAGTTAAAAAACTTCTCGAACAGGATCAAACAAAAACTTTATTGATTATGACCATAGGCCTTTACAAATACACAATGCATGGTGCCAAAGACATTGCAGCATTTAAAAACATGTTTTAAAAGTCTTAGCAACAAGCTGCCACTGAACTAAGGACCTTTATGTGGGATGGCATTTATGCCCTTGAGAAAGCCAGACTTTAACTTCTTAGCTGCCAGTGCAAAGAGTGCTACATTATAAGTAATGAATGGCTGGTTGTCAATGAGCAACCTTACTACTATTTCTTCATGGGGACAATTAGGGAACATCTGGGTGATACGCAATAAAATTTAACTCTAGGGTACTTGTAGAGAGGGCAGAATAGTAAATAGTGGATTATGCCTTCTGTCTGATTGCAGCCATAGACACATTTATGTTCCATAACTGGAATTATTTTGTATCTCCCTTTAAGATAAGCGGAGGGCATCGGTTGAAATCTAAGTTCAGTGAAGACTCTGCGAAGCTGTGGAAAAGATAGGGTCTCAAAATATTGTGGCCTCAAATGGTTGATCTGGAGTTTGGGATACCACATCGAGAACTGAGACTCAAAAATTGTGGCCCTGTCTTGACAAGCATCAATATCAATAATCCAGTTCTTTAGTGTGTTAGAACTAGAATCAAAACTAAAGAACTTTTCCATAGTGAAACCATAGATCTTTAACTTATCTAGGTACTGCTTCACCCAAACTTCAGTCCACAGTTGTTCTTCACCAGCCCTGGGTCCAGGTTAGATTTTTTTAAGGAATGGTCTAATTACCATCTCTTTCAAGGTGGCAGGGACCACTCCCTCTCTTTAAAAGGCATCCACAGTCTCCTGGATCTAGGTGCAAACCCCTTTGGCAGATCTTTCTATTAACCAAGAAGGGTAGGGTCCAGCAGGGTCCAGCAGTGTGGTGGTAGAACGGACAGACCCAAGCACCCTGTCCACATCCTCTGGTCCCAACAATTGAAACTCATCCAATAACACTGCACCTAAGCACAGCACACTGGACACATCCCTTGATTCTGCACCAATGGTGGAGTCCAGTTCACTGCAAATCTGAATGATTTCCCCCTCAAAGTGGACAGAAAACTCATCACAGTGAGCTAACGAATAGTCCAGGACATCCACAGAATCTCTTGCTTGAAGAAGTTCCCGGACCACCTGAAACAGCTCTGCTGGACGTCACTCTGAGGAAGCAATATGGTTGGTGAAATGTTGCCCTTTCGCCAACTGTATTCCCATGGAATAGGCCCAATAATGGATTCTAAGTTGTGTTCAATCAGACTCACAGTGATATTTTCTGCACTTACACTCCAGCTGTCTCCCCTCTCTCTTTATTGCCCACAGCTCAGATGATCATGTAAATCGCCCGAGTCACCGCCCTATTCCAAAGGGCAACCTGAGCTTCAACAGGAGTGCTGACCATATCAGACAGATAATCCCCCAGAGCTTTCAGGAAACCACCCAGATCCATTAGTCTCTGTGAGCGGATCATCTTTATGGATCCCCCACCCTTGCAGAGGGTTGAAGTAGCTAGTAGTCTAAACTTCAACAGGAAGTGGTCTGACAATGACAATGGGGTCAAAACCAACCCCTCCACATACAAACCACCATCCTCCAGTCCCATTGGAAAGACTAGGCCCAGAGTATGGCCCTCTCATATGTTGGGCCGATGACATACTGAGATAGCCCCATGGTTGTCATGGTGACCATCAAGTCCTTAGTCACTCTATTTAAGGCAGCCTCAGCATGGATGTTGAAGTCTGCCAGCACCAACAGTCTGGGGCTCCTCAACACTAGGTCCAAGACCACCTCTGTCAGCTCAGACAGGGAGACTGTTGGTACACAGCAGGGTGGGTAGTACACCAACAGAATCCCCAGTCTGTCTCGTGAGCCCAACACACAATACAGGCCCTCCAGACCCTTTCCCAAAGAGACAGGAAGCCTGGTCAAGGAGATAGAACTTCTATAGACTATAGCAACTCTCCCTCCCCGATCCTCTGAGTGACGCTGGTGCTGAACCAAGTATCCAGGCAGGCATAGCTGGGAGAGGGGGACCCCACCCTCCTCTCCCACAAAGGCCTCAAGAATACATGCCAGGTCAGCACTCTCATCCAGAATAACATTATGGATGAGGGCGGTCTTATTTTGTACCAATGTGGTGTTCAACAACAGCACCATGTGGCTTGTGGGCTTGCTGAAAAGGTCTCGCTTTGCTCCAAAAAGTTCCCAGCAGGTGGCGAAAAGGAGATGGTACAATGGCTATGAAGAACAACATAACAATGCCATTGGCAACAATGTGAGAAGCCCAAATGCTCAAGCGCGTCTGCCTCTTTAATGAGACCTACCTCTGTGCATGAATACAATTGCAGAATGATAGATTTAGGACTATAGCATGTTTGTGCAGATAGCATCATTTGATTGCATGAGAAATGGCCTACACAGGGCTGTTTATCACTGGTGCAAAAAAAACAAAAAACAAATAAAAAACCCCAACAACTCATCTGGGTCTTGGGAAGAAGGTTCAATACTTTATACTGGCTCCATCCCAACAAATGATAAAAGAAATTAAAATGCTAAAGATGCCGTACTTTGACAATCCTGTTTTGCCCATTACACTAGATGTCTAATTACTTCTGTTGAAACATCTAAATTTCAACAATGGAAAGTAATTGAAGAAAATGCCAGCAGTCAAGATAAGGTGGAAAGAAGGCCCATTTGTATTTCAACAGAATTCACTTAGCTGTCCAGGACATTTGCATGATAGGCAAGAGCAGCAAGCTAGAAGCACTGCCTTATCTTATGTGATAGCTTATGTAAGCAGAACACATCTTCATCTCTGTAAATTGCATGCTGAAGCACAAAGATACCGCTCACGTGTAAGGTCATCCACCACATTTTTCTTAGACCAGCAAAGTACATCAATAATATTTGTCTAAATCCCTCCCCTGCTTGGCTCAAAAGAGAGAAAAAAGATCCTTTTGAAGGGTGCATTCTGATTGTGGAACATTAAAGCTTTTGCCTACTCAAGTAAATACCACTGCACCTCCTTGTTTAAAAAAAAGTGCATGTCCTTCGTGACCTTATTTGTTGGCAATTAGATGCTTGCAACTCTTCTGCAGAAGATCCTGTACAACTCTACACAACCATTTCCTGCATACAATGTGGGATTTGTATCCGAGGGTGTGCTCTTAATAACCGGGTCCTGTTTGTCACAGGCACACACCCTCCAGAGCAAATTTGGGGCCAGTGCAATGGAGAAAAGACCAAGTGGGTGTCCTGCCAGCACAGATTCACTCACACTCATGTGACATTGGATCATATAAGGCTTATCCACCTCCTGCAGAATCACAAACATTTTCTGTAGTTGGTTTGTTGTTACATTTATATCCCACCTTTTCTCCAGCAAGCTAAAGGCAGCGTTTACAGCTTTTCTTCTACCCACTTTTGTGGCGTTTACCTCTTGCTGATGAAATAATTCATGAGAAGTGTCTGTATTGATTGGTCGGTTGTTGACCAATGGGAGAGTCTGGGGGAGTAGCCTGAGGGGATTTAAGGCTCAGCCCAGCACTGGATTGGACAGATAGGGACTGACACTGTCTGGAGAATATGTCAGAGAGAGGCCTACATTCATTGAGAAAAGATAGATAGGGTCTGACTGTGATACTTATATTTACTAGAGATAGAAGAGATAGGATTTAGAACTTCTGTGAGGAAAACTAAGTGATGAATGTCTGAAAACTTAAGAACTGTGTGTGCAAGTGATCAGTGTAGTCTGTAACATAGCTTTAGTGTGGTTGAGCTATATTATTCCTTTTGTTTGTACCTAAACACGTTATACTTGATGCTTTTAATTCTACTTTGTAATAAATAAACTTTTATTTTTATTCGTGTTAAAATCATTTTGAAAGCATTAATTTACTAGTGAAGCTAGTTGGTTGCAGCGAAAGAGGAAAAATAGAAATGATGCTTGTCAATAGCCTGTGAAAGGGCCAGGGGCAAAGCATGGGAATGCTACTGTTTCCTCTACCCAAAAATGTTTTGGGGCATTTCCCTAGTCGATACCTTGCTAACTCTGACTGTATTGGTTTCATGACAGATAATCTGTTATGCCTGTAAGTGTCAATTATTAAATCAATGCCAGGTATTATCTTAGAACTGTCAGTCTGTGAGAAGCTGTAGTAACAAATGAATGACTATGCTGGCTCCACTGTACCCCCACCCCAATGTATCATCACCTAGGGTTTTCTAGCACACCACATTCAATGTGAGCTCCACTGGCCCTAAACCCACCCATCCTCCTCTTCCATCCATAAATGAGACCACAGGTGATTCTGCACAGACTTTATAGCAACTGGGTTGAGGCTTAGAAATAAACTTTGGTTCTGGTCCTTGAGGTTAGGTCCCTTCACTCCCCCAAAGTCAAGGTCCAAGTTCTTTCCTTCTCTGGTTCACACCACCAAGGGGGTTGCATGCCAGTCCTTTTCCATTGCAGTCTACCCCATTGGCCCAAAGGGTAAGGCCTGTAATAAGGACAGTCGAAATGCCCACACTGAGAACAACCATGGGAGTCCTTTTCTATCTGCTGCTTCAATTCAACTGCAAGCTGACAATGGTATTCCCACTGGCATTGCCTTTGTCACTATCAAAGCTCTCCCTAATAGGGAGGCCGAGGAGGACAGGGATTGAGGTGGTTTCCACCACCTGTAGTAATACCCTGTTTCAAGAGCCCTCCTTATATATCTAGTCCTAGTTCCTGGGGGGATCCAGGTTCTTCAGGGAACTTTTCTTCTGTCTGGCAGCCCTCCTCTGGTTCTTCTAGTTTTTGTTGTTCAGTCATCATGTTGTGTCCGACTCTTCATGACTCCATGGATCAGATCATGCCAGACCCTCCTGTCTTCCACTATCTCCCGGAGTCTGGTCAAGTTTATGTTATTTACATTGATGGCACCATCCAACCATCTCATTTTTGGCCATCCCCCCATTTCTTTTCCCTTCAATCTTTCCCAACATCACAGACTTTTCCAAGGAGCCCTCTCCTCATCATGAGGTGTCCAGTGTATAGGAGCTTCAGCTTCAAAATCTGTCCTTCCAGTGAACATTCAGGGTTGATTATTCCAGGATAGATAGGTTTGATCTCCTTGCAGTCCAGGGGACTCTCATATTGGTTCTTTCAATGTCTCCCTTAACCCCCTCCTCCTCACCCTCAATCACTACTGGTTTTCCAGTTGCTGGTCTCCAGTTGTATGGATTCCCTACTTTACCTTTTCTTTTTTCTCACCTGATGCCTGTCTCCTTCCTGCTTCCAATGCTTCCTTTATATCTCCTTGCTCCCAAGGGCCTTCTTTCCCTCCTTTCCCTCAAGGGAAAGACTGAAAGATCGCCAATACCTGGCTTTCAACCCTCCAAGCTGCCTGTCAGTTGCTTGCTTGCTTGCTCACTTGCTCGACAGGATCAGAATTCCCTTTCGCTCCTTAACCGAGAAGGAAGCTCTCTCTTTTTTTGTCACAGATGGATTTTCCTGCATGCGCACACCCCTACTCCTCCCCTGACATGGCAATGGAGTCCCTGGCTGGTGAGGATTTCGCCCGGCCACCTTTGGTAAGGGAGGCTTGCTGCAGAGGCCGACTCACACCCTTGCTGGGAGCCCTTGGCTGCCATTGGTTGGCCTCAGAAGTGGCTCACAAAAGCTATAACAACACACTTAAAAATGCTATATAAATAACATAATTTTTAAAAAATTGAACATATGGTATATTGAGATTTTATAAAACAACCTTCCTCTTCAGGCAAAGACCTTACTCTTCAGACAAGCTTTCCCTGAATGAAGGACTTCCTACTATGTAACTTTATATGATTTCATAAGAACACCAGTGATTCCCATGTTACTTTACACCCCTCATAATGGATTTTTCTTTTCTTTTTGCATGCTCTTTGTAGATCTACTGTTACCTTTTAATGTTCAAAGATGCTTCTTTTAATTCCCTATTCTTATCTTGAATATGTCTTAAAAATGTTCCAGGCTGTACATTGCCCCTCATTGTTGTAAACCACCTTGGGTCCTTTTCCAAGGAGAAAGGTGGGGTTAAAATAAATAAATAAATATTCAAAATAAAATAATATAAAATAAATATCTTTAAACCCCATATATAAACCATTTTAGCAAGTTTGAAATTAATATTAAAAGATGAATAGACAATGCACTTGGAATAGCAGAGAGTTCTGGCAGGGAAATGTGTGGGGGTTTTGAACTATAGTGAGTTGTTTTTCGCTCTTCTGGCAGAGGGTCATTTATTTTAAGTCGAATATTGAATTGATTATATTTCTAGCCATGTGCCCTATGTGAATGCCTCTGTCGGCATAAATTTATCCAGAACATTTTTCCCATTCTACAAGAGAGCTAGTGGGGGCTGCCTGTCTGCCTGTGGCTGAAGAAGGGATGGGCGGTGTAGGTGCAGAGAAAGAGAAACAGCAGCCCTTCTACCACCACTGCAACTGCAATAGCTGCCACCACTGCTGCTCCAGACTCAGATGGCATTTGTCTGGCAGTGGGGCTCATCTTGCTGCTGGGAGGCTACTGGAAGTAACATGTGTCACCTCTGTGCCACCCAGAGCTACAACAGCTGCCTGCATTGCAGGGACTTATCTCTTTCTGCTCTTCTTCCACCACTTCTGGAGAAAAAGTCCATCACAGGTTACAAGCCATGAGGGGGATACATGTTATCTCCAGATTTAAAAGGAGGATCCCTCGAAATGCCAGGCACCGGGGAGTGGTATCAGGAGACACAGGCATCTAGTTGTCTCATGTGCTCCCAGACACATTTGGTGGGGACACTGTGAGATACAGGAATCTGGACTAGATGGGCCCCTGGTCTGATCCAGCAGGACTCTTCTTATGTTCTTCTTTTTGCTGCTGAGGTGAAGCTCTTACCTTGTCAAGGCAATGCTCAAACCTTGGCTTCCTCTTTCTTCCATTCTGTCTGCGTTCTCTCCTCCCCTCTCCCCAGTCTGTTTTAGGTGGTTGTGGTGATCATTGGCTGGGCTTGGGCACTCTGACTGGAATCACTCACTTCAAGTCTCCTTTATTGCTGCATCAGTTAGTTGCTTGTTCATAGTCAAGAGTTTGTTTTGTTTTTAATTACTTAACCATGTTGTGGATGTGTTCTTCTTATTTTCAAGTGTGTAACTATTTCTCCATCTTGGAGGGAGTGATTGGTTTGGGATTGTGGGAGGGAAGGGGAGAGGGAGAGGAAAAGGTAAAGAAGAGGAGGAGGGAAGGACCAGAAGGAAGAGTGGAAGGTTCACCTGGCATGTGGTTTTGACTCTGTATTTCCCTGCCTCTCTTCTCCTTAAATAAAACAACACAGGAATAAAAGTTACCTCAAGAGAAAACATACAGGTGCTCAAATACCACACAACTGCCACATGGCTTTAAATTGATTTAAATAACACTGCTGCATAGTCTGAGGTATTTCAGTAACAGAGATTTTCAGTCCTTTTTTCAGTCCAAATGGAAACTGCAGCCAAGAGGTCTGAGACTTTAGAAGGGCAACAATAAAGGAATTTTTAAAAACCATCCAATATAAGGATGATGCGTCACTGGAGACCAAGACCTAGATCATGCACACTCTTGCAGTTCTGGTTACCATGAATGGGTGTGATAGCTGGACACTAAATGACATTGAAAAGGGGGGGGGGCTGATTCATTTGAAATAAGATGCCTGAGGAGAGCTTTGTAGATACCCTGGCAAGGACAAACAAGTGGGTCCTAAGCAGATCAAGACTGAATTATCTTTGGAGGAAAAATGATGAAACAGAGAAGGCAATAGTCACTGGAAAAGACAGTAATGCTGAGAAAGATGGTAGGCAGCAGGAAGAGAGGAATACCAAATACAAGATGGACTGACTCTTTTAAGGAACCCACAGGCTTGAATCTGCAAGAGCTGAACAGGGGAAATGAGGACAGCCGATTCTGCAGATCACTCATTCATAGGGTCACCACAAGTCAGAAACAACTTGATGGCACATAACAACAATGGCCTCAGTCTTAGCAACAATTCAAAAAATTCCTGCCATTGTCCATGATTCACAGATGTGTGCATATCCTTAGATTTCTCCTGCTGGAATTAAGATGACTTGTTGAATTTGGTCATATTGTATGCTTTTTTTGGTTCATTTTGGGGTTTTTTTTTTGGGGGGGGGGAGAATTTTAAAGCAAATCTTAGTAACCAGATGATATAATGTTCAACATCATATAGTAAGCTTAATTAATATGGTAAAAAATGTAACGGTCTCCCCGCCCCCCCACACATGCGTGCTAGTCATGTCTGACTTTAGGGGTGGTGCTCATCTCCATTTCCAAGCCAAAGAGCCAGTGTTGTGCAAGTTTGTGACCATGTGGCCAGCATGGCTAAACACATTTCTTCACATGGAACACTGTTTACTTTCCCACTTTTTATGGTGGTACCTATTGTACAGTGCTTGCATTTACATGCTTTCAGACTGCTAGGTTGGCAGGAGCTGGAGTTAACAGCAGGAGCTGACCCCACTGTGTGGCATCCAGGATTCGAACTGCCAAGCTGCTGACTTTGCAGCCGACAGTTTTCAGCGCTCTAGCCCTCTGAGGCACCATGCCTCCTTAATTAACATATAATCACATTAATACTTTGTAAATATAATATAATTTACCCAGTTTCAGTAAGTGCTATATTCCTTGTTGAGCATAATACTGGGCCCCAGTTGGCCAGGTTAAAAGGAAAGCTTAATTAATTATCTCAGCCTGGTGTATTCTCGCTGAATTGGACTAGTGTCCGGGCCCCTTGACAGCAGAGCTAGTGGTGATTTACCAAGAGTCTTTCTACCTTGGGGAAGTGGGGGGATCTCTATGCCTGAGTCCCATTTTTTCTTGTCTAACATGGAAATAGTAGTGGTCTCCTAACTGTATTTTATGTGACATGATGTTGGTGTAAGACCAGTAGAGCTGGTGGCAGTAGACACCGCACTCTGTACTCTGTTCTACTTTTGCAGCAGTCTCATGTGGCTTTAATAGTGCACTTTCTCGCTTCCACTGTGAAAATGCCTTGAGGGCTACATCTGTACCTTACAGCACTCCTCCTTCACAATATTTGGCTCTTTACCAGAGAGGGAGCCACAAAGCCTCAGCCTGCATGGTCTGCTCAGAGGTGGGTAAACGGAAGCTAACTGTAGAAAGAAACCATGACAAGCTGTAAACATACAAGCTGGTTAGTGGTGATGGAATTGCTCCTAAGCCAGGCATGTTCAAATGTGTTGAACTACGCTTTTAATGCCAGAGAAGGAGGTGGAGGGAGGGAGACAGAAGTCAAATTTTAAATCCACATCTGAGCTGGATTATCTTCTGCAAATGAAACAGTACCCCGTCAAGTGGCGCATATCCATTTCAGGCTGCTGGGAAACAGCTGGCTGGGCCGTCCAAGAGTATAGGAGGCCATTAAGTAAAAGCCCTGTTCAGCTGCCACCCCTCACAATCCAGGTATTGCAGCCGTTTTGTATTTGACAAGGACAGACTCTTCTGAGGGAGAAAAAGAGAGGAGATGCCAGAGGAGAGAAATCTTTGGATGGAGGGCTGTGTTTATCCCCATCCCCATTCAGTACTAAATCTCCCAGCAGGAGTGTGGGACAGAAATAAGTGGGTCAGTCTGCTTCGCAGGGAAAATAAATGGTCATTTTACATGTTGTGACTGGGTGTAAAAGTGGCACCTCGGTTTCAGCTCAGAGGCATTTTGCTGAAACGCAGCAGCATGTAAGCACATTTCGGTAGATATCCACTTTTGCCTGAAAATAATTAAAATCCCAAATGGAAAGGCATTGAGTTTTTTTTATACACTCAGACGTTGCAAATTGTTATGAGCAGAAAGAGTGGGGAAAAAGCTTTCTGAAGTAAAGGTAGTGACCTATTTCACTTATGTGCGGCAACCGGAATTAATTTTTTTCCCCAGCTTTAAAACATAGCAGGCACTTGAACAATTTAGCACAGGCTTTTTTCCTGCTATTAATAAAGGCTATTAATAAGTAACATTTACAGGTTCGTGTCAGCTCTCACAGTCTTTGCAATGTGAAAATCCCAGTGTAGATTTGAACTGCAGGAGACCTCACCCAATATATTTGGGCCATGCCCCTTGGCTTTCAGTAGAAATCATTAGTTGTGTGGATTTATGACAGTGGTGTTTATTTACATAAAGAGTTTCTGTGTACTATAATACAGTAGCTGCATTCTTCTATGTAAAAGAACCTTTTCCATATGACATGCCTTCCTCCAGTTTTCTGTCTTCTTGGGCTCTCTTCCAGCTGCTTCCTTTCCTCCTCTGTTTACCCATTCCTCATTTCGCCAGACTTTGGTCTGTGCAGATGGGTCTCATTCTAAAATGTCAGGGGTGAGGCAGCCCCCACCCCAGTTCAGAACACCTGCAACCCAGGACCTTGTTCTTAAACCATCTTGCCCCACCCACTCCCCACTCCCCACTCCCTACTCCAACCCCTGGAACTCCGTTTCTATTCCTACTAACATCATATTCTGCCCCCTTTCTCTAGGCACATTCTGAAGTTTAATTTTGCCAAATACTAGCTGCACTAATTGTTCCCATTGCTGCAAATTCATCCCAGATAAGATATTTGGGAATATGATACCCAATTAACTATGGAGAATTTTGTCAAAGGAAATGGTACATAACATAAGAACATAAGAAGAGCCATGCTGGATCAGGCCAAAGGCCCATCTAGTCCAGCTTCCTGTATCTCACAGTGGCCCCACCAGATGCGTTTGGGAGCATATGAGACTAGATATCTGTTTCCTGATACCACTCCCCTGCATCTGGCAGTTGAAGTACCCCGGTTTACTTAGAATAACTGGTTGCTGCCTGACCTGTATCTAGCTTGATGGGTCAGAGAATCCACGAGACTAGAAATATGTCTCCTGATACCACTCCCCTGCATCTGGTCCTTGAAGTACTCCAGTTTTAAGACCGGAAATTACACATCTCCATCATGGTTTGTAACCTGTGATGGACTTTTCCTCCAGGAATCTGTCCAATCCCCCTTTGAAGGCATCCAGGCTAGATGCCATCACCACATCCTGTGGCAGGGAGCTCCACAGACTAACAACACACTGGTTAAAAAATATTTTCTTTTGTCTGTTCTCACTCTCCCAACCCTCAGTTTGAGTGGATGTCCCCTAGTTCTGGTATTTTGTGAAAGGGAGAAGAGTGTCCCTCTTTCCACTTTACTCATGCCCTGCACTATTTTGTACGTCTCATGGTAAACATCCGTGTTACTGAGTGATGGCCACCTGATGTCATAGTTAAATATAATATTAAAGAAATACAGGGTGGCCTTGCAAATAGAAGGGGAAGAAATGGAGGCAATAAAAGGGGACGGCAGAGAATGAGATGGTTGGATGGTGTCATCGATGCAACCAACATGGATTTGACCAAACTCTGGGAGGCAGTGGAAGACAGGATGGCCTGGAGTGTCTGGCCATCCCATGCTAACCTTGCTAGCATGTGAAATGGGTGCAATTGTATGATAGTTGGAGGATTGCCCTTCTTTGGGATTGGGATGTAGACCAATCTTTTCCAGTCCTCTTGCCACTACTGATTTTCACGAATTTGCTGGCATACTGTTTGTAGCATCTATACAGCACCATCTTTTAAGATTTTTAATCTTTTAATATTGTAAATAGTTCAACTGGAATGCCATCACCTCCACTGGCCTTGTTGTTTGCAATGCTTTCTAAGGCCCACTTGACTTCACTTTCCAAAATTCTGGCTCTAGGTCAGCAACTACCCTATCTTGGTTATCAGGGACATCCAGATCTTTCTGATATAGTTCCTCTCTCTCTCTTCTGCTTCTGTTAGGTCCCTACCATTTTTGTCCTTTATCATATCCATCTTTGCACGAAATGCCCCTTTAATATCTGAGGTTTTCTTCAACAGATCTCTGGTTTTTCCCTTTCTATTGTTTTCCTCTATTTTTTGCACTTTTTGTTCAAGAAGGCCATCCTGTCTCTCCTTGCTATTCTTTGGAAATCTGCATTCAGTTTTCTGTATCCTTCCCATTCTCCCTTGCATTTTGTTTCCCTTCTCTCCTCCGCTTTGTAGGGCCCCGTTGGACAGCCACTTTGCTTTCTTGCATTTTCTTTTCTTTGGGATGGTTTTCATTGCTACCTCCAGTACAATGTTACAAGCCTCCATCCAGGCATTTTGTCCACCAAATCTGACTGGCCCAGTGTTCTTTCCTGCTTTCTTCAGTTTAAGTTTGAATTTTGCTATAAGAAGCTGATGATCTGGGTCGCAGTCAGCATCATGTCTTGTTTTTGCTGACTGTATAGAGCTCCTCCATCTTTGGCAGCAAAGAACATAATCAATCTGATTCCCGTGTTGCCCATCTGGTAATGTACATTTATAGAGTCACCTTTTGTGTTGTTGGAAAAGAGGGTTTGCAATGACCAGCTTGTTCTCTTGACAAAACTCTATTAGCCTTTTCCCTGCTTCATTTGGAACTCCAAGGCCAGTTATTCCTTTTATCACTTGATTCCCTACTTTAGCATTCCAATCCCCTATGATGAGAAGAACATCTTTCTTTGGTGTCAGTTCTAGAAGGAGCTGTAAGTCTTCATAGAATTGGTCAGTCTCAGACTCTTCAGCATCAGTTGTTGGTGCATAAACTTGGATTACTGTGATGTTGAAAGGGCTGCCTTGGAATTGTACTGAAATCATTCTATCATTTTCGAGGTTGCATCCCAGCAAAGCTTTTCCCACTCTTTTGCTGACTATGAGGGTTACTCCATTTCTTCTATGGGATTCTTGCCCACCGTTAGTAGATGTGATAGTCATCTGAACTGAATTCACCCATTCCCATCCATTTGAGTTCACTGATGCCGAAGATGTCAATGTTTATTCTTGCCATCTCTCGCTTGACCACATCCAGCTTACCCTGATTCATAGATCTCACATTCCAGGTTCCTATGCAGTATAGTTCTTTGTAGCATTAGGCTTTCCTTTCTCTGCCAGGAGGTTATACCTGTATATAAAAAAGATGAGAGATGGGAAAATGAAAGGCAATATTTAATGGTACTGATACTTAAAACAAAATATCATTATTTGCAAGCAAGGTATGAACTGGCCTTGTCAGAACTGCTGTGTGTCTGTGTTTTCATTAGTTAGTTTTTTTTAGGCCAATGATTTGCATTGTGTGTGTTTTTTCTTAGTCCCATGATTTAATTCAATATATTATATGTTTATGTAGTGGCTTGACATAAATCATTGTGCAGATTTTTCCTTTTCCTAATACTATTTAAACTGCAAGTGAAAGATGAGGGGTTTGGTGGAATGTTCATAATTTTATTCTGTCTTGATAGAACTATAGAATCGTAGAGTCGGAAGGCGCCTATAAGGCCATTGAGTTCAATCCCTGCTCAGTGCAGGAATCTAAATCAAATCAGATAGGTGGTTGTCTAATTTTCTCTTGAATGTCTTTATCACCACCTCTTGGGGTAGTTGATTGAGGTTTTTCTGATATGCAGCCTGAATCTGGGTTTCCTTGACTTAAGCCCATTATTAGGAATGCAGCCATTCCTGCATTCTAAAATGATTTACAGAGCCTTCTCTTCGTTTGTATGACTGTCTTTCAAGTATTTGAACAGTGGTCTTATATCTCCCCCTCAGTCTGTTCTTATAAGGCCTGGTGTCTAGTCCCCTGATCATATTAACTGCACTTCTCTCAAAGTTCCAGATTGATGGCATCCTTCTTAAAATTTATTTATATTTTATTTACGAGTATTTTTACACCACCCTTCTTCTCAGAAAGGGGACCAAGGTAGCTGTTGGTACCCTTAAATTTTTTTTTACACTTTCTTAGAAATCTTCTTCTAAATCTGGATCCAACAAATCTGGGAACAATGGTTCAAGTTTAAGTTTTAAGGAAATCTTAGAAAATAGAAAGCATCATAGAATACAATAATATTTTCATACTGACTCTAGCTACCTTTTGATAACTCCTTATTTTTCTTGAAAGGAGTCCATTGTGACTCCTTTAACTCTAGTTTAATTTCTCTTATGCCATAGATTTGGACAGAAAATACAAGGAATCAGGGAGGGATAACTTGTTTATTATTGTGTTATTATTCTGAGATTAATGCAGAATGCACCCCCTAGTGGTGTGAATGGCATTTTAAAAACTTTAGTGATATTTTAGGATAACATATTTCCAAGTACAAGCCTGAATATAAAGCTACTGTATGGCTATAAAAATATGTAAGCAGGTCAGTTATGTACCTTACTATGTATGGTTACCCTCAGAAATGAAGATGGAAAGGTTTAGTTTTGAAATATAAATCGTATTTGTAAATGTAACTTACCAAGAAATCTGTTTTGTTTAACACCTTGCATTTCTGCCAAAAAGCGCTCCAAAGAGTTAATAATAAACATAGATCAAAATATTTTTAGTTAATAACAAAATATAGAAACAAATGCATCAGAAGCAGAATTAGAAAGGCAATATAACCATAGAGAAGCAGCACCAAACCAGGCTGACTATTCTGAACAGTAGACTAGCTTCCTGTCCAATAGGTTGCCTGGACAGAAAGATCCTACAGGGAGAAGCAAACATAACCTTCTCCCACACAGATGTCCAGGTGTAGAAGAAGATAGGAACTGGAATCTCAATGGTGCTGTGAGCAGTATGTCAGAAATATATATTGGACAATTTTCCCTGTTAATGATGTCTTGGTCCATATTGGAAGGTTAAAGGAATCTTTCTATCTAAACGCTGCATAGCCCCACAGGCCCTCAAGGGAGGGTGGACTTGCTTTTGCAAGCTGTGGAAAGTACCTAAGCAAAACCACAGAGGCTCACTATAGAGCCAGTTGCTTTGACGATATCCTACGGAAATTTCTCGGACTTGCAGGGTTGGAAAAGCTACCCCACCGTCTTAGTTAATCAGGGCTATGTAATGCTATCTATCCTTCCGCCAGCCAATGGCAGCTGATCTATTATGTGTATAAGAGGTTGTCCTCTGGTTTGCTTTGGGGTCCTCCGTTTGGGAGGACCCATGTGCACACATGCTGTTTTTCCTTTTTGTCATTCCTTTTTGTCTTTTTGATAAATCTTTGAAATAAAACCAAGTTTTGTTTTCCATCAATTGGAATTTTGAGTCAATCATTATTCTGCGTGGTGACAAAAACACCCCCATATATCAATGTCTGGTTGACAGTGCAACAAGATTTGTTTTTAAGCGCACATGCCAACTGGGGAGAAGGTGCCACTAAGGATGTACTTGTGGAGACCAAGACTAATATCATCCACATTTTTCTATTTCTGTATTTCCAATTACCATGTATGGGCTTCGAGTGGACAGTAAAGAAAACGTGAGGGGGGAAATCATTAATTTGAAATATGGTGGTAAAGGAGAAATTTGCAGATGCCCTAGACTGTCAGGAAAGACAAATAGATCCCAGGTCACATCAAACCTGAACTTTCTCTGGAGCCAAAAACGATGAAACAGGCTGCCATATTTTGGGAACCTCATGGGAAGGCAGGATTCTCATAATTCTGGAAAATAGGACAACCAATTACAAGATCCAGTAGATTGACTCCCTATGGGAATCACGGGCTTGAGTTTAAAACAGCTGAGCAGAGCAGCTGAGGAGGTTTTGGAGATCACTTATTCAAGCACCTTGAAGGCACCTTTAATGTTAGTTTTTGGCATTAAAAAGTCTTGAGCTAGCTTTTCCTGTGGGTGTAGAGGTTCGTCATCTTATCAGCCACAGACAATAATCTGTAATTTGAAATTTCCTAGCCCCTTCGCAGGTTCTGATGTGGGATTGGCACCACTGGTGACACCTTTCAGATCTTAACAACACCCCACCCCTTGTCTCAAGGCTCCCAAAGGCTGTCCCAGACAGAAGGAGGCCCATGGAGGAGTACTGGAACCTGAAAGAGGGGACTCTTAAAATTGAGGATACATATCTGTGGGTAGTGACTTCATCAGCCTTGTAATTGTGCTGCTCTGGCAACAGGATCTCAGCATATGTTATCCTCGCCCACTTTTGCTCTGGAGGATGTTTAAGCCTGTCAGTTTACAAGCTGCCTCAGTCTGGCACGTGATCCATCCCTGTCTTGATCTGCAACTTGAAAACCAACATCTATTGGGTTTCAAGTACACACATATGTACTGTATTTGGAAAGCACAGAAAACACAGCCTATGAGGCTATGTTATATTCATTAGTACAGTAGTTAAAGGAGTTTTGTTTCCTATGCGTGAGCAACTCTTAAAGGCAGAGTCTCTTGACGACCCTACTAATGCAGTGTTTTCCGGTACAGCTACATCTGCCCCCTCACATCATTAAAATAAATGTAACAAAGTAGGCTTAAAAGATTTTTCATTATTGTGATAATATGTAACAATACCATTTGTCGCTGCTATTCTCACATGGCCTTGACATATTAAATTGTATTAACAAAGCCAATTGTTCAAATATTTTTGGTAGCTACAGAGAAAATACTTCTGATTGACTGTAACAGCTCCTTGAAGATACTGTGGAAACTGAGTACTGCCTTCTCATGCAAAGGCAACAACTTGTTCTTCAATTTGTTCCTGTAGGTTTTAATAGTACAGAGCAGAGGTCCTTAAGTGACTTTGTTGGTTCTGCAGAGTGTGTTATATTTAAGATTCCCCAAAAAGTCCTGTATCATGGGCTAATTTAGCCTTCAGATAAATAAAATAAATCACCAAGAATTGGTGGAATATCATTAAAACTATTTCAAACCACAAAGACTAAATCTGTCAAAATCTTAACAAAAACATTCCAACAAATATGGAAAGCAAAACAGTGGTCCACAGATTATAAATGTTCAATGTGCATTCCAATCTCCAAGAAAATAAATGCCAGGAAGTGCAGTAACTATAAATCAGTCATTTCCAAACTTCAGCCCTCCACATGTTTTGGACCACAAATCCCACAGTCTTTTGCCATTGGAAATACAGGCTTGGAATTCTGGGAGGGCTGAAGTTTGGACATGCCTGCTGTAGATGATTGGAGCTTTCTGGTGCAGTTGTACTGCAACCAAAACTCTACATATGTCTGGGGTTCAGTCCCAGCTAGCTGGCTCAAGGTTTACTCAAATTCTTCCATCCTTCTGAGATCAGAAAACTGAGCACCCAGCTTGTGGGGGTGGAGCCAATGTATAGTCTGCGTAATTAAATTGTCAATTGTCTAGACTTAGAGAGTGCTTTAAGCATCACGGGCCACTATATAAGCAGCATACTTTGCTTTGCTTTTCCTTGCAAAAAGCTCCAGATGTTGCAACAAAGGTGTTTACATTAAATGGAGTTAAAATGCCTATATTCAAACTGGATTCTGAAAAGGGAAAGATGCTCAAGATCATATTGAAGATTACTGGAGCACGCCAAAGAACTTGAGAGGAAGATCTATGTTTTATCATTATAGCAGATTCTTTGGCTCCTTGGATCAAGAGAAATTATGGGTTGTTCTGAAAGTATTGGGGGTGCCCCAGCACTTGATTGTCTTGTACTCTGGACACTAATCTACATTAGGGCAATATGAAAAGCCAGAATGGCTTCCTATAGGAATTTGCATTTCATCCCCTTATCTGTTCAGTCTGTACACATATAAAGAGAAACAGACCAGATTCAGATGAAGGAGGAGAGAAAATAGGTTGAAGGAACATCAATAATTGAAAATATGTATGCAGATGACACTATTTTGCTGGCAGAAAGCAGCAATGAGTTGAAATGACTTTTAGTGATGGTGCCAAAGCAAGTCTATAGCTGAATATTAAGATAAAAATTATGACTACAGAAGAGCTACACAACCTTTATGTTGACAATGAAGAAACTGTAATAATTAAGAGAGTTTGTATGTTTTGTTGTTCAATCGTTAAGTTGTGTCTGACTCTTTGGGACTCCATGGACCAGATCATGCCAGGCCTTCCTGTCTTCCACTATCTCCTGGAGTCTGGTCAAGTTCATGTTAGCTGCATTGATGACACCATCCAATCATCTCATTCTCTGCTGCCCCCTTCTCCTTTTACCTTCAATCTTTACCAACATTAGAGACTTTCCATGGAGTCCCCTCTCCTCATGAAGTGGCCAAAGTATTGGAGCTTCAGTTTCAAAATCTGTCCTTCCAGTGAGCATTCAGGGTTAATTTCTTCCAGGATAGATAAGTTTGATCTCCTGGCAGTCCAGGGAACTCCCAGGAGTCTGCTCCAGCACCACAGTTCAAAGGTGTCAATTCTATGGCAATCAGCCTTCTTTATGGTACAGCTCTCACTTCCATACATCACTACTGGAAAAACCACTGCCTTGACTATCCAGACTTTTGTCAGCAAACTGATGTCTCTGCTTTTTAAGATGCTGTCTAGGTTTGCCATCACTTTCCTCCCAAGAAGCAAGCGTCTTTTGATTTTGTTGCTGCAGTCACCAACTGTAGTTTGTGTAACGTTATTCAATCGGCAGTCCAAATGAGACTGCTGTCAAGAAATTAGAAGAAGACTGAGACTTAGTAGGGCAGCAATAAAGGAATTGCAAAGGATCATCCAGTATAAGGATGTATCACATGTGACCCAGTACATGATTATCCACACTTTTATTTCTAGTCACCATGTGTGGGTGTAAAAGCAGGACAATAAAGAATGTTGAAAGGAAAAAATTATTTGCTTGAAATGTGGTGCTGGAGCATTGGGTAGACCCTGGAATTCCAGAAAAACAAACAAGTGGATCCTCAAGAAAATCAAGCCTGAACTATCTTCAGAGGAAAAAAATAATAAAAATAAAGCTCTCATACCTTGGAGACATGATGAAATGAGAAGGCTACAAGTGGGGTAGCCCAAGGCTTAATCCTGGACCCGGCACTCTTCCTTTTAATCCATTACTTATATAAGGGAATGCCGGGAATACTTATCCAATTTGTGAATGAAACAAAATTGTGTGAAAAATGTTGGTGCATATATAATTATGCAACACAGAATGTGTGTGTGTGTGTGTGTGTGTGTGTGTGTGTGTGTGTGTGTGTGTGTGTGTGTGTGTGT